>OY757933.1:58461698-58536698 GCA_963585895.1 Sepioteuthis lessoniana | reverse complement strand
TGCACTTGTACCATTCCAACAACTTCTGGAAGGCCCCATGGAAGTCCTCTTCTGTGAGTGTCAATGACCTTCGTCACAGCCTCTTTCATCTCAATTGTCTCATAACGACAGCTTCTGAGCTTAGGGAATAACCAAAAGTCACAGAGAGCAAGGTCGGGACTATAGGGAGGCTGAGGAATTGTCTTGATGCCCATCTTGGTCAAATAGTTTGTGACAAGGATGGAGTTGTGGACTGGTGCATCATCCTCGTGGAAATGCCACTGACCCGATTTGAAGAGTGCTGCTGGCCTCTTCCCAAGGAATCTCTTCCTGAACTCCTTTAAAACCTCAACATAGTAACACTAACCCTAACCCTTTGGCCAATCAACTCTGGTGTATTGACTTTCTTACTCCTCCCACACCTCTCATCATCCCTCACAGACTCCCTGGCTTCCTTGAATCTCTTATGCCACTCAAAAACTGATGCTTGATTCATGCAAGATGCTCCAAAAGCAGTCTGAAGCATTCCATATGTTTCTGTGGCATTTTCCCAAGTTTAAAACAGAATTTTATTGCATATCATTCTTCTAAAGTGTCCTCACGTCCAGATTGCATTTTTGAAATTCATCAGCTGTGACAATCAGGGTTTAGTAGGGTGTATTCCAATTGCTGCTGTATCTGTTCATTTGAACCTGAAATCATAAAAATTGGTCAGTCATCCCATAAGATGTATAGCAATAACATACTGAATTTTCAAGAGTCTACGACAATTTTAAATGCCTGTACAAAAAAAGTCTGGAAACCTATTGAATGCACCACGTACATATAAGTGTATGTGTGTCATTGATATAAATTAAGTCAAAAATTAAACTTATATGGAACAATTCATATAGAAAATATATGAGAAGTTTCAATATATTTGAACAGAGTGCTCTATGTATGGCTATTAATATATAAGAATATATAGAAAAACTCACATACATAGCAATTATATCATTAATATCAAGGTAAACTCAACAGATATTATGCCATTATGAATTTATTTCAACAATTCATTCAGTACAAATTTCCTCATCAGTTGGCAAACAATTTCAATAGAGAAATACAACTATTCCAGAGAAAGAAACTTTTAAACATTTAAAGATTTATACTTAAAATTCACCATCTGATGAGGTAATTTGTACTGAATAAATTGTTGAAATAAATATATAATGGCTTAATATCTGTTGAGTTTTCCTTGATATTAATTATATATATATATATATATATATATATAGAGAGAGAGAGAGAGAGACAGAGACAGAGAGAAATGGTAGATTTTGGTAAATCTGACAAAATAAGAAAAATAAGTGGAAAAGTAGATAAACAAAACACTGACAATAGATTTAGCGATGATATTTCATCTTTATTTCAGAAAGTCTTCCTCAAAAATAAGAATAAAAGTAGGGCTTTCCCTCTTTTTATTTTCATTTTTATTTTTATTTATCAATTTCCTTCAAAGCTAAAAACTAATCATTCTGAGGAAGTCTTTCTAAAATAAAGACAAAATATCATTGCTAAATCTGTTGTCAGTATTTGGTTTATCCTCTTTTCTACTTATTTTTCTCACACACACACATATATATATATATATATATATATACATGCACACACACATATATATACATATACATATTTTGAAGAGTGTATATTTAGGCAGCAAGTTGTTATTAAGGTAAGTTTTATTAAAAACAATGGAACACTTTATTATTTTTAATTGTAATTTTTCAAGTTTTCTTGTTATTTTTCTTTTGTTGGGATCCAGGTGGTAAAGGAATTTTCCCATATCTTCAGCCCAAGTGCTTTCAACCAAATTTTTGGGCATCATCAGGGGTAGTGTAGTTTGAGTTGACAGTTTAAGTTTTTATTGTTTTAATTATTTGTAGCATTTTGTTTTGAAGTTGTCCGTTGGAATGTTTTCTGTGTTTTGTTTTAAAATGTTCGGTTGGAAAGGTTTACCAATACAGTTATTAAAAATATTTAATATGTTGGTGCTTGTGTTAAATGCTATTTTATTTATGGTTGGTTTTTTATTTTTTATGCATATTGATTCTAGGATTTGTAATCGTTTTTATTATTTCTATATATAATTATTGTATTGCCTATGAGAATCTTCCTTACATCAGATGTAAGTTGGTCAGTGCTATTATTGTGTTTTATAATTAAATGATGTTTTATGGCACTATTTTCAGAAAGGTGATAAGTGAGGCAAGATAGTGTAATAGTTGTATAACCAATGTAAATATTATTTTTATTTTTCAGGAGGCACTCTTGAAATGGACATATAAATTTATAAACTACATTGGTTTGGTTTAGGAGCACTTTAGTTGAGTTGGTATTATTTTTAACTATGAGGTTTGATGTCTTAAATTTAGTGCAGTAGATGATAAATTTTATTTGTTTTTGTTTTTTGGTAGGTTTAATGTGTCTTTGGTTATTGCTTGTTCATTTAATTTGTAGTTATAGTGCATTTGATTTCTGTAATATAGATTAATTCAGTTAGTGTTGTTATTGTTGGTAATGTTGTTATTTTTGTGAATGTTAAAAAGGTATAGTTTATTTGTTGATGAACTAGTTTATTATGGAAATTGTTATTAACAAGGGTTTGTTTTATGTTGGTAAGTTCTTTGTAAAATATTGTCTTAGATGAGGAGATGTAAAATGCTCTATGAATTAAGTTTTTTATATTTGCTATTTTATATTTTTGGGGACATTCACTGTGGTAGTTAAGTAGGGTGGAATTGTAATTGGTAGGTTTTTTATATGGAGATGTAGTGAATTTGTTATTATTGTTAGAGTCTATAAGTACATCAAGGAAAGTTTTTTTTTTCACTAATGTTGAGTTCAGTTGTAAAGTGTAGTACAGAGTTTTTACTAGATTTTGTTCAAGTTTGTTAATATTGCCATAAAATTGTGTTGCAATGAAAATGTCATCAACATAGCGAATGTATATCTTGGGTTAAGTTATTGTTGTTTTAAATATTTGGTTTTCAATGTGGGACATGTGGAAATCAGAAATAGTAGGACCTAGGGCAACCCCATCAAAATACCATCAGTTTGTGTATATATATATATATATATATATATATATATATATTGTTGGAGGGATCATAGAATGGGATTTTTGTGGTACAGGTAGGGAGGAGTTTTGTGAGGATTTTTAGTTGTATAACTGGAGAAGGAATTGAGGGGTGATTATAGACATTTTCTATAATTATTGTTATGGTTTCCTTAACTGGAACATTATTAAAAAAGTTTTCAATATCAAGTGATGCCCTTATGCATTTGTTGTTGTTGGTGGTGGGGGGTTAGAGTTTAAAATTTGTATGAATTCATGTATTGATTTCATACTGAATTTATTTCGAATATATGAGACTATTGATCTTTGAAATAATTGGTCAAATTGGGTTACCTTGTTTGTGGGGTTTTATTTTACTATATATGTATCTGGGTTTGTAGTCTCCAGTCATTTTTGTTAATTCAATGGACCTATATATATATATATATATATATACATATAGAAGTGTACACACACACATACACAAATATATATATATATATATATATGTATATATATATATATATATGTATAATGTAATTAAAAGAAAATTTAAACCTAGTTAAATTATCATTATGAATTTATTTTGGTGAAGAATATCATACTCTTTGTTTCATCAGATAACTTCACACATTTAATTTAAGGTTGAAAAAAAAATATATATACACATACACACATCAAGATATATATATATATATATATATATATATATATAAATATATATATATGTGAGTGTGTATAACAATATGTATACAGATATATACAAATAATATATACATATATGTATATAAATGTATACACTCACACACATATATACAATATGCAATAACACATGAATATATATATATATATACATATAAAAAATATATGCCTATATATATATATATATATATATACCCACACAGACACTCATACAAATATATATATAAATATATATATACACACACAAATATCCAAGTATATATATATATATATATATATATATATATATATATACTCTCACACACACACACACACACACACACACACACACACACACACACACACACACACACATATATATATATATAATATATACTTTCCTTTACTTTGTCAATGCTTTATAGTATTTGAACTGAATACAAATGCTCATTTGATTTGAGATCCTGAAGAAAAGCATTTCAATTCTGAGAAAAAAACAATCAACTAAGTTTTAATAAATGAGTTAATATTACATTCAACTAATCATCAAGCATAATATCTATCAGTATTATTTATTACCTTATTGTAATGGAGATTATGTATCTGTCTGTAACCAAAATTACACCACCACTGATATCACAATTTCCTTAACAAAAACAGGTTTGATATATTGTGTTATTGATTTCTAATAGTATTGTTTTATTCTCAAATGTATTAAAAGCAATTGTATATGTAATCTTACACTGAAATCAATTAAAATAAAAATAAGTGTAATCTTTTTATGTATATTCTTATTTCATTTTGTTAGAGTTTTAATTTAATATAATATTCTATGACATTAATACTTAAATACTTGAGCCCAGAGAGAACACTTATTTTTGCAAGTTGTAGAAAATAGAATAGATTTAAATTTTCTGTTTATGTAGCATTTTCATTTATGATTAAAATCAGGAATTTTATTGAAAAATGTCAATAGCATATTAAATTGAAAACTATATTTAGAACTTTTTGTACACTGAAATGTCAATATTATTATCAGTATGTCACCTGATTATGACTGGAGATTTTTCCATGGTGGAATATAAGAATGAATAAAAGGACAAAATTATATCTTAGTAATTTGAACTAAAGATCTTTGAATAATGTGGATAGATATGATACAGTGTGGTCACTGTACTCAAGGTGAATTATAATGGTGAAGATTTTATAATTTTTGGAAATTTGCCATTTTATTTCTCACTATGAAAAGGACACTTGTTCTTTTACAAAATATACTTTGATATAAACAAAAAGTTTTGAAAATCATCTTATATGGTTGAAATAATTTCAATCATTTTTTCTCCAGCCTTGTGGAAATTTGTATCTGATAAAAGTAAGAAAATCTCAAGAAGTCTGTGAAAAACATATGAACGGCAGACCTTTACTCCTACACAATGTTTAACCATTAGAACCTAGAGCATCACATGACTGTAGGCGTCTTAACCCTTGACCTCCCAACTTGAAAAATAACTGAAAATGTAAGATGTTGTAATCTGTAACTTAACCACTTTACAAGCTGTTAAATATCATTCTAGAGACAATTTGAAATATATTGAAAAATAAAAAAAATATATATGAAATTGTAGCATTTTACTGGCAATAGAGAGGTTGAAATGGGGAATCCAGAGCTGAAATTTCAACCAGCTGGGTTTGTGTGGCACAAATACCAGCCACTTGGGTTGTAAGGATTAATCATGCTTGAAAACTAATATTCTTCTTTAAAAATCTGTGAAGAGGAAACAATTACTCAACAAGATAATTAAAACTGTGATAACAAGAAATAGAAATGAAATACATTACATGGGGTGGAAAAAAATGTCTAAAATCTCAGATGAAAACATTTTCAGAGTAAAATGGGTTAAGGAATTCAAAGAGCAGACAACTGATATTCTTTTCTTAAATGAATTTTAGTTTTTAACTCTCAAACAAAAACTAAAGGTAGTAACTGATAAAAGTATTTGGAATTAGTTAAAAGAAAGGGTGCAACATTCCATAAGGATAATGCTAGCCTGTTCATTTCTTTAGTGACCAGTCAAAACTTGTTAAAGGTTTGTTTGGAAGTTTTAAATCATCTACCATATTCTTAGAGTTGACATTTATTCTAATCTTTATAGAATACTCTCAATAAAAATTAAAATTCCTGAAATGACTGCAAAAGGTATCTAGAGCATTTCTTTGTTCAGAAAATAAAAACTCAATGAGTTATATTTTGACCTTTTGACCCGGCCAAAAATACCATTCCAAGGTGATGCACCGGAAGGAGGTGACACATTCTAATGGCAGTTATGAGAGGAAATCGCGTGGGTGGAAATTGGCTGATGAAATGGGACGAGCTAAAAAATTCCCATGGTACACTCATAGACTGATGCACCGGAAGAGAGTGACCTCTGAACTGCATGACAGTTATTTCCGCTTGATGACGATTAAACATTCGATTTCAAAGATCAAGTGGCCGTCGAACGATTATATAACTCAGTTGAGTTCGACGAGTCAGTTGAGCTGCAGACAGTTGGAGAGGAGATGTGGTAAGGAAAACCACACCCGACCGAAGATACTGATAAGATGCAGTAAAGAAAGCCAGCACCCAGCTGGAGTGGACCCCAGGGCTCCGGTTGAGCATAAGGAGAACAAGAAAGACACAATGTTGATGGCCATAAAAGAAGGGGTCAAAATATTGCAGTTATGTTTGATCTCCAGCTCCCTCTCACACGCAAACTTTGAGTAACCCTTTTCGAACCCTTACAAATAAAGTGAGAGGTATATATATTTATAAAGAAGTCTTCCTGCGTCTTTATCATTACGTTGTTTATTCCTGCGTCTGTCTTTATTATTGTGTCGTTGTGATGCTGTAGATGAGTATATAACAAATGGACAATGGAATTATAAAGTTACCTAAAGAAAAAAAGTGATAGTAGTAGAATGAGATAACAAACATGCTATTTAATTAAGTTAATTTTATTTATTTACTTAACCTCATTGGTTAAGTAAAATTTTGCCACCCAATAATAAGGATTACAAAATAATCTTTAAAAAAAAGGTAAATTCTTTGGTACTATTTACCAACCCCTCCGCTCGGGCAGGATATGACACAAGGTCAATTTTTAAGCGGAGTTTAACAGGTTTGAATTCAGAGTTTTCCTTCTCCTAGACTAGTTGCCTAACCAAGGCTGAAGAACCTAGTCTATCCTACTATTTACCCAAAGCTGGAGGGAGAATAATTGGATTCATACCTTTCCCAAGGGTATTAGTGCTATGTGAAATGCAATCAGTTTCGTCCAGGATTTGAACTCGTATCACCGTGTTCATTTCCTACGGCGATAATGACTACACCACGGGCACCTCCAAAGGTAAATTCTTTGGTAGACTGTAAAAGGTATCTAGAGCAGTTTTTTGCTGAGAAAAATTTTCAAAAAGTTCTTGGAGAATATAATTATGAAGTTACCTGAAACTTAGCAGAAAATAGTAAAATGTTGTTCAATAATAAAGTTAATGCTTAAAGTAGAATGAAATTGTCTTATTACTTAATTGAACAAACTTAATATATTTATTATCATCATCATCATGTCATGCCGCAGGCACGGATATCTCTGACCCTCTCTTGCCACTTCTCCCTATCGTTCATCGCCTTTGGCAGGTCTTCAGGGCTACATCCTGTATCCTCACATAGCTGCTGTATGTATGGTCGAGCTGGTCGTCCTGCTTTTGCCCAGCCATATGTGGGGGTCCATAGGAGTACATCACTTATGAGCTCATCCCTGCTTCTCCAGCAGTGTCCTGCATATCTGGTTCTTCTGACTTGGATAGTTTTTGTGATGGGAGGCAGGTGGCCATATAGTTGGAATATATTTATAAATTCATCAATTTTCACTGTGTCTCATTTTGTAAACTAGCTTCAAAGAATCAAAAAAGTAATGACATTTTTTGGAGTATATTATAAAGCTACAAAGCATTTAGTTACAGCATGGTACCTGGCAAATTACATTTTCTAAAAAAAACTGTATTTGATGGTTATAAGTTCTAACCCCCTAACATACAAAATGTCTAAAAGAATATTTCACGACTCAAGTAAGGCTGAAGTCTCTGGTAAGTAACCTTTCACTCTGTCCTTGTATCTCACCTAACACTATAATACTATAATATCAAATATGAATGGGAGAGGAGTTTTATATTCTATAAAATACTCTATTACCATCATACAGTAAATATGACACATTGTATTAAGATTTGTGTTAGCAATCTAAGAGAATAAAGCAATTTCCAATCCAATTGACAACTTGATGATGATAATAATTGATGGTTTGTGTTAATGCTCACCTTATTTGTTAATTTCTCAAAAGGAAATAACTATTAAATGATAATTATAGAGTACTTCCCCTTATTCATTTATTGATGATTAATCATAATATAAATTCTATAAACAGTATTGAGTTAAATAATCATTAAAAATAGTCTTAAGTAAGTTCTTTTTTTAATTATTGATCAGCCATGTTTATTTCAGATTTTTATACATGCACAGATAATTGTTACTTGAAAAGAACATATCAGCTGTAAAAAAAAGGTTAAGATTTTCTGTTGTTTTAGGTACACTGACATCCACATGGATCAAATATTATTGGCCATGACTCATTTAAGTATTGAGAGGAAAAAAGATAATAATAGCCTGAGACTTGTGGAACACTGATTTCATCCCAAATGACATTGATCTTGAAGGGATGGATTCTTTGAGTAAATTGTAAATTTTAAAAAAAGTTGATAAAAAGGGAAGAAGAAAAAAAAAACAAACAACCAATTAAAATAAATGTAAAACAAAAAGTAAACAAAATTTGCAATAGTTTTTCATTTTCTTTCTTAAAATAAAGAATTTTAATAAATCTTTGAGCAAAAGAGGAAAAGAACTACCAGAAAGAGTTAATCATTTAATCTTAATAGAAATAAAGAAATTGTATTCATTTAGTATTTCAATCAACTTTTCCAAAGCGAATTCCAAACAGGGAAGACTTATAAAATGTTAATAGATTTTTTTTTAACTTTTCAAATAAATTGCATGGTTAATGTGTATCATTTCTGCTGTTTTTGTTGACTTCCACCAAACAAGAATTACAACTGAAACCCAGCAGAGTCCTCAAATTTGACAAGTTGTCTAATACCAATGATGTTTGAATTGGTTTTCTTAGCAACCTTTGCTAATATGATGAAATAAAGCAAAGAGCACAACCATCATAAAACAGAGCAATGATAGTGTAGGGAGACAAAAATGATTGTTTTACCTTGATTGTAGGTGCAACTTTGGGTATCATGTGAGAATTAAGAGTTCTTTATCTTTCTCTTTTTGTTTCCTATCTTTGAAGGGATAAGGCCCATGTTTTGTATTTCAGTTAATTGAACAGTGTGCCTTTTCTCTGTTTGTAGGATATGTTGCATATTATTATAATATTGTTGTAACATTTATATGTTTTTAGATATGCCTGTATTAAATATCTTATATGTTTATATGCATTTACCAACCCCTCCACATGATCAGGATGTAATACAATGTCATTTCTTTAAGCTGAGTCTAACAGGTTTGAATTCAGAGCTTTCTTTCTCCCTAACTGGTTGTCATACCAAGGTTAAAGAGTCTAGTCTACCCTAATATTTACCCATAGCTGAAGGGAGAATAATAGATTCATACCTTTCCCATGGGTATGTGAAATGCAAACAGCTTCATCCAGGATATGAACTCAAGTCACCATGTCCATTTCCTATGATGATAATCATTACACCATGAGCATCTCCTTATATGTTTATATGAGTTTTTCATCTTTCCTTTTCATTTACTTTGTGTTAGTAATCATTGGATACACGAATGCTAATACTGGAACTTAATGAGAAGGAATGTAAATAAATATTCTCTTGTACATCAAATACTGGTTGCATCATCTAATAACTGGTATAATTCTGATAATGTTTTTAAAAATGTCTATGTGTTCTAAGAAGTACACTGAGTCGTCTTTGAACAATCAGCTGGAGAAAACAATAGGATGGTCATTGGATTTCTCTACATAAGCTACCAAGATGAACTTTCTAAAATTAGTTTGTACTTCTCCATAATACAATGAACCTCCAAGATTTTAAGTTTTGACAAAAACTTGTACAAAAAGTATATAATCTCCTTCAACTATCTTTGGTCATTGGGGTTTGTTTAGCTGTTCAGTTTTTCAGGATGTATTTCAATTCTATCAAGAAGAATTTAATTACTCTGATGAAGACTTGTAAGGAATTGGCCATATTCTTTTTTTCACTCTTATAAGTAAATAAAGTAGGTGATCATAGTCGAGGGCAACCAGAAGGCTCCCTTTTCAACAGCTACTACACTGAGGTGTAGGGGAGGGCACTACTCCATTCCCTGGATTGCTCCAATTTACTCTTGATCCTTACCTTATATTGCTGAGTGTTAAGCAAGGTGGTATCAAGTACATTTTCTAAAGTCTTCGGTATGACGCGACCTGGGATTGAACCCCTGTCTCCCAGACCATTGGCGAACACTCTACCCACTACTTTTGATTGATATTAATATCTTAATCAAAAGAGCTTTATGAGTAGAAGAAATATGGAAGATTGAAGTTGGTTGATAATATATATACTTTTAGCTGCTCATTCTATTCTAACAAAGAGGCTAACATTTATCATCTTATGAAAATTTGAGATTAACTATTGAAATGTTAGTCTAAACTTCTGAAATGAAGAATTGTTATTTACTAACTTTGACTATTGTTCTCATCTTATTCACAATGTTTCAATCACTGATCTTTTCAGCCTTTTTCAGGTGTCTTTTGTTGTAGTTGGTAACCTTCAGGGAATTTCAAACTGAACTCTTTATTCACTCCACAGGGATAGTCTGTTTTCATTCTGCTGTCCATACCATAGGATATCTTGTTAATTGGCTTTCTTATTTTGCCCTTGTAATATTACTTTTTCTTTCAACTGAACCTGGGTCCAGGGATTGAATATAAGAACTTCTAGGTATCAATTTCTTATTGTTTTAAAATACTTGATGCATGGCATACTATACTCTAGTTCAGCTCATGGCACAACAGAGCCAGAACTGGAGGCCGATTGAAAAATGTTTGATTTTCAGAAATTTTGAAAGAAAATTAAGTTAAAAACCTTTGAAAATACTTAGAATAACATTTTGACACATACTTTAGGATAATTGAATGTGCTGAAAGTTGAATAAATAAAAATATGTATTTTTGTTGTGAACACTGATAAGTATTAAATAAAACAAAGCGGTTGTTAAGACTTCTGGTAAAAAAATATGATCCACATAATGTTGAAATAAAAACATTTACACACTATTTACAGGTCCCACTGGACCCTTGATTGAATAAAGAGTACAGTTCAAATTTTCATTAAAGTTACCAGGTTCAACAAGCAGTACCTGAAGAAGGCTGGAGGGCATAAGCTGAAATGTGTATATGACAACCAATCATCTCAAGAAATACAAACAGATAAAACAAAATTATTCTAGGAAAGTTTCCAAACCTTTAAAGCTGGTTCTTTGTCTGATCAGGGTGTGTAATGTTTCCAAAAGTTTTTCAAAACAATATTTTCAAAAATATGAGCATGCTATCACATTGAAAAAATAAAACTCAGAAGTAAGCATAAAGATGTTAGTTAATGATTGTGTGGAAAAGGAGAAAACAAAAAAATAGCCATTGGCATATGTGATCAGAAGTAACCTTTAGTTTTCCACAGTCAATTGAATTGGTATACTTTTCATAATAAAAACAAGTGTCATATTCACTGGGTTGATTATCATTTCTTGTAATATATCCTGCTATATACATGAGAGCAATTTTTATCTTATCAGAAAGAGATAGTTCTAAATTTTTCAGATTGTTAAATATCTTTGAACCTTCCTCACAAATTTTATAATCATAAGATGTACATTGGTGATATCAAAAGCATCAATATTTACATTTTGATTTTAAAGTAAAGATGTTTGCTTAATATGCAGCTTTTCAATACATTGTTGGACATTTATAAAATAAGTGATCCGTGATGAAACTTACAAGATTATTTTTCTAATGGATCAGTTGTAAGTTTCCCAAGTAGTATACATTTATGGCCTGTAGCTAAAAGCTATCAACATAGACAAACAATTTCGTTGCAAGTATGATATATGGTAGTAGCAGTGTGTTTGGATGATTGTTTCATACAATTACTTTGATTGCCAGTCATATTAAGAGCCATTTGACCAAACTCAATGATAAAATCAAGTTAGCTGTCATTCAGAGATCTGATTTCAGCTTGTAAAGAGTCATTGTGTAGTCTATAAACTTGAAGGGTTTTAACATTTAAAATTTTCCACGATACGAAGATAGTAGTATCATTCTTATCTGCACTTATTCCAGATTGAGTGAGTGAGAAGTGCATAGTTTTTTTCTGTAAATACTTGAAGGCAACTAGAAACCTGTTGTCATTCTTGGGCTTTGTAGCAATGGAAATTTCATTGAAATCTGGAAGTTTAACTAGTCTTTTAGATTTAAAATGATGTAAGTGGTTTAGATGTGCCCATTTTGCAACTTGTTTTACTTTATTATCATCAAAGATTAGTTTTGTCTTTTCAGTGAACTACAAATATTGAATATTCAACAGATGAACATAATCAAAAAGTAAATGTTTATCATCTTCAGTTAACCAAGGTTTTTCAGGGAGTGTGGGATACAGTTTTTAAAAGTTTGATTAACTCAGTTGCCATCACATATGATAACCTCAGCTGGTACAGAGGTGATAGCCTGAACTGTTAACTCACTTTGTTCAAATAAAAAGGTTAACATTAATTCTA
Organism: Sepioteuthis lessoniana; assembly: GCA_963585895.1. Taxonomy (NCBI): domain Eukaryota; kingdom Metazoa; phylum Mollusca; class Cephalopoda; order Myopsida; family Loliginidae; genus Sepioteuthis; species Sepioteuthis lessoniana. The sequence continues at coordinate 58,524,072 of OY757933.1, read as the reverse complement.
AAAATGGAATCAATCTTAAAAAGAAATTTTGGACCCTTATTAAAACTTATCAACATTACACCAAGTACTGTTTGAGCAAGTAGAGATGGATAGTTAACAGATTTACCAAATAATTGTTTGCTATGATATGATAACATTTTCTTGATAGATAACTTCATCATGGACAATTATGCACCCTTATTGACTAGCATTAAGAGTATCAGATAAAGATAGCAAAAAATATTTTTCATTAAGTTTTGAAACTTTTTATGTCATCCTACTTAATATTGCTAATTATGGTAATAGAAAATCCTGTCTTAATCTATTATACAATGACCATGATGTTGCATAGTACTAAAAAGCACACATTACTATCTCTGAGCTGTATTTCATTCCAACTATTTTGGCAGCCATTGCTAAAAAGTGCTAACTTAAGATATCCTTCTTGTGATCAAAAGTCATAAAATCTAAATTTCAGATAATTCCTTCCAATGTTGACCAAATATCAATTGTATTTATATGGTTTTTGGACAAGTTGCTAATATAACACTTAACTCCATAATGAAAGGTTTGAAACCATAAATTTTTATAAATCCTCAACATAAAAAGAGGTAAACTATTAGTAACTTTTGATGACTGAACAGTTAAAATATTTTCATCCAAAAATGCTACAACTGGACCCACAATATCTTTTTTGTTGTTGATTAGACTTTCTTTCAAATTTGTATAATTAATCTTATCTAATTCTAAAATGGCATTTATTTTACCCTCAATTTGATTTCAAGCAATACTGGAAGTTTTTTTTTATGTCCCTTTGAACAGCAGAGGGTGCTCATATTTGACACCTGGCCATACAGATGGTGGATTTTTGGGGTACATTTTTAACTATGAACTTCTATGATATCAAAATTTGAAAGCCCATGTAGTTGACAAGTAACTGTATTGTTCATAACATTTAGATTAGCACTTGGAACTGATTTTTTCCATTGCTCTCTTTCATCTTTGCATTTTGGAAAACAATAAATTGATATTTATTCATTTCACACACAGTTTTATCTTGCTGGCTTCTGTAATTTGTTTTGCAAGTGATGACACAACACTTTTGGGGCATTGTTGGAAACTAGGTAATAGTTGAAATGATAGATCAAGCTTCTTAAGCACAATTATTTCTTTTACTGCTTCAATTTAGGGTAACTTCTCAAGCCAGAATATTTATACTCATAATCCCAACTTTTATCTTCCCACCATACCAATAAGTTAAAAACGAAAATGTTAAAGGGTTGCCTTAAACCTGAGAATCCACTTTATAAATTGATTTGTTTTCAGTATGTTAGTTTTAGGGTAGTTGTTAAAAAATGTTTGTAAAATATTAAATAATATTTTAATCAATAATCTAATTAATTAAGCATCTAATTTTCTGGTGCTTGTCAACATAATATCAGCTATTGCCTGGTTTTTCTCTCAGTGCTGCTCCCCGTCAATTCAAAAGGGTGGGATTGAAGTTTTTGCCCAGTGCCTGAAGTGTTCCACAAGTGGAATGCCAAGGAGAGAGGGCTTTGGCTATTTTTGGGACAATGTCTTGTGGTGGTGGTGGGGGGGTGATCTATCACAGAGCCTTTAATCTCATCCTTGTCTTGTGCTCAACTTGAGTAAATAAATACATTTAAAAGAACCTGGAAAAAACGACTGAGCAGTATTTTGTTGGAATTAAATATATCAAATTTCATCATACAACATTAGATTTATGTGAAAACATTCTTAAATGAATTTTTCATTAATATCATTATAAGAATATAACATTTGTGTCAATTTTACACTTTGATGGGAAATTTAAAAAATCAAGATAAACATTAATATTTGTTAATTTTTATCTTAAAGGAAAACATAACTAATAAAAATAAAATGATTCTATAAATGCATTTGTTCTTTATAAATAACAACAATATTAGAGAAAAATATTAAAGTAACTTTGTGAAATAATAATAGTATTTTATTTTTTTTAAATTTTGAAGTATAAAAACAAGCATAGAAAAACATCTTCAAAAGGACATAAAAGTAAAAAGCAAGGTTGGTGACCTTAGTCAAGGGTGATCCAAAGGCTCCTTTTTCAATAGCTACTACACCGAGGTGTAGGGGAGGGCACTACTCCATTCCATGGATTGCTCCACTTTACCCTTGGTCCTTACCTTATAATGCTGAGTGTTAAGCAAGGTGGTATCAAGAACCATTTATTGAGTCTTTGGTATGACTTGATCGGGGATTGAACCCCAGTCTCCAGGACCATTGGCGAACACTCTACTCATTAGGTCAATGGCCCAGTCAAAAGTACATACATCTTTTAAAAACTAAACATTAACTTTATGTAATATTATTTATCAATGCAATTTTTTCTCTCTTTAATCTTAATAAGTAAATCATTACAGTTCACTCAATGACAAAAAGAAAATGTGGTAAAAAAAAAAAGATTTAAATTTTTAACTTTTAGAAACAAATATACAGAATGGAAAAAAGTGAATTGCAACATTTTTTTTGAGACCGCTGAATAAACGTTTAACAGAAAAATATTGAACAATAATTTTAAGCTTTTAACATAAAAATGTTGAGTCAGCAACTGTTAAACTAACTTTTTAACATTTTTTTAAAACTTTAGAAGACCTAGGAAAAATGACTGAATAATTTCATTCTCATACATAGCATTTTTACAACATAAAAAAAATATTGAATTAAATATTTAGAGTTTAACTATAGTTATATATTTTTGAATTTATGTAAAATATTCTTTAATGTTTGTGCATTCATTTTGTAACATAAAATATTACATTTGTGTCTATTTTATGTTTAATGGTAGATTTAAACTAACTAATAGTTTAATGTTTAAAATAAAAATCCAAATTACTCATAACAGAATAAAATTTTGTCAATGAATAATTCTTATGAATAACAATATAAAAGAAAAATATCAAAATAACTTTGTGACCATTAACAATAATGGCATTTCATTTTAATTTTACATGAAGACATTTCACAGTCAAAACAGAAGTAGGTAAAAGTCTTTTGAAAATCTAAACCTCTTGGAAGAAGTGAAGTATGCTAGCTTTCTTTTTCTTTTTTTTTTTTGAGATGAACTTTGATAAACTTAAAGTGAAAAATGTTAAACAAACTTAATGGAGAAAATATTTAACCAACTTTAATTTAAAAATGTTAGATAAGAAGCTTAAAATTCAAAGTAACAAAATAATCTAGATTCCTACATACCATTTTTGCATAGTGATTTACTGAATCAAAAGTTTGTATTTATGATCTACATAAAAAGTAATATAACAACTCAAAATAAAATAAATAAATCCTATACTTACATACTTCAATTAAATAAGGTAAATGATTTTCCAAATGTAAGGAAAAATTTTGTTGAACTTCAACACAGGACTAGCTAGGTCAAATACAAACTGAAACTATTGCTGAAATTGTCCTCTAGTTTTGTCCCTTCTGTTCATTATGATTTGGCCACTAAGATAGAATGCTATAATTTGATGTTAAAATAATTTAGACATAAGATGTGCTAATCTAAATTTCAAATGGCAAAATGAGGACAGCAAGAGTAAACAAAATCAATAATTATAAATGTGGCTGCTGCCAAATACTTCCGAGTAAAATAATCAGGCTTGCTTTGCCTATACCACTCTGTGGGATAAGCAAATAATGACCTGGTTTCTTTTAGGGCAATTTTGCCTAACAAAATAATCCCTATAGTTTCTGATTTCTTAAAGGAAAAAGAGAAATATAAGCAGTTAGGATAGAAGCAAAGATAATCCAAAAAGGGAACATGAAGTACACAAAAAAGGTTTGAGGGATTAAAATGATAAGAAAGTTGGCAGATTCTTTAATTCAAGTGCACTGGAATTTGGTCTCTATGCTAGAGACTCATGGAGAATTTTCGAAGGGTCTTTCGGGCAGAGACCTTTGCAGCAATCAGACCAGTTTCATCATGCCCAATACATTCTATACTGATGCAATAAGTCAAATTGCCTAGCCCACATGATGTCAACAAAGTAAATAATATTAATTTTTCTAAAATTGTATACTTTAATCTAAAACAAATATAATTTTTGCTTTTAAGGTAAATAAGTTGAATACCCTAAATGTAATTTTTAATGGACAATCTATTAAATTTCATGAATCAAAGAATGAGTAAAATTTAAAAGTTAGAATTTGCAATTTTTTAGGCATAAATGTTTTTTCTGTTGATCTTAAATATCAACCACTTGTGTTTGTAAAACTTCATCAAAAGTTCTTTGTTCTGTGTAATTTGTTGTTGGTGTATCTATGTAAATTTTGTTGATGCTTTATAGATGCTTTGCCTTTGCACAACTATGAACATTTTCCCATGTGCTTATGCAAACCCTTTGTCTTAATTGCAGTTTTTATAGCTGTAGATGTTTTTTAATGAAATAAAATATCCTTCAAAATAATTTGCACAGTTTGTCAGATCTCTCACATATTAGAATGTAGTGAAGGCAATTACAATAAAGAAGCCAGGAAGAAGGACCCAAAGTTCTCTGAAAGCCTATTAATTTTTTTATTATAAGAACCAAGATGTCATCAACCCAATCAGCCGGGGCTGTAGAATATGCCAACTGTACTTCTGCAGACAAGTAAAACCCCCAAAGAGTATCTTAAATATGATACTAAACCATCTGATAGTGAGACTCCACTCCTGGAGCTTTGGGGAATGTGGAGTACCTATTTAATGACATTACTCTCGGATCCCCACTGACCTATAGGGATAATATCTTTAGGGTCCTATCTATAGGTCAAATAGAACTGTTCAATCATTTACTAGACTTGAAATCATTTATGTTGAATAGAATTCCTTGTGTTAAATACCAATAATTGAAACCATTTAGTTGTGTGCAAACGGATGAGCTATGGCTTGTTTAAAAATAATGTTACTTAAAAACTATTTGTTTATAAATCAAATATATTTGATATGTATGAACAGGATTTGGTATTAAGTAACCTAAAAAGGTTGATATGACATAAAACACAACCATCCACCCAACCAAGTAACAAACCAGATATCTGACCCTCAAATCTTTCTTTAGAGGATGGGATGGCTGGTAGTGATGAGACAAACTCATGAAAACGTATGACTAATTTTATTGCTTTAGAATCAATTAATAGTTTCAGAAGAGGAAGAATCAGAAAGTGATGTTGAAGAAGAAAAAAGAGATAAGAAATCAAATATATAGTTATTTTGATGAATGTAGTTTTTTCTTTGGCACTTCAACATTTCCCATCATCAATTCAATAAAAAAATAATCTGTGTGCCATTTGATTTTCTGTCACATATTTATTGGAAAAAATCATTTCAGTGTTTTACCCATTCAACTTATTATCCTAATTAATAGACAAAATGTTTGATTTGATTCTGAGAGTTAAAGAAAAATAAGCTGCCAATAAAATTCTTTCAATTCAATGGATGACAAAATAAAAAATGTCAATCAGATAAACCAAAGTTAATAAACTATTGAAATTCTAAGAAAGAAAATTATTTATGGATAATGTCCAAGTGCCTTTTGGAAATATCCACTTTTATCAAGTCAAAAAGAATTAAAGGAAAACAAAACATTATCAAATGTGTCAGTTGGCAAGCAATAGGAATATTTCTATGAAAATTATCTCTAAAGTTGGGATTAATCCAAAAACTACAGATTTTTACTTCACTTTTGAAATAACATGAATATATATAGCAGTAATATCATCATTTGAGAATATATATATATATATATATATATATATATATATATATATATATATATAAGAACATATTTTAAAGAAGTGAGATAATAGATAGATATATTTGAATAACTTTTATAAAAATTGATATTTGCATAACTATTAAGAGAAATTGTAAAGTCATGCAATCATGTCAGAAGGAATACATTTGACAAATTTGTTTTTCTTTGAAATGAAAGTCTGCACATTTGTATGGTGAGTAGAAGTTGGTTTATTTCATTGAAAATGTATGTTTTAAGATTAGATATATTCAAGCCTTTTTCTTCAGAAATATGCATATATATTTAAAATGGCTTAATGCTAAGCATGATATAAATTGACTAGATTTAACTTACAAAGATAATTTAGAAATCTAATTTGTAATTAACATTTTCATGTATTTGAATGTGTTTTTTGTGAAGCTTAATCTCTGAAAACCTTGCAATTTCTTTTCATAATGTTTGGCGTATATTTTTAAAATACATTTTCAAATGAATACTTGAAATTCTTCAAATTGCCATATGGTGATAGAACGGCACAGTTTAGAAATAATCCACTGTGCTTCAATTAGGTTAATGAGGGAAAAATTGTTGAAAGAGTTCAATAATATTTCTTCTTTTTTTTTAAATCTTTGGTGGGAGGTGGGTGTGTGTGTTGAGTCTGAATACTGATTTAACATGAATAATTCATGTCAAATCAGTTTAAAACAATAAAAAAATGCATGTCAGTACAACGAGTTAATCATATTTACCCAACCCTTCCACTTGGGCAGGATATGACACACGATCAATTTTTTTTTTAAAGCGGAGTTTAACAGGTTTGAATTCAGAGTTTTCCTTCTCCTAGACTAGTTGCTTCACCAAGGCTGAAGAACCCAGTCTGTCCTACTATTTACCCATAGCTGGAGGGAGATTATTTGGATTCATACCTTTCCCAAGGGTATTAGTGCTATGTGAAATGCAAACAGTCTCGTCCAGGTTTTGAACTCGTGTTGTCATGTCCATTTCCTACGACAATAACCATTACACCACGGGCACCTCCTGTACAATTTAACTCAATTAAAGACACCACACTAAAGGCATGTGTTTGATGAAGAAACAAAGTTTAACAATGGATGAGCAAAGTGATAAAACCTCTGAAAATAATGAGAATACTTGTTTTAATTCATAAAATGTTACAATCATTCACATCTCATATATCTGTCATTAGTTTAAAGTGGGAGACAAAATTAGAAACACAATTTCTTTTTATAAATTTGTATCCAACCTAATTGAAAGATTTGTATTCCACCAAGATTTAAGTCATCAAGACAGAAACCTGAACAAATTTTGTTATTAACCTTCTAAAGTTATTTTGAAATTATCTGAGTAAGTTCTTAGCATTAAAATAAATTTATGCCAAAATAGAAACTTTAATTTGGATATTTTCTTCAGCAGAAATGAAAGAAAATGCAATTTAAGTGGTCAAGGCATTGACTTAATATTTCTTGATTATCAAAAAACTGTTATTATTTAAAGACAGCATTAAAGATGATGATGATGATCATCAAAAAAATAATGATGATAATACAAGGATAAACTAGAATACTCAGAAGAGTCCTGGAGGCCTGAGTACACTTACTATCTCTCAGACTTTGGTGAAAAACCATCAGTTAATGCTGGTGTGAAAAAAGTGAAAAAAAAAATTTTACTCTTTGCAAGTTTTTCATACTAGCATTAGTTGGTGGGCTATCAGAGGAGTCTAAGTGACAGCAAGTTTCCTCAGGTTTTCAGGACTCTTCTCAGTATTCTAGCCAATCTCAGTAATGCTGTAGTCTGCATGGTTTTGATTCTCCAACTGATTTCTAATTTCTTCAGTTCCTTCTGCAGGCTCCTGGGTACCATTTCAAGTACAACAGCTACAACTGGTATACCTTAACCCTCATGTTCCATGCCTTTTTAAGTTCTTTGACAAAATCTAAGTATTTTGTCTATCATTTCACTATATCTTATTATTTTTATTTGCCACAAGATGGCAAATTCTTTCTTTTTTTTGGTAATAAACACTAGGTCAGATCTTCTGGCCATATTTACCAACCCCTCCGCTCGGGCAGGATATGACACAAGGTCAATTTTTTAAGCGGAGTTTAACAGGTTTGAATTCAGAGTTTTCCTTCTCCTAGACTAGTTGCCTCACCAAGGCTGAAGAACCTAGTGTGCCCTACTATTTACCCATAGCTGGCAGGAGAATTATTGGATTCATACCTTTCCCAAGGGTATTAGTGCTATGTGAAATGCAATCAGTCTCGTCCAGGATTTGAACTCGTGTCGCTGTGTCCAATTCCTACGACGATAACCATTACACCTCGGGCACCTCTTCAGGTCAGATCTTCTGGCAGGGATCAGATGATCTGTCTGTTGTACCTCAAAATCCCAGGGAATTTTATGGGTCTCATTCCCTGGCACTGATTCTGATTTGTGCATATACCATTTTATGATATGGTCAAATTTCAATCTCTAGTACAATTCCCAGTGAATCACCTTGTCATACCTGGTTTTCTTCATCTTCTTCTTTATGATGATGATGATGATGAATGAAGAATTTAGAAATTTATCACTTATTATTATTTAAAATCATTAATTTAATGAAATTTCTGAAAATAAATCTTTTAAAAAATATTTTTTTCAGCAGATAATTTTTCAGAATCCAAAAGTCTACAATAAATTTTAATAAAGAAAAACAACTCAAAACTTTCCAAACAAAATATAATTCTTCAGATTCTTATCTTGACAGTCATAATGATAATGAAAGCCATAATGATGCTCTACAGTAACACAAAAGTCAATGTTCACTCACCAGATGGAAACACAGACTTCTTCAACATTGTAGCTGGGGTTCTACAAGGGGATACATTAGCACAATATATGCTTATAATCTGCTTAGACAACATACTTAGAATGTCAATAGATCTAATAAAAGAAAATGGTTTTGCATTAAAAAGGCAAAGAGGAGAAGATATCCCACAGATACTACTACAAACTCAGACTATACAGATGATATAGTGCTTCTTGCAAATACACCTATCCAGTCGAATCCCTGCTACATAACCTGGAGCAGGCAACAGGAGGCATTGGCTTCCACGGGAATGTGGACAAAACAGAGTACATGTGTTTTAATCAAGAAGGAGCTGTCTTCACTCCAAATGGCAGTTCTCTGAAATTAGTGGACAAGTTCATGTACCTCGACAACAGCATCTCATCTTCTGAAAGTGATATCAGTATATGCCTAGTGAAAACATGAACTGTTATTGATAGGCTATTGATCATATGGAAGTCTGATCTATCTGATAAAATGAAATGGAATTTCTTCCTTGCGGCAATTGTCACAATACTACTGTATGGTTGCACCACATGAATTCTGACTAAATGTGCAGAGAAAAAGCTAAACGAGAACTACACAAGAATGCTACAAGATGTATTGAACATATCCTGGCAGCAACACCCCACAAAACAACAGCTGTACAGCCACTTACTTTCTTTCTCTAAAACCATCCAAATAAGACGAACAAGAAAAGCAGGACACTACTGGAGAAGCAAGGACAAACTCATAAGCAACATCCTTCTATGGACTCCTTCATATGGAGGTACCAGTGTCGGCTGACCAACAAGAACTTACCTATAACAGCTCTGTGTGGATGCAGGATATAAGCTGGAAGACTTGGTAGGAGTGAGAGAGAGAGAGTCAGGGAAATCTGTGCTAGCAGCATGACTTGATGATGATGATGAAATATCTTTTAATTCCAAATGCTATTTTATGAGGGTTTCTGTTGTATCGTAATAAGGAAAAGATACACAGTGAAACAGAGTTAATTGTTTATTAACTCAAGTGGTACAGTCCGACTAGTATTATAAGTCTTGCGCTGTTGGTGTTATGTCCGAAGTTGCTCTGACTACAGACCAACATCCTTCAGAGCTATTTCTCTGCTTCTCTTTCTGCTTCTGCTTCTCCATGCTTAAGAGACATGGCGTCTTTTATACTTCAGCGATACTGGAAGTCACATGGTATGAGCCACCATACAACAGTTTCATAAGATTAAATAAAAGAAAGAACTAATAAAATATTTCTAAAATTATTTCATCAATAAATTCTTTCATAAATAAATTAGTACAAATTTTTTTTATTGACATTTGATAATTAGCAGATTTTTTATAGACTTTTAAAATCTGGATGTTGAATTATTGTCAAAAATGCACTCACATAATTTGGAAGTGGCTATTTTAAGGTCACTCACTTTTATATCTAGCCTTTAAAATAATACTAGGTTTGTTTTTGCTTTTTTTATAAGATTCAAGTATTATTTTAACTGCCAAGATATACAGTAGTTATATTTTAAAAGTAATTTTTTCTTTCTATTTTGATATTGTTGAAAATATTATTGTTTTGTTTTTAACATTAAAATAGCATTAAAAGTTCTATACTAGTTCTATTCTGAGTAGTTTCCCTTCACTTAAAGCCTAATTCATATGAGGTAAAGACATTATATAATTTTTGCATATTTTTGTGTCTGTCTTTTAATAAATGTGTACTCCTCCTAAGCTATTATTAATGCTTACATCACAGAGAAAATTTCTCCGTAAGGTTTTGTCTGTTTCACTTTTATTTTCAACTATACTGTATAACATCATCATCATCATCATTATTACCATGAAGAAAGGAAGTTTTGAATGAAAGAAAACAAATCCTGAAATTGGTTTATCTATTCCGATATAAAACAAAAATGTTTTTGATTAAACCTAAGTCATATGTGAAAATGTCCAAAGAAAGAGCATTAAGAAAATTCAATGATTTATACATATCAGTTATTCATTTCAATTCCTTTTGCAAATTCATAATTCATAATACAAACACATTTATTTCTGAAAGTAATCTAAACCTATTGAAACCTTTTTATAGAAATTAAGGAATATAAGTTAATCACATACAAGTAAATGAAATCAGTTCATAGTATAAAAGTGAATAGATACTACTCTTCATTTCTATGTTAGGTAAATATTCTCAGACATTCAACATAGGTAGACAGTTCTTTCTTCTCAAATTTGATACAGTTCAAAAGTTGAGGTATTTTTTTTTTCCCTAGCATTATACAATTGGTCCTTTGCATAATTTTCTGCCACCCATATTACATATACACACAGATACACAAATCATCTGATCTTGCATATATTTCACTAGGAAAAAAGAGATAATCATTTAACTGGTTAGAATATTCCCTGGAAAATTTGGAAAATTTTCAAAACATCTGGATTAATTTTACCGATTCCAAAATAGTTCCCAAGAAAATACTCTTTATGTCCTCAATCAATTTTTGCTGCACTTATTCACAGATAAAAGCAGCAAATTCCATCCATACATGACTGTAATATTCATACTTACACAATGTGAAAATGTATCTGTCTGTCTCTACTACCACCCACTTCTACTGATGATGATGATGATGATGATGATAATAATAATAATAATAATAATAGGAAAAAAAAACTAATTCTATCAGAAAATACATGGTTTGATATGCCCAAACTTAATTTAGAATTGAAGTAATCTTCTTTAACAATTGGCACAAATGAAAATCTTCAGATTTGTATCAAGAGAAGTTGGTTTCATTTTAGAAAAAAATGACTCTTATTTATTAACAAGATGAAGTACTTCTTTAAAACCTCCATCGAGTGCAGGTTTGACAACCTCCTACCTTGGACTGGTGCTTGGAAGTACAGGCCCCAATTAGAAAATTCCTAATGGAACCCTCTACCTTACTGTTTCAGTAACTACCCCTTTATCAGTGCTGTGTTTTAGTGAGGGTTGAATTAAAGTTGCTTCAAGGTCTGCAGTGTGTTTACTAATTTCTGCTATTTAGTAAATGTTGTAACCTAACAAAAGGTTACTGAATGAGAAATAAACAAAATGGAAATCTTTAAAACATTAGTAAAATACAATATTCATCAACAGCATGAAGAAGGTAAACCACTGCTAGTGGTGTACTACTTAGCATGTTACCCCCTCTTACAATAGTATCCAATGTATTTATGAGGATTGGGACACACCCATTAAATGTTCATAGGCATAGTAAATAACAGTATGAGGATTGGGACATACCCATTAAATGTTCATAGGTATGGTATATAACAGTATGAGGATTGGGACATACCCATTAAATGTTCATAGATATAGTAAATAACAGTATGAGGATTGGGACATACCCATTAAATGTTCATACATATAGTAATTAACAGTATGAGGATTGGGACATACCCATTAAATGTTCATGGGCATAGTAAATAACAGTATGAGGATTTGGACATACCCATTAAATGTTCATAGATATAGTAAATAACAGTATGAGGATTGGGACATACCCATTAAATGTTCATAGGCATAGTAAATAACAGTATGAGGATTGGGACATACCCATTAAATGTTCATAGATATAGTAATTAACAGTATGAGGATTGGGACATACCCATTAAATGTTCATAGATATAGTAATTAACAGTATGAGGATTGGGACATACCCATTAAATGTTCATGGGCATAGTAAATAACAGTATGAGGATTGGGACACACCCATTAAATGTTCATAGGCATAGTAAATAACAGTATGAGGATTGGGACATACCCATTAAATGTTCATAGATTTAGTAAATAACAGTATGAGGATTGGGACATACCCATTAAATGTTCATAGATATAGTAAATAACAGTATAAGGATTGGGACATAACCATTAATATTCATAGGTATGGTATATAACAGTAATCTTTGGAATTCATTTAAAAATTGAAAAATCATTATGGAGTTCTCTACTAGAGTGTGTCAGTGGGGCCCAATTTGAACAAATCTTTTTAAATGGCTTAAAACTGGCCCTACTCTGACCTTACAAACCATCCAAGTGAGATGAGCAAGACATGCTGGGCATTGCTGGTGAAGTAAGGATGAACTCATAAGTGACATTCTCCAATAAACTCCTACACATATACACATCAGTGTTGGTTGACAAGCAAAAATTTGCATTCATCAGTTCTGTGCAGATACTGAGAGCCACCTAGAGGACTTGCCAAGAGTGATGCCCAGAAAGGATGGATGGCGAGAGAGAGTCAAGGGAGTCTGTGCTGTTAGCATGCCTTGATGAAGATGATGATCATCATTATTATAATTGTAGGCATCTACTACCCAGCTTCAAATGTGGCTCACAACCACTACTGAAGAAAAACCTTAGATTGTCTACTTCCTAAACAACCAGCTTAACATTAGTTCTGATTGACATCATAAAAATCTTCCGTTGGTAAAGGTCACATCTTTTTTGTCTGGAAATGCTTTTAAAAAGACTTAAAGCTTTTATTAGCTGAGGCAGACACACAGTTCTTGTTATGATGAGATCAATGTTTTATTTGGTTGCACAATTTAGAGAATAAAACCAACTTGGTTAGGTTTGCTGTCTTCCTGTCAATAGCAATATTAGTACAAGAATTTTCTTGACATCAAGTTAACATCATATTTAAAGAAACACATCTTAGAGATGTAATTAACACGCTCATGACTTTGGGATAATGGTGAAATCTGTTGAATACTTTAAGATATTCATTTTTAAGAGTAGTAAGGAGATTTAATATAAAGCTTTAGAACAAAGAATCTCATTATATATAAGAAAAAAAAATACATCAGAATTAAGAAGCAATAGAAATTCCAAAAACTATTTAAAAGTTTTTAGATTTCAAAAATACTTTTTTATATTATTTTCTCTCATCTTTAATGAAACAACTGCACATCAAATTTGATGGCTTGCAAATTGTTTATTATGATCTTTATTCTTATAAGTTTCTTTTTAATATCTTTTTCCTAATGTAGAGCTGTGGTTGTTACATGTTATTTTCAATATTTGGTGGCTCAGATAATTCCTTTATAGAGACAAAAACATATTTAGAGATATAAAAGGCAGTATCTATTTCCTTGTCTGTCAGTGATATCTTTTGAAAGTAGGCAAAGGTAGCATAATGAAACTGTTTTTAAAATCTATACTAACAGAGAACAAGGTATGTACATACAAATCCTTTTTGCTTTTTTTTTCTGTTGAATAAATTAACATGACATGATAGCACCATCAATAATTTGTCAAACATGTCTCTACTGTTTGCATGACTTCTCTTGATAGCAGGGCACAAGATTAATGGTGTCCCATTGTCCCAGAGATATGAGAATATTCTTTGAGAACACCGGGCTCCCTTGTTTAGGACAGTTAATCTAAAAATAAAATTAAAATAAGTATAATTGACTATTCAAGGAGGATACATTTTCACAGATTTTTTACATCATTTTGAGGTAATTTTTTAAAAAATTCATCCAAATCTCTGAAAAAAAATTTTTCTTACAATAGTTAAGAAATAGTGGCTATATTGTTTTTTTTATACTTATATTTCAGTTTGGACAAAAAATTATTTTGGCCAAGCTCTGACATGAACGAGTAAAAAACTATAATAATCATGTTTCATTTCATTTCTTATACTCTGTACTTTTTGTATCATCAATTCAAAATATATGTTTTGGACATTGTTTTTGTCATTATTTCATGTAAACTAAAAATTGTTTTATTTTTTCTTCTTTTTAAAATAAAGAACCTTCTTTGTTTAATTAGTGTTTCATTGGGATAGTGTTGAAAAAAGTTTGTCTGGACCCCTGATAGATAGAAAATTATCAAGAATGTTATCTCCTGTAAAGTATGCATGGTTTCTCACATCAGACACTCTCTTTGGTAAATTTCTATAGTTAATGACTGTCATGGACATGATTTTTTTTAACCAATGTTCTAACTACTGAACAAAGGCAAAGTAGTCACTCTTAGTCATACTAAGATAAGTTCTGGCATCTTAGCTGATCTTTTTCTCTAAGCTTAGAGCTATATATTGGATAGAGATGAAGTTCACTGTTTAAAACAAAATCTAACAGTTGAAAAACTGAAAAACAAAGATGAAAAATGATTCAACTTTTTTAAGGTGAACCTTTTAAGCATTTTATTTTGATATGTACCATTGTGTCTCTTCTTTTTTTTAGTGTTCAATTAAATGAACTTCAACAATTGTTATAACACTCTGTTTGCTATTTTGTTAATGGTTGATATTTTGAGACAGTCTTATCTGCAGGAATTCACCAAAATAAATTTACAATGTATAAAACTTTAAAGTTACAGAACTTTTCTGCAAACAACCAGTATTTCTGATAACAGATTTTTTTTCTCTACAAAGCAAAGAGATTTCAATTTAGTAATCAGGTCACTCGTTGATTGTTTAAAGTACAGGGGGAGATAAGAAGTTTCTGCTAGTGAGCAAATTCTGTGAATCTAGAACAAAATGGCAAAATATTCTCCTCACATGCCAGACCAGTTGGATACAGATTTTTCTTCTTTTTTTTTATATCTTAGTCAAGTCAGAAAAATTCAAATCAAATATTTAGTTTACACTTTGATGTCTTTGTTTTTAACTCAAATTACTAGTGTCTTGTATCATAGAAATGAAAATAATTATTTCTTGACAACATTGTTATACTTCAAAAGCTGTAATCTCACCACTAAAACTGAAATATGAATTAGGCTGCTCTCATGTTTTATTTGAAATAATAGAGGAAGAAATTGAGTAAAGGAAACTAATCATTATGTTTTTAAATTAGGAAGAATCCAAGGTTGTGGAGAGGAGAAAAAGTATGTGAAAAATGAAATAAGAATCCAACATCCAAAGATACTTAATATGTTGCTGCTTGGGAGAAAAGAAGAAGTTTTGGGATGTTGTTTAAGGACATTTGTCAGTACAATAGGGTTTAGGTTTTTTTTCTTTTTTTATTAATTGGTCCAAATTAAATTACATTAATGAAAATCAAAGAAACAAGATGACCCATTTTTGAGATAATGGTAGGGTTGACAAACAGGAAGTTTCTGTGAGTGATAGAAACGAGAAAAAGCATTACAGAAATGTAAATGTGATTGAAAGAGATAAGAAGAGAAAGAGGTTTTACAAGTGATCTAACATGTTGTCTGAAATGATCTGAACATTTCAATGCAAATAAAAGGCTACAGAAAAATGATTTTATACAGAAAAATGAAACTATTTTATCTCCTATTCCTATTTTCTCAAAGGGAAAATAGCAGAGAGTATAATTTAATTCTTAATAAGATACAGCCAGATTTAGTACTACATGGTTAAAAGAACAAATGCAAATGAACAAGTCTCCTTACTCACTGATCTGATTGTATTTTCTCTAGCTTTCACTATTTATTTATAGTAAAATCAAAGAAAGATCTAGACAAAAAGATGAAGCTATTTAACTACCTATCATATGATGATCATACAAGGCAATTTCAGCCAGAATAAATTTGATGTAAATTAGCTAACAAACACAAACATTTTATGCAAATTAGCTTACACACAGAGTAGAAGCATGCATTGTAGGTCTGTATGTTAAGTTTACAGGTTTGCATAAAACCAGTGATTCATTCATTTGTTTTGTAGCAAAAGTTTTTATTGTTTATACAAAGTTAAGATAGATAAAATTATGTAGCAGAGATAAAAACGCAGGTCATATATGTGTGTGTGTGTGTGTGTGTGTGTGTGTGTGTGTGTGTGTGTGTGTGTGTGTGTATTTATACAGTTATTGAAAGCTATCTTTAGAGAGATGCTTATAAGAAAAGAAGGTGGACAGTTATTGAAGGCCTCTTCATAGCAGTTGATTTCCCATTCTTTTGAAGAGCTAATCTTTAATAATCAAAACAGAGAAAGAAATTCAAATGGATCAAAGAAAATAAAAATAAAATTGATACAAAAAAAAATATAAGCCATAGTGTTCTTTTATTATGCTGCAGCTAAATTTTCTTTAAAAAAGTCCAGCATTTTTAATAAATAAAAATCAACACAGAATTTATAATGAGTTGTTCATAGTAAATGATTTTTGTTGTTACTATTCTATTCTTTTTCATAATATTTCAACTCATTCTCAAACCCACTTCAGGGCAATTGATCCAGTATAATCTTGGTTGTCTTGTTCTGTGTATAATCTGATTTATAGCTTTAGGAAAAATCAGAACTCTGTACAAAAGACAGTCACTTATGAAAAACAAAGTAAAAAATGAAAAAAGATAAAATGACAGTTGGTAAATAAAAAAAATCAGAAGAATCATCAGGAGAAACAATAACTTGTGGAGCCATTTCCAAAGAGTTAGAGAGGATTCAAAAGAATATATACAAAATATCAAGAACACATGAAAATATAAAGCTATGATAAAATCAAGTACTAAAAGGGGAGATAACTACTTCTTTTGGAATAAAGTCAAAATAATTGGAAAATATTATTAACAGACCCAGTTTGGTGACAGATAAAAACCATAACCCAACAAAAAATAAAATGAACGAAATTTCATCAAATAAAAATTAGTCAAAAAGTTCCAGCTTGAATTTATGATACTCTTGTTGGAAAGCATAGATATAGATGTGAAGGAGTAGTCACAAAATTCAGGAGGGAAAAACAGAAAAAGTAGGAAAAAGAAAACGGTAGCAAAGCCAAAGAGAGTTAACAGATATGATTTTATCATGAGAGTCCTTAACGTAATCAGAAAAAAAAAAGTATGATGAAAACAAAAATCACCCATAGAGCACATCAATAATAAAAAGAATCTGCACTGGATTTGTAATCTGAAGAATTAATAGAAAAGATCTTTAAAATATTTCCTTAATTTCATTCTTATACTTAAGTTTCCAATTAAATAAGAGAAAACATAACACATACCAAAAATGATTTGTTTTAATGGATTTCAAGTTGACTCTCATTGAAAGCATTTTAAGAAAGAAAACATTTCTATCCAAATAAAATGGTTTAAACTCTACAAATAAAAAGAGAAAAAGTAGTCAAAAAAATTATGAATTTTAGGGGATGAAGTAAATCAATAAAAATGTGGCAACCAATATGCCTTCTAAAAACTTAACCTGTCAAATCAAAAAAGGCAGTGTCATTTATTTTGAAAGACAATTCCGTATGCAAACACTACTGTTTCCTTTGCAGTATATGTTTTTTTTTTTGTTCTCTCTGTCTCCGTCTTTCTTCTAATGTTCAGTTTGGAGAAAAAGTTTATTCTATAATAAAAATCCACAAGAAATATTGAGATGGCTCAATTGAGATAGTTCTAAAACTTTCAGGTTATTTTTCCATCATGGTCTGTCTCTGCTTTACTTAAAAAAGATAAGTAGAATAATGATTTTTCTCAGTAGAGAGATACCAAACAAAAAAAATACCTGTCTATTTGGAGTCATAAATCATTGACACATAAAGCATTAATTTGGATTTGAGAGCAAGAATTTCTCTTTTTAGGAAAGGACTGATTAGATTAAATAAATAACTTGCAGGCTACATTATTTTCATCCAATATTAAACTGCTCTCAACTATTTACTCAGTTACTGTCTCTATAATGATTTGTCTAAAGAGTATTTTTTTGTATAAAATCTCAGTATAAGAAAGCTTGCCAACTACAATCAATGATAACTAAGTATTTTGCAAAGTATTTAGACATTTTTCTACTTGACTTTTGCAAGTTTGTCTCAACTATTATTTAAATCCAATTAATTATGAATAAGCATTAAACTTGATGTTACAATACCAAGTTCTTATTTAGACATGTAAAATGAAAAATTTGACAAGTTACAATTTCATTTGTCTTCATTCAAGACAAACTTTCATTAAATTTGTTTTCCCAGATGTAGATATCTTTTCAACCAAAAAAAAAAGGAAAGAAAAAAGAAAAGAAAAAAGAAAAGAAAAAAGAACAAAAACAAAATAAAAGACAAATGAAGAAGTTATGGAGCATAAGTTTGGTTTGATTGATTTTTATGGCATATCAACCATTGTAGGTTATTTAATGCCAAATCCAGTTTATTCATATTTATTAGATATATATGATTTGTAAATATAAGTCAACAAAGTTAAATAGTTCCACATATTGCTATGTATCACTAACAATTCAATTAAACAACCATTTGTTCATACAAAGTCAAATGATCAAACAGTTCTATTTCAAACAATTCAATTTAGTATAAGTCATTTGTTTGCACTCAGTTTAAATTTGAATTTTAAAAACAGTTCTATTTGACCCATAGATAGGAACCTTTCAGGTGCTGCCAGAAGGTACTCAGCATTCCCCAAAGCTCCAGCATTACTGGAGCCTCACCATCAGATTGTTTAATGTCAGATTCAGACACCTGTCTTACTTCTCTGCAGAGATGTAATTAATGTATTCTACAATCCCAGCTGACTGGGCTGGGAGCATAAGTGACTTTTTCCTTTATTTTGGGTTGTCACACAAACATTAAAAAGTCACAGTAAAAAATAAGAAATAAACCTCTTTTAAGCCAATGCACTTCAGTTGTACTCTGTCTTTGAGTCATTAAAATCCAATAATTGACTTAATATTTATAAAATATTTCTTTTAAACCTTTAGCTAATAAAAAATTAAAAAACAAAACTAATAAACAAAAATATTGTACAATTGCTAATAGAAACTATGAACTAATATCTCTTCACAGTATATGTTAAGACTTTATTTAACATTTTCTAGTGGATTAAAAGTAAAGGAGATGAGAAAAAGAAAAAAAAAGGAAACAATATCTCCATAAAAAAGAATCTAAAGTCCAAAGTAAGATAGGAGGTTTTAAATACAAGAGCCATTCAATAAATAAGAGGAATTCTTTTGAAAAAAGCAAATCAAATTATCTTTTTAGAATTTTTTCCCATAATTGTAAACCCTGCATTGCTTAGAATTAATTCATAGCAAGAATCATTTTTTATCTTGAAAAAAACTTTTTTTAGACTATTCAAAATGGCAGATATCCAAGCAGACTGATCCAGGCTTGAACAGAAGTCTGTCATCAAATTTTTGGTGGTTGAGAAGTGCAAACCATGTAAAATTTACAGAAGAATGTGTGATGTGTACAGAGAAGTATGTTTTAGTAAAAAAAATCTTGGCAAATGGGCTAAACATGGGTTTGCCATGACTCGTCTGACTCAAAAAAAAACAACAACCCATAGCATGGAAACACATTGACTCTCCAGTAAAGAAAAAATTCCAGTGGCAGCAGTCAGTAAAAAAGGTCATGTTAACAGTCTTCTTGGACATGTAACGACCCATCACTATTGATTTTTGTGAAAAAGGTGTAACTGTAAATAGTGCTTCCTATTGTCAACTCTTGAGGCAAAATTCACCTTATTTATAGAATGGCACTCATATTTCCAGGTAGTTCACTATATTCATTCTCCAAAAAGCAAAGAAGACTTTTGGCATATTCTAAAACTCTAAAAAAAAGTACACATAAGAGAAAAAAATCTTTAAATTCTATAAGCCAAAAAAGACAGAAATTTTCAGTTCTGTGACAATGCCAACAATGGATAGTAAAATCAACAAGAATAAAAATGTGATAGCTAAGAACTAAACAAGAAAATACTTTTCACTCTTGACTACAAGAAGAAGGCAATGCTCTAAAAGAATAACATTAACAATACATGATGACAAATGGGAAAAGAAGGAAATCAAAAGCTTTTATCAAACACAATTTATATTTTTGTGTTTAGTCAGGTTGATAGCTTATCTCAGGTCACTTTTTTCTTATATTTGTTTGGTTTCTTTGTTTATTGGCATATCAACCTTTATGAGTTATTTGATGTCAAAGATATCCTTGTAGAAGAATAGTCGTAGTACTATTTAATCCATAGCAGTGGGGAAATAAGGAGGTCCTTACCAAGGGTATTAGTCTGAAAGTGAACATTATAGTGTGACAGGAGTTGGAATTTGCTTACTATAATGTCACAATTTAGTATGTTGGCCAATATGCCATGGGGACTCCCCTCTCAGTAATACAAATAAAGATGATAATATAGTAATTCATTGTAGGTATAATTATATTAACATAATAATCACAATGTGTGTGTGTGTGTGTGTGTGTGTGTGCATATGCATGATTAAATGGATACAAATAGATGCCTGAATAAAATAATAAACCAAATATGTTTTTGATATTTTTTTTTAATTCATAATATAAGTCTTCAAGATTGAATGATAGAGTTGTTTAAGTGGATTCTTTTCTTGTTATATTTCAAATCAACTGCATTCAATTATTGATCTGTTGAAAGCAGTTTTATATTTTAATACAGCTAGAATAGATGGATAGACAGAATTGGTCGGACAACATATTTCATAAAAACTAAAAGAGATGCTTTGTACAGTACTAAAATTAAACCAATTCCCATTTTTCATGAAATGGAAGGATTTAGTCTTCTTAGTGTGATGAAAAAAGCAATTATTGATAATGCCTTTCTTAAGCCTCTAAATGGGTGATTAAATTCTACAAGGGTTACATGAAGCACAAACTAAAATCTAAGGAATCAAAACAGAAATTTTAGGCTAGAATGAAAACAAGCAGTTAAAAAAAAGACAGAATCATTATTTTTTTTAAATAAACAATCTTTTATTTCATACATTCACATAAACACTTACACTAAAATAGACTCCCCTCCCCCTGCCAATAATTGCACTTGTTGCTGTTGCTGTTTCTTCTAGATATTCTTCTGTCTATAAATGAGAGTGACCAAAAATTCAGTGCAGTTGTTGAAGTTATGGAAATGGCAGTTCTCAACCTGATTGTTTTTGTTGGGTTTTTAAAAACCAGGAAACTTTGTCTTTGCCAATTCAAAGACAACAGCAGGGCATGTCAGAGCCAAGCCACAGCCTGAAAAAACAGAAAGGCCTCCAGCCAATAAGATCTCTGTTCACAAGAAAATGCTTTCAATATCATTTACAAGAAGGAAGAGGATATACTGGTGCTCAAAAGAACAAAAGCACTTTGGAGGCAGGGAATTATAGGATTTTAGGAAAAGGTGAAAAAAATCCTTTTCACATCTGGCAATTCTAATTACTCTCTATGTTTTCCTTGTGCAACATGTGTTTGTATGATCATTCAAATAATTATTTCTGTTTTTTTTTTCATTATCAGGGTTGCCATCATCACTCAATCTTCTACAAAACTGAGAATTGATTTTAAGTACACAACTTAAAAGTAAGTAAATCCCACACTATTTAAACTTATACAAAAAAAAATAGAATAATATAAACTTCAATAGTTTCAAGTGAAAACTTTAATGCAAATGCAGCAATTATGATGCTTTTTGTCTTACAAGTAAAAAACAAATTACAAAATAGAGGGACTTCATCAAATTGATTATAATAACATAAAATATAGAATATTTTATATTTAATTTCTAATGAAAACTAAAACTGAAACAACAGTTTAGATTTTTATTATTATCAATTCTGTTTACCAATCATTCATATTATTTGATGAAATTTTCCTCCTATAAATACATCCTGATCCCCAAACACAGGTCCTTGGAGCTGACAAAGATGAATTAGAGTTTCACTGAAAATTTTCAGAGTAACAAGATAACAACCTGTCAGCAAATCTCATCCAATCAACTGAATGACAATCATTCAAAATAACAGAAATTATTAACTAGTTAAAAACTATAAAAGAGCAAAAATTGGATGAATTTAATTCCTCTATTCCAATTTTGTTTGCTCTTCAATTATCAAATTTTAGAATTAATTTTAAATTTCTTTCCAGTGATGATAGACAAACTGATCAGTCACTTTATATTCACCCAATATGCAAACCACAGGAATAATCAGTCAGAATTCTAATTTTGACTCATCTGACAAATTTCCAGATTTTAATGCTTAGATAAAGTCCTTGAGATTAAGAAAAGCCAGGAATAAAAAAAGATTAATTTAAAACAAAAAGAACTAAAGAAAAGCCGTGACTTCTAAAAGAAAGAAGAACTAGCTGCTGTGTCTGCTAAGGAAAATTGGTTGTATGCAAAAAAAAAAACAAACAAACCATGGAAAGAGTGAATATTGGTGGAAATCATGATGTAAAATTCAAAATCAAACAATATCAGTAAAAGTCACTGATCTCCAGATGTCAAGCAAAGCATCTTGTGTAACAAGGGTTCGAAAAGGTGGGGGGGCATGACTGGCTTTTGTGAATGTGCAGAGGCTAAGGAGGAATAAATTTGTATTGATGCAAAATTCAAAGTTACTATAACAATTTACACAACACAATCAACTAATTTGTTTAAACTTCCAAGTGTTAATCAATTTACTATTTGGATGCTCAGTCAGGTGATCCTCACAAGAACCCCTCATGACCCTAAGTATTATTGGTATGGTCAAAGAAGAAGCTAGTATCTACTATATTAATAATGCCATGTTGAATCAATCAATTCTGGTCCTCCATATCATGAGAGAGTTACACAGAGTAGACACATACATTCATGACAAAATAAGCTTGTTTCTATACTAATGTGCAACCATACTGTATGTTGTGTGAAGAGAAATCTAACAATCTAAGCAAGTAAAACAAAATAAAACTTAGTCGCAAGTAGACCCAGAAAGCAAAAAAGTTCACTTGATCTCATTAAAAACAATTGATACTAATCAGGTGTAATAGAATTCTAATAAGTAATGGTTGATAATCTAATAGATTGTGTGTAATATAAAGAGCAGCACATTATCAAGAAATATAAAAGTAGAACAGGGCAGAGATGAGTAAATCCAAGAAAAGAATATGTTCAATTTAGAAGGAAAAAAAATAGCCACACACTTAAAAGCAGATTCAATCTGGTAAAAATTTTGAGTAAAAAAATGCCAATTTAAAAAGCAAGAAGACAAAAAACAAATACCTGAATATTATGATGAATAGCTGAGAGAAGATTAGAGCCAGAAGGATAAAAGATAACAATTGATTAGTCTCACTTTTACATTTTACGTCTTCTACAAAAGAAACATCTTGAACCATCAAGTTTTAGGGATAGCAGTGGTTTTTCCTAAAGGCATATTTTCACTTCTTATTGGTAGAACTTTCTACAGAACTGCCTTCACTGTGTCTAACAAGGCAACTATCCAAATCTCAAGTGGGAGACACAATAACTACAGCATTTTGGTATAATTAATATATATGAAAATTAGTCAGCAATAAAAGACTATAAACAAAACTGTTTTTAGCTTTCTTTGAAAATTGATTAATAGGTTTATTGTTACCAAAATTCAAATAAGATGCTGTGAAAAATCATAGAACATTAATTCTCAAATTGAAGAAAAATGTAAAATGGGAAGAAGCATGAGTTTATCTTTGAAGATTATCCAACAACTTGTACATCATTTTTAAATGAATTGATTAAAGTTTTATAAAAAAAAAAAATACAGATAATTTAAATTATCAGTTATTTAATTTTGTTTAACAGAGTTTATTAAAAGTGATACCAGAGAGGTGGATATTTTGTTTTCATCATCTCCAAATTATCATATTTACCAACCCCTCCGCTTGGGTAGGATATGACACAAGGTCAATTTTTAAGCGGAGTTTAACAGGTTTGAATTCAGAGTTTTCCTTCTCCTAGACTAGTTGCCTCACCAAGGCTGAAGAACCCAGTCTGCCCTACTATTTACCCATAGCTGGAGGGAGAATAATTGGATTCATACCTTTCCCAAGGGTATTAGTGCAATGTGAAATGCAATCAGTCTCATTCAGGATTTGAACTCGTGTCGCCGTGTCCAATTCCTATGACGATAACCATTACACCACGGGCATCTCTAAATTATACTCGACTAAATCCATTTTCCAAAAGTAAAGAATTCAATAAGTGCTAATAAATAAGATGGGTATAAAGTATTCAAGAGAATTTGTTTTTATTGTAATGAATTCTACAATTAGACATAACAAGTTAAGTTTTGACACTGACAGAAGGTAGATTTTTCAGATTTACTGTAAAACTGTTGTATAGTGGCTCATACCATGTGACTCCTGGTATCATGGAGGTATAAAAGACATCATGTTTCTTAAGCCCAAGATGTTCTGCAAGATCTTGGTCTTTGGACGTAACACCCACAGTGCAAGATTTATAATATTTGTTGGACTGTACCACTTCAGTTAATAAATAATTAACTCTTTATTTCACTATGTATTTCTTCCTTACCACGATACAACAAAAACTAACATCTTGACAAGTTTTAATTTAATCCAATGAAATAAAAAAAGAACAAATCATATGTCTGTAGATAAAGACATGATTCGTTCTTTTATTTCTTTAGATTATTCAAATACATCTGTTTTTCCAGTTACTGTAAATAAATATATGTATGTTTGTTGTTATAATAACATCATAATCATCACCATTATCATTAGTTATTGCTAAATTATTCCTGAATTTTAATGGAATACAGATGAATTTTATATTTAAGCCCAGAATTATTGAAATCTTGCATATTTTCATTTGCATGCAATTAGATTTTTTAGTTTTACAGCCTAAAGGTTAAAGAAATCTTCCATATGGACTTATGAAAATTATATTTTTACACACGTCTGCCATTATTAGCACAGTTAATCAATTTGAACCATAAAATCATCAAAGAACAAGAGAAAAGGCAAAATTTTGATGGATTTTCTTGAAGGAATTCATTAAAAATATCTATTCAAGTGATTATTTTTTCTTTCCTTTTTTTAAATGATATTCTGACATTAAATTACTTGGTCATCTGTATGTTATATTCTTTTACAAGAGAAAAAAGCTATGTGCAAGAGAATTTAGTTAATGTTTTATTCATTAGAAAGTCTTAATAAAGATGAGATTTTTTGAATAAAGACAATAATCATAGGTACAAGATATTTACAAAGGCATTTACAAGATTATGTAAAAGACTGTATTTTTGTCATTATTATTTGTTAATGTTACAAGTTGTTCTCTCTCTCTCTCTCTCTCTCTCTCTCTCTCTCTCTCACTGACTCACACACACACACTTTGAAAAACAAAACCTTCTCTTTGTTGGACATTCTCTTGAAATGGTAAATGGGAGCAGCAGAATATGAACACATCCAATGTTTTTAACCTAAGAATCTATGAACAGAAAAAAAGAACATTTTTACTTTAGTCCTTTCAACCAACAATTCAAAAGCAACAATGTCATTAAAACCTTCTTAATTTCTTTCTTGGATTACTTGGATCTATTAAACTGTATTCTTCTCAATAGTTGACAAATATATAATAACAGAGAAAATGCAAGAATTATCAATGTACAAAGCATTAAAATCTCTGGCCAAGATCAAAATATTTTGATGCAAATTACGATATAGAGGTTTTCACAATAACTTACTTTTAATATGCTTTGCTGAAGAAAATAGGTAACAGGTCAAAATTAAATAAAATAATTAAAAAAATTAGTGCTATTAGGATTTTCCAATCTGAATTAATTGGGTCCTTATCCATATTTTTGACAAGACAGATTTTATTAGTTAAGAATAAAGGCAGATATCATTTTGAAAAATTTATTCAAAATACAATAGAAAAGGAAGATTTATCACAACCCAGAATATTGGCTGAAAGGGTTCATGATAGAAAAAAACATTGAGTTAGTCAAGTGTTAAGTACAAGAAGAACTTTCTACAATTTCTCTACAAAAACCATTTCAAGAATCTTTTCAACAAAATCTATGATTTGATAGGTAATATTTTTCCAAAGAATTTCTATAAAAAAGCTGAGCTACTTGCGTTTTTTATCTTGATTTTGTACAAAATGTTTAAATCTAGAAGAAACCATGAGTCTAGCAATAAACTGAAGGTTCAGAGAGAGAAATAAAAATGTTGGATGGCATAAGTTTTGTCTGTTAATCCCTTTCTAATAGAAATCAATGCAATAAAGAAAAAGACAGGATCATCAACAAGACTTTGGCTTATTATAACCACTATCCAATTTAACTATCATGGCAGCATTGGAACATGAAATCAGAACATTGACATTGATATCAAAAAATTCTATTCCTTGTGACTGTTATCAGCATTAAGAACATTATTTGAAGTAATATAATTTACCTTGAAGATCTCATTTAAAAAAACATAAACAAAAAAAAAATAAAACAAAAAAACACAGAGTCCATGTTATATTTGAAACAGTCAAACAAGTTATAATACAGCAAGGTAAAATTCTGGAAATGTTCATCTCTCTTTGCAAATGTAGAGACCTGTGGAAAACATTGTTTATCAATAACTGTTTATTGAAACTTCCTCCCAAGTAAAAAGCAAAAAACATATTTAAGAAAATTATGAAAAACAACATTCATATGCTAAAGAAAATAAAGCAATGAATAAGCATAATAATCTTTGACTGCTAAATATTTCCTGTATCAGTTTGGGTTTATTTAAAAAAAGGTTTTTTATTTGTGATTTAGCAAGATCTTGGAAACAAATCTCAAAATACCTGGTTCATTCAATAAATAAGGGAAATTTTAAAAAAAAAAGAAGCAAAATAAATATTTTTTTCAGAACCTTTTACCATAAACTTTGTATTGTTTGGAATTTGTTTATAGCAAAAATTATTTTTATCACACAAAATTATTTCTTTTGAGGCTATTCAAAGTGGCAGAAAATAAAACAGAGTACTCCAGACTTGAACAGAGGTCTGTCATCAAAGTTTTGGTAGCTGAGAAATGCAAACACCATGTAAAATTTAAAGAAGAATGCTTTAATCAAAAAAAATCTATAGGTTTGCCACTATGAGCCTGAGTTGAAAAGATAGTCCATAAATGGAAACACACTGACTCTCCAGTAAAAAAGTTCTGCGCACAATAATCCATAAAGAGGGTCATGATGATGGTCTTCTGCAACATGAAAAAACCCATCACTATTGATTTCCTTAAAAAAAGGAGCAACTGTAAATAGTGTTTCCTATTGCAAACTTTAGGTAAAATTCACTTTATTAATTGAATGACCCTTGTAGAAGCAAATTATCAGAAATTTTAGAAAAATTACAAGAAGTATTTTGCTCAGAAAATCATGTCAGCTGATTTTATTCCTGCAGAGTAATAGTTACATAAAAAAATGTTCCTAATACAGATCATCTCTTGTTGATATGTATATGAATCAATAGAACTAGGATAGAATAGAACACCATTATAGGATCCTTTGAACAGGAAATAACATAAGATCTAAGTTTCTATACTAACACCAGCTGATTGTCTTACAAGCTTAGAGAATATAAGTGTTGGTATGCAATTTAACAGGTAATCATGAGTTCAATCTATGAATCAAGCAATGAAATCCATATACACTTGTTCAGTGAAACAAGCAGAAACAGTATCAGAAGAATAAACAAAATATAAAATATCCTCTAAATATACAAAGTGGAATACAAACAGTCCACCTCAGTGTATGGAATAAAGAGCTCAATTCAAGATTCCAGAAAAGTTATTAGATATGATTGGTATCCAAAGAAGGCTGGAGAATAAAACAACCCAAAATGTTGTGATTGCAACTAATAAATAAATGTATAATAATAATCTGATGAATAACAGTTAGATAGTATCAGGTGATATTGTACTACTTTGGTAAAAACATTCAGAACTGTTGAATTGTTTCAAGTTACCAAAAGATTGAAAAACTTTTAACTCACCCTAGTATAAATGTCTAAGCAAACTGAATTGGAGAAATTTCATTTAGCTTCAAAAAGTTAAAACAGAGCAAATTTTAAAACTAAGATGCAATACT
The DNA here is from genome assembly GCA_963585895.1 of Sepioteuthis lessoniana. NCBI lineage: Eukaryota > Metazoa > Mollusca > Cephalopoda > Myopsida > Loliginidae > Sepioteuthis > Sepioteuthis lessoniana. The sequence continues at coordinate 58,495,678 of OY757933.1, read as the reverse complement.
GAACTTGATGCAATTTTTTGTTAACATGTATTTTCTTTTGTAAATGGACTTTAAAGAGAAGAACTTTGTTTAGAGTTTGGCCAAGCTTTTTAAAGCTTTAATAGTCAAATTATAACAACTAACTTTTGTGAAGAGAGGAATTGTTCAAAGATTCTGTGATAAATAAAACAAAAGCAAACTTCATTATTAGTAGATGTTGAGTTTGTAAAAAGGGATATTCAATCCTTGAAAAAATTAATAAGTTGGTTTTTCAAAACATCCCTTCAAATATTTTACATCAACTGACAAAACATTAGAAACTAAAGCACAGAAAAGAAAAGGTAAATGACAAAAAATCCTAACAAGAAATTCTGCAATAGAGACATACAACTAAAAATAGATTTTAGAAGAACCATATGCAAAGAAAGTATTGGTAAAGTTCTTCTTCTCCTTCTCCTTCTCCTTCTTCTTCTACTACTACTACTACTACTACTACTACTACTTCAAGCTATCAATTGTATCCAATGATAATGTCTTGCTGATTCTTTTCCTCCAGTTTTTTTACCGATATTGGCAATCATCTAAAGGATGTTCATGACTCCCAGTTTTTTTTTGATAAAGTCCTCATGCCTGCATTTTGGTCCACCTATTTTATGTGAACCTTCTCTAAGTTGAGAGTACAGGATCTGTTTTGGTAGTTTGTCGTTTTCAAGTCAGCTAAAGTGGGCAGCCCATCTTAAGTTGTGTTGGACAAGTATATCGTACACGCCAGGGAGTTTAGATTTCTCCAGGATGAATTTAATTGAGATATGCTACCACCACTTGACATTTAATATTTTGCACAAGTGATACATCATATAGATGTGAAGTCTTTATAAAAAGACCTCTCACTGATGATGTATAAGGATTAATTTGTCAAGCAAGAGGCTATGAGTATTATCTCAGAAAATGTTTTATAATTTTACCAAATATTAATTCACTAAATGTTTTTTCCCCATCTCTCTGTCATTGTATAACTTAAAACACTTAGAACTTTGGTAACTAAATTTTCTGCAGTTTCCCAGAGTATGTATTGGAAAATTCCAAAACTTTGAAAGTTTTTTTTAGAAGGTATTCAATTTACAATGTAAGTGTAATGTAAAACTGGATCCTTACTTTGCGTCCATTAGGTGAGCTAAACTAAATGTTAATCTTTTTAGTTTGGTTAGGTTTTATGGCATATCAACCATTGTAGATTATTTAATGCCAAATCCTCTTTATACATATACATATATATTAAATATATATAGGATTTGTTAGCACATTTTGTAGATAACATTCTTAAATGAGCCTGAGGTCTTTTTGGTACACAGTTAAATGGTTTTAAGTATTGCTATATAACAGTCACAATTTAACATCAGTCCTTTGTTTGCACACAGTTTGTCCTATTCGGCCCATAGATAGGACCCTATCTGGTGCTACCACTCTGGGTCAGAGTGGACCTGGGAATGATGACAATGAGGGGTACTCCACATTTCCCAAATCTTCAAGGCTGGAGTCTCACCATCAGATGATTTAATGTTATATCCAGGACACTCATTGGGGTGGGGGAGTCTTACTCCTCTGCAGAGATGTAGTCTGTGTATTTTATAGCCCTAGCCAATTGGGCTTGTTTATCTTTTGTTTAACTATATAAAGCAGATATCTAACTAAAAATTTTCTAGTCAGAATTCAAAATTATGTCTTTTTTCTGGTTAACACAAAATCAAGACTTTAACATCATATTGTGTTTACATTTGTAATATAAGCAATGGCTACTTTGAGACCATGAATATTAAAACTCTCAATGATATTTATTAACTTATAAGTCCTCACAAAAACGTAGTTTAGTGTTACTAGCTTAAAATCCCACCTAGAGTTTGGATTATTCTTAACTATAATCTTGTGCAAAGCAATTTGAAAACTTCTCTGATATCAGTGGAATCAGTTTAAAATCAATGATAAAAATTACATTTGTTAAACTAACTTCTGAAGATCAACCTTCTTATTTGAATGCATTACAAAATGAAATCTAAATGCATTTCAACTGTCTTTATTGGTTAATATGCCATCAGAAAAGGGAGAATGGTTTTAAGTAATGAACTCTTGGCCTGTGTGTTTCTATTTGTTGTTGTTGTTGTTATTATTATTATATTCTTTGGGATTTTTTTACACCAACATGAGCTGGTGGTATTTCTCTAGAATCTGAGTGGCAGCAAGTTTCCTCAGGACTCTTCACAGTATTCTGGCTGATCTCACCAATCCTGTAGTTTTGATAGTGTCAATTTGTCCTCCTATTTCCAACTCTTCCAGCCCCCTTTCTAAGCCTTTGAGGATCATTTCAAGCATGCCAAAAGCAACAACAATATTATTATTATTATTATTATTATTATCATCATTTTACTTCTTTATTATCATTTTTTTGACATTAGCTCTAACTGATGTGTTTTCACTGGAGTCTGAGTAACTGAAAGTTTCCTCAGCTCTCCAGGATTCTTCTAAGTATCCTAGCTGATTTTAATAGTGCTGTAGTCAGGATGGTTTCAATTTTTCTTCGAACCACCAGTTCATCCAATCTCTTTCCCAAGTTCCTGTGGACTGTTTCAAGGGCATCAATTATAATTGATATCACAGTTACCTTCATATTCCATTGCTTTTCCCGCTCACTGGCAAGGTTCAGATATTGGCCTAGTTTTTGGCTTTCCTTCATTTTCATTTCTATGGTTTGCTGGCATGACAAAATTTACTAGATGATAAGTTCTTTTTTTTTTTGTTAATTAAAATGAGATCAAGTCTTCTGACTGGGATTGGGTGATTCATTTGTATCTCAAAAAATTTTATACACCTCATTTTCTACAACTGATTCTAGTTGGTGTATATACCTTTTATAAGTATAGTAAAATTTCAGTTTTTTGCACAATTCTGAGTGGATCACATTCCCCATCCAGTTGTACCTGTTCTTATATTCCTTATGTGATTAACTGTTTCATTACTATCACAACATAACCAACACTAGTTATTCTCCTGAATACTATCAATTTTTGCTTTGATATAATTAGTTCTTATGGCGTTATTTAGTGCTGCTATTATAAGAGATTCAATTTCTCTATTCAAGTTTATTACCATAATTATTATTATTATTATTATTGTCAATAATCCACCTTTGCTTACTATCATCTGAAATTGAGTCAGAATAGCAAAGTGGTTGAACAGTCAGCACATATTTTGTTTGTCCATTTGCCGATTAACATCTGCCCTTATTCTTCACAAAAGTAAAAATTCACAAAATGAAGTAACATCTCTTTCTTGTTTATTTAGAAGTTATTTGGGTTGATTTTACAAATTTTAAACAGATTCCTAAAATTTTCTCTTCTCTATTTCAGCCTTTTCTGACTTTTATACTTTTCTGTTTTTATATTTTATATTAAAAAAAAAGAAAGACTATGTTTACAAATTTAGGTTTAAATGATCAAACAGATTCATTCATTTGACAGTCTATAAGGAAAAAGAAGCATGTTGACTATTTCAACAAAAAATGTTCACAGTTGGAGGCACTAATGGTTATCATCATAGAAAGTTGACTCAGTTACCCAAGTTCAAATTCTGAATAAGGTTATTTGTATTTCATATAGTGCTAATACCTTCAGGAAAAGTATGAATCCAACTATTCTTCATTGAGCTATGGGGAAATAGCAGAGCAAACTGGACTCTTTAAACTTAGTTTGGCAACCAGTTCAGGAAAAGGAAAATTCTAAATTCAAACCACTTGTAAATTTGGAGAGGAATGGGCTCCATCAGGTTATTCATGCTCAAGGCACACTATATTAGTGCCTCCACAGGACTAGTGAGACGATTGGACAGTGTAACGAATGTCAATCTAAGATAAAGTTAAATACCAACTTAGACAATTATTTTGTATGTAGAGTAGAGAAAACAATGACTTCTAATACTGCTAAATAGAATGTTTTATGCAAATGCCAAAGTAATGTTAGTTTCAATGATGTCTGGATAGACTTATAATTCCATGATTGTGAGAAAATCTTCATAGCGGAAAGATAACAAAATCAGCTTTTCATAGAAAATAGTCAATCTATAAAAGGTAAGATAGAAAGAGAGCAATGACAACAACATTTAAACACAATGGCTCGGCTTTTTATCTGTTATTGACATGAAACATGCCAAAGAATGGCAAGAGGAAGTCATTTATTGACAAAGAAACAAAAGAGGGTATCAGTACAAAGGCATAAAGATCTGATAATTGAAACATTGCCTGATTTGTAAAGATTCTTCTGCTTCTGACAAAGGTCAAAATTCTTTATTTGATTTATCTGTAGATTGGAAGAGTGGTAATCATTTTGCCTAATAAAAAATGAGAATTAGCATCAATTTATATTGTAAAGAGAATCAAAACACAAATGTTTTTGAGATTAGTCTTTGATGGCCCCAGTCACTTGGAAGTAAAATAATGGAATTTGAACAAATTTGTATTTCAAATATAATGACAATAAAATTGCAGTTTAGAGACTATCATTTCCACTGAAGACAATCATGATTATTTTCGATGCCAGCAAATATGTGCAATGTGAAATGCAATGTTTACACTACCCCTTTCAGTTATTATTAGTAAAAATGTTCTTATAAATGAAGAAATTTATTTGGAATAAAAGATTGTCCAACCTAGAATATCAAAAATTGATCTTATTGAAGAATAACTAGTTTCTTCATGGCAGCCAAGTATTTTTTGCCATATCAACTTGTTCTTATGTAAATCTTCCCTCAAAGTTCAAAGGCTGTGTATCTCCTAGTGCTAAGCAAAGCAGTGAAGAGCAAGCAGTCAACAGGGAAGCAAACAAAACAAGGAATTTTGGAACATTTCAAATCAACAATTATAAACAAATACAAGCAAAATAAACTGAAAAATAAAGATTTTTAAATACAAAATCTTGTTGGCAAGGAAAACAGTATGAAACACTTTGACTTTATTGAAGAATCTTCAAAGATGACCATTTAAAATGTAAAAACATCTAAAATGGTTTAACCTCAATAATCTAGAAATCTGGGGTTTAGAAAGTTTGATTTCAGAATGACAATGTATATTTTACAAGTTATAAATTCATAATATACATTTCTGCCATATCTATAATTTGTATCACAATAAGTCAATATAAACTAACAGTGTAAGTTATAAGTGAAAATGAATGAAGAAAGAGTGTAAAATTTGGTTAATGTTATTTGGGATGATGTATAATTTTGTTCAATCTGAAATTTACCAAGTTCTCCAAAATAATAAGTTTCAACCAATTTGATAGAGAATTGAGTATACTTAGTAAGAAATTAACAGCTTTTGTATAACACACTGTTTTTCTCTTGCACCTTCATAAATAGGTAATTACAAAAATAAAGCTATTTCCACTTATATACAAAAACAGGCAAATGTATCAAGATATGCGCAGACAATCAAAAGCAAACAATAGAATTCTATGATATTCAATAAATGAATGATTTAAGTGTGAATTTGAGACAGACTTTTAAGAAAGGAATGAAATAATAAAGGAGGAAGGATGATGAATATTTATCAATAGGCAAATAGGAAAGCATGCAAATATAACAAAGGGTAAGAGATTTGGATAGTCAATCTCATTCAAGGGAAACAATGATATATTAAAAGTATTCTAAATTGCACTCAGTATTTTCAGATATTTAATACTTCATTCAACTTGAGTGATTCCTATATAAGTAATGGGAATAATTATAAAAGTATAATTATTCTGTACAAATTTGATTACTAAGTTCTTCTTGAATAAGAGGTAATCTTTATATATAATTATATTACATAATAATGGCTATAAAATTTTGATAGTCACAGGGATCTGGTTGCACATACAAGTATCTTTTGGCTTTAAAGTAGCTTCAAATTGGAATTCTTTGTAATATTAAAAAGTTAAAACTGTTTTAAAATGATATCTGTCTATATTTATAAGATGAGGCATTGTTATTATTTTTCTCAACACATTGTGGACTGCATACTCATCTTGATTGCTGTACTCACAGTGTTTTGGCCACTGTATTTCCCAAGGCATTGACAGCAGAAGGAGAACAGTCTAACCCTGTGATTCAAATAAAGGGTTAAGTTTGGAATCCCTGGAAGTTTACCAAGTATGAAAAAAAGCACCTGAAGAGGGCTGGAGAGAACTGTGCCTGAAACATTGTGAGTATAGCAAACAAGACATTTTAAAATGTTTTCTAAAAAAACTCACAGATTAAATCTTAAAATAGAAGCTAATGAAACAACAACCAAACCAGACTTAAAGCAAACTTTGAATAAAGTTGATATCTATTTAGATTAACAGGAACCTATATCAAATCTATATCAACAGGTATTGAAATAATAATATGCAATGATAAGGTTGTATTTCCACTATTTTAGGAATAATTGTTATGGTTCAGAAAAACATGAAGAGAATTTTCAGTAATTCAAACTCTGAATAATCATACTTTTTGTTTCTTAAATATCTGATATTAGGAAGGCAATTATACAATGCATATAGTGTAAACCTCACTTGGATTTTGCTTCCTTTGTATCATACAGTCTCTCCAAAAACCAAAGTAAGTCATTACCATATAATCTTCTAGGAATGTATATATATATATATATATATATATATATATATATATATATTACATATTTCCGTAATATTTGAACTTTCTTCACACAGAAGATACTACTTGAAATATACTCAGAAAGCAAATAACTACTGACTTTAATCTCAGTTTAATTTACAAGTCAGATTACGTTATTTTCCAGATGTTCTAAAAACGCCATTAAGCTACATTGGCTCATTTGTTTCATGTCTTCTTTATATCTTCTAATTAAATATCATAAATAAACAAGAAACTTCTTAAGTGAGTCCTTTTTTAACTATTGACAACGAAATATTTGGAGTTGTTTATTTTCTTTTCAGTCAAAAAAAAAAGTGAAATTTTGAAGAATACTGAAACCAAATATCAAAAATTCTTTCTCAGTGATATTAAGAAGAAACAATTATTTATCACGTGATAAAATAGATCATGGCAGTACAGAAATACAAAATACCTTCTCTTTAATGTATTTTATGAAAATCTATTTAATATTTGTTTTTCTTTGTTAAACAGAGAAAGTTTCAAGAAAATAAACAATAGAATATCCAAAATATATCAATGTATGTCTTTACAAATTCAAAGATATTAATGCTGACGAAATTTTTAAACAAGTTATATTTACAATATGAGATTTAATAAAATTTTCCTATAAAGATACTGCGATCAAACAATATTAATTTGGTCAGAAATGAGATGATCTAAGCAACAGTAATAAACTGAATAAAAGAGGATGAATATTTCTTCTGCAAAGTAACAATGAATATGAATTTAGCAAATTGCTGTTGTGCCTTCACAACTCAGTGCCATGGCAAATTAGACAGAGGCTGAACTTTCTCACCAAATAAAGAAACACAGAGAGACATACACAGCGGGTCTTGATCAACCAAAGTGTTTAATGTCAGTCTTGAAAGTTTTCACTGAGATTTCTTGAGGCAAAGCAAAAGCTGATGTTGCTGCTACTGACAGAATCAATAAACAAATTAAGAATATTCAATAACACAGTCAAAGTCATTATCAAAACTAGTGTAGTAAACCTACATTATTGGGGTTATACTTTGTTAAAGTATTTGGATATAACCGTAAGAACATATTCGATAATCCTTTCAACATTAAAAAAGGATGCTTCAATATCAAGTTATTTATATTATCTGGCCAGAACAGAAAAGAGGAGAATTTCATTTGTTTGTTTGTTCTAATAGGTTAACAGTCATGTGGAAATCTGATCTTTCTAATAAATAAAATGAGAATTCTTCCAAGTTGTAGCCATATCAGTACTATTGTATGGTTACACCACTTGGACTTCAATGAAATGCCCAGAGAAAAAAAAATAGATGGGAATTATACTACGCTGTTGCATGCTGTTTTGAACAAATCCAGGAAGTAGTTCTACAGCCACTTACCTCCCATGTCCCAAACCATCTAAGTAAGATTAGCAAGACATGTTGGGTATTGCGGAGGAAGTAAGGATGAACTCATAAGTGACATTCTCTAATAGATTCCTACATGTGGACACACCAGTGTTGGCCAACAAGCAAAAACTTGAATACATCAGCTGTGTGCAGACACTGGATGCTGCCTAAAGGACTTACTAAAAGTAATGACTTAATAGGGATAAATGTTAGGAGCAAATTAAGAGAATCTGTGTTGTCAGCATGTCTCGATGATGATGATGATGATGATGATGCATGTTCTAAGAAATCCAGTAATTTGACAATAAGAACAATTTAGTTTTCAAATGGATAAAATCTAACCAAACATTAAAATTCCAAAATAAGTACCCAATAATACTATTGCTCTTCACTGCATATAACCACTTTTAATTTATTTGTCCCAATGAAAATGGACAATCTACTGAAACCAGATTTAAGAGCAAAAAGATTTTATATAAAAATTTTTTTAGATGTTAAAAGTTGCAAAATCCAAACAAACTAAACAGCCAAGTGTTGCTATCATGCAAATGTACACCTGACTTATATTCCCTCATGCCACAAGACAGACTGCAACTATTAAAAGTTTTATGAACACACAAAATATGCACTAAATGCTTTTGCTGGCTCTTGAGCACCTGTAGGTAAGCTGAAATTATTCTATTTCTTTCTTTTTTATTTCCATCAAATAATTTTACAAGTATATCAACAAGAAAAAATGAACTTGATTTGTTTCTAGTGATGGCCAAGAATACACACTATACATACATACATAGAGTAAATCTATCTGCTCATCTATGTGATTTGTTCCTTAGAAAGTCTTCTCATATTCATATATATATATATATATATATATATATATATATATATATATATATATATGCTGAATAGTCAACAATTTCTTAGTATTTTTGTCAGCATTACAAACCTTTACCTAAAGTGAAGGATTATTTCTCATACAGATATTTAATATTTATAGAAATTTACATATCTGAACATTAAAACCACTAGAAAAAATAGAGATCCAGTTTATTTCATTAATAAATATAAAAAATGAATAACAAACAAGCAAACAAAAAAGAATTAGAGTAGCATCAATATATTTTTGCTACAAATTCTTTTGCAATGACAAGCAATTTCGACTTGTACATTTGCAGCAGTGAAATTTAATTCTTTTTGGGTTAATGCAAGTTTAAATTTAGAGTTGACACCTTGCCCAAATGAACCTTGCAGCAACACTGCACCATGTGAATAGAATGATTTGTACAACACAATTATTTATGACTGGATCAATTCTGTCTGGGTTCAATTATTACTAAACAGCATTTTTGCTACAAGATTATTCTCTGTTGCAGAATTGAGTCATCAAATAATCTGCTTCCATAAAAGACAATATCCATCATTTTGCACAAATATAATGAAAATATGCACTTTGGTCTTCTTTGACAACAAATGAATTTTGTATCTGAGTTTTATTTAGAGAACTTCCAATATCTAACACACAAAAATGGATGTAACATAAAAACTGGAAAAGCATAATTTACATTCTAATAACGGAATAAACCCTTTTTTTCCCCTTTTGTTTCAGCTCCATTTCAGCCATCTCTAAGGAATGAAGGTGTGTTGGAGTTCATTGTAGAAACAGATTTAAACCTTACAATTGCCACTCTTTAAATCTATATACTGAACCAAAACAACAAATATAAATTGGTTCAGTCAGGTTTATACAGCATTTTTTCTAGTCCTAATATCCTTGGGAAAGGTATTAACTCAACTATTCTATGGGTAAATAGTGGGGCAGACTGGGCTTTTTGTATGGCAACTGCTCAAGTAGAAGGAAAACTTTAAATTCAAACCAATTGTACTCTGCTTAAAAATTCACCTTGTGTTGTATCATGCTCATGGTGAAGTGGGTGGGTAAATACAGAATCTTTTGGTGGACAGGCAACTGGTGTTAGTATAAGGTAATTCATCAATGGCATATGAGAAATAATTTCAAGTATATATTAAAGGAAAAAATTTTAAAAAGAAACAGAAAAACTTTTATTAAAAGCATAAAAATATGATAACTCTTCCACAACTCTTGGAGTTTAGTTTATAAATGTTACCCATTGTATAAGAATTAAGCAATAAGTCTATAATCTGACATGCAATTATTATTAAAGTATAATGTCTGATCTATGTGATTAATGTTCACAACTGAATTAAGTGCATTGACAAGGAAGAACATTATATCAAAAAGAAACTATTAATTGTGTCAAATGAATACTTTTCCCATCATTAGGTTACAGACATACTGATACACCGATGTATATGCAAATTTCCCAGTTTTAGAGGAAAACAACACATTTCATTATGATTTCAAGACTGAAGATTTCTACTGGGATATTGCAGCTTTTCCAAAAAAATTATGTAAATTCTATGTGTTTTAAAATGTTAAACCCTTAACACATAAGAATTACATGGAAATCGATAAACTAAAATAACTCATACTATCTGCAGAAATGAGACATTTAAGAACTTCTGCATCTTTATTAATTTTATAGATAAATAGATTGGTTAAAGTTTTTAAGGTGGTTTTTGCTCGCCTTAGTTATGGTTTGACCCAAGTAGATTTCATCAGAAGTTGATAATTTAACTGTTTGATATTGATGTGTTTATATTTCACAATTAGAAATAAATTTTTTTAAATCTCTAAATTCTGACTAAAACATACTGAATCTTTTTAAAATTAAATTCTAATGCTGAGGAATAAACATAACACCATTAAAAATGGAACAATCCTATTTTATAATCAAAATTCTGATGCTTCTTGTTAGGAATTCTCTAATTAATCAAGTACAACAAAATTTAATAAACAAAATTGTGTTACCAAAAGATAAACATAACCTTTTTTGTTTCACTGGTGTTGAAAAATCAATTTCAGAAAGGTTCAATCAAAATTCCAAAGTTTAAATTCAAATATTCATTATCTAAACTGATTATTTATTTATTCATCACTAGAAAAAAGTAAAAACCAAGGAATCAGTAAAAAATATATCTTACCAAAAGAACTGAGAAAAATATTTCAACTTAAATTAGTTTCAATAATGATTAAGAATAAAAGACAAAGAATTTTACTTTCACCTGTTCTCATTCAAAAATAATACAAACCTTCTTTCTTTCAGTACAATTTATTAGCGTCATAAAATAATATAAGAAAAAAGCTTATTCACAGTGACAATTTACGTAACTTTCTTAATATCTATCATTTCTACTTTTCTTCTTTGACTTTTACACCACTTGTTCTCCAACCATCATTGGCTAACTCTGTGTTCATCTCAAGAGTTTCTCAATCTTTCTTTCTCCTGCAGGTAGCAATGATTACAAAAGAAGGGGCTAACATTTATTTGTCTTTAAGGCATCAGTTGTATATTCTTACTTTCATTCAACAATGTTCTTGTCCAATATCCGGATTGATCCATAAACTAATGTTGCCATTATGACATGTCATGAAGAGTTCATTCAAAATGAGAGGCTAAAAATAATTAGGAATTTATAAAGAATAACAATGTTTCAAGGAGTAAATTTGACCTTTACTCAAGTTCAAAAGTCATAATTCTAAAATAAAGCGCATTAACCAGTGGAAAGCTTTCTACAATTTTACAAGAATTGTAAGCAGAACAAAAACTATAAAGAGTTCAAATAATTATATATGTTCCAAAAGCAAATTAAAAGAAAATTATTTCTAAATCAGCATTCAAAAATTTTCTTCATCAAACCTTTTGTTATTTCCATGCAAGACTCATAAAAATAAATATTCTGATTTTTGAAGAAATAAAGCATCATGTAAAATTTCTATTGAAGATGAAAAATTTGATGAAAAAAACTAGACTTTTAATTTTCATATAAAACTATCAATTTCTCAAAATGTTAAACTGTTTTTTTAAACTAAAAATAGACTATGATAACATAACGTTAAGATTTTTTTACAATTTTTTTTTTATTCAAGAGATTAAAAAATAAATTGCTATTCTATTTTCTTGAAAATACAAAAGATTTAACATCTGGAAATTTACGAATCTTCCAAAATTTGTTTATTGCTTCTACATAAAGAATTCAGTTTAAAAAGAAAATATTTTTTGAATAGTCAAAATATAAAACAAAGATTTAGTATTTCCTTTTTTTTTCTTACCTAAAACATAAAAATATTCAACCAAATATTTCACAGGAAAAATGAATGAGTTAAAGAATAAAAACAAACACTTGATTTTCAATAGTGAAAAGAACTAGAAATTGTAAAATAAGGATTTGATAACATCAAAAATTTCAACATAAACAAAAAAATATATATCATAACTCATGATAAGAACTGAAGAAAATTATTTGTTTTAAGCTCAAATTGTGAGGGAATTGGTCTTGTGCTGTGCCAATGATTGAAACCAGCAGGTGAAAGTAGTTTGGAAAAAAAAAGCTGATGGTTTTCTTATCAGTCAAAAACTGTGTTGGTGAAAAACAGTGAAAAGTGAATCAAACATATTGGATTGCTTACTGATCAGTGATTTGTGATTGAATATTAAACAGTGAGCAATGATGAGTAGTTAAGAAATCCTGTCTCAAAATATACAAAATGAGAAATGAAAAAAAAAATGATAAAACATTACAACACAAAACATTACATACATAAATACATACATTAATAGACACATATGTACAAACTGTGCATATTAGGAAGAAGAGACAATGAAATGGAAACAATATAAAAAAAGTAATAAACAAAACTTACCTTGCTGATACCACAGGTTTCCTGGGGGCCTGGCCCGGTGGAGGTTTTGGAGAGTAACTGGTTCCCTGCTCTGAAGATTCCAGAGGTTTTAAGGCATCTTTACCAGAACAATCCACTGATTGGTCATAGGAGCTGGTCGAAGCAGACTTTTGACTACTTTTAGTCCGACATCTACTGATTCGAGATTCTGATGTAGATCGTTGTCTACTACTGCCTATTCGAAAATGTTTTGTGCTATATTTTTCTTCTGTATGACCACTGTGAAGGTCAGTCAGGGAGGCATGATCGCCATCATTATTCTTATAAAGCACCTTCTGAGAAGTTAGAGTGATGCTCGCCTCCCCAGGAGATACAGCATGGTTCTCATCGGCCTCCAGACCCAACTCCGGTCGAGATCCACTCGTGTCGACAGCAACATTATCTAATGATTTATCATCTTTCTTTAGACTAAGTAAAAACCTGGACACAGTGTACTCAGGGTTTGAGTGGTCACTCACACCGGTATCACTGTCACCACGTTTATGATGCTTTGGACTAGACTTAACGGGCAGTTGTGCTAGAGGAGGCTTGCCCAAAAGACCTCCAGCTTTGGATTGTGAGCCCGAAGATTTTTTCTCTGATAAGCTGCTGCGCACTTTGAGGAAACGACGGGTTGCACTGAACGGGTGTTTGAGGGGGGACCCAATCAAGTTCCCAATGTCCTTAACAAGTTTCTCTGGCATTTTGCTTGGACTAGACGGAGTAAAGTGGACGTTTCCATCCGGGACCGTGAAGGATCTTGGAATACTACGATGAGCCTGCTCCGAAGATTCTTCGTGCAGGGAACACTTAGACTCATCCCAGTTCAACGTATTTATGTTATCTTTACTTTTCTGGATGGCCGACGTATCCCCCCCATGACCATCCAAAGATTCCTCTGAGCAAGCTAAAATATTGAACGGCTCTTTGCCATCATCCAGCAGAGTCATTGAGTTTCTATTTGAACTATCTGGTCGTATGGACTCTTCGTCTGCCAACGTATTGAGATGAGAGTATTTTATCTTGTCTCTAACCTTAAGGATTTTGCCATCAGCATTTGGGCCCTTGGTGTCATTACCATGATCACTTTCATGATCATGGTCATGCTCATCCTCGGAACTTGATCCAAATGCCGACATACCAATCCAATGGCTAATCACTGTGTAAGGGGCTGCCTTGGTCGCAAATTCATCATTGAATGCATTTGTTGCATCCAAGTGGGTTTGTGTCTTATCATCTCCCTGGGTAGGGGCCCCACTAGCAGTCAGAGGTTGGTGAGGGTTTGCTGGGTTTGTGTTTTCCGTTATATTGCACACATGCTCTGGCTTTGAAATGTGTTCCTTATCTTCATTGTTTTGAGCATTTTCTTTCTCTGGGCTGTCGCCAGCTATCTTCGTCAGCAAAGTCCCTTTGGGTTCGTTAGCACCATGAGATTTTGGACTGTGGGCAGAAACCTTAATCAAGGTCTCCCCATTCTTTTCTTCTCCGCTGCCTTTCGTACCCTTACTGCTAGCTGCTCCTTTGCTACAGCGGTCCTCGTCAACAACCAGAGCATCCTTGTCATCTAATTGTTCATCTTTGTCTGAGCTCCCCTTGTTACAATCACATTTACTGCAGCCCGGGTCATCAGGAGTTGGTTTCAGGATGTGCCGAAGTTGGTTATCTAATACAGCCAGATCTGAAGATGATTTCTGGCCTGCAATTGAGAGTTGGGCCTTGTCGGCCTTGAGCAGTTCTCCTTTGTCAGCAACAATCTCTTTGCTTCCTTGTTCTGACCGGCACTTCCACTCATCTTTTTCCAGCTGTTCAAGCTGTTTCTTTTGATAAAGCTTCTCTTTCTGCTCCTCACGGAGTCGATTGTCGATTTCACTCTTATAGAGACGATTATCAATAATCAAATCAATGTTGCCTTTTTTGGTGTCTGCATGGTCTTCTTCTTGGTTGTAGCTGAAGTTTTCATCCATCACATCTGTGGCACCGTGACCTGGAGTATGTGGTCCATGAAGATGGCTGTAGAAAAACAAACAAGAAAAATTAAGATTCATATATCACAAACCAAACAGGAAGAGAAGTTTGTTCTTTCTAATACATTTGCATTTAAATTGGTCATTAAAGAGAAAATACATTGAATCAATGTAAAGAAAAGGTTTCTAGTTAAAATTGAAAAGAATTTCATGATAATATTAACATTAACTCACCTAAATGATCTAACTACAAATCATACAAATATAAAGTTAATAATAAACAATAATCCTCCTTTTTTAATGTAAGGAATTTCTTTAAAATTCTGTCACTTCTTGGTATTAGTTTTTGGCTTTCAACTTTTTAACACAAAAACACTGTAACATTAAATGCAATGAAAAAGATCATTGTTTTGAAATTAGATTTCCTCATATTCGATATGGGGCACTGCTAGAGAAGTAAAGATGGATTCATAAGCAACATTCTCCAAATGACTCCTACAGCTGGACATACCAGTATTGGCCGACCAGCAAAGACTAACTTACATCAGCTCTGTGGGGACACTGGATGTAGTTTGGAAGACCTGACAAGAACAGGGGATGATAAGGATGGATAGTGCAAGAGAATCAGGGAATTCTGCAACATGATGATAATGTATCAAGACTTATTAGATTATTGGGTGTACAATGCAAAGCAATTCCATTGCACATGTCTTAGAGGAATCAACATTAGGCACCAAACAACTAAATTCAAACCTTCAACTATTATAAGGTCCCCAATTTCCTACCGATTTGAGGTAGGACACTAACATTTTATCAATAGCAAAAAACACATAAAAAATAATAGGACAATGCTATTTCTCCAGTAAGTATCTAACACTTGATGCTTTGTTGTAAAAGATTTTTCCAAGAATGAAATATGTTTCCCATATTTGAGCTGATTCTTCTCAGTTTATTTTGTCTACTTTAGATAGGGGACAGAACTTGTTACATGGTCTTTGAGAGACGATCATTTCTTGTCTTTACATCTACTTTCTCTATGGGATAGGGTGCAGAATTGGTTGCGTGGTCTTGTGGGAGACAATCATTTATTGTCCTTTCATCTACTTTCCCTATACCTGGGATAGGGTGCAGAACGGATTGCATGGTCATGTAGGAGATAATCATTTTTTGTCTTTTAATCTACTTTCCCTATTGCTGGGATAGGATGCAGAACTGGCTGCATGGTCTTGTGAGAGATAAGCATTTCTTGTCGTTTCATCTACTTTCTCTGTTGCTGAGATACAGCCAGTTTGTCCCTCTTCTATCGCTATTTTCATGAAAGTTGTTTAGATGAGCTCCATTCATTGGTTACAGCTATTCATGAATTGACAGAAAGAACTTATTTTGCTGCCTCAAGCAAACAGCATCCATTCTTTCTGAATCTTCCCTACAACAGACGCATGTTCTCTTCTAACTGTTTCTTTTTTGGAACATCTGCATTGTAGATCAAATTCCTTTATATATATTTTCCTTTTAGCTACAACCTTGGACTTTTAAGTTCAAGATTAATAAGTCTCTTATCTTACCTTAGTTTGGGTTTCTACTTTATTGGCCCTTTTGTTATACTCTTTTATTACAACTTTAGCCTTCATTTGTCATTTTATAATCCTTTGCTGATAATGGTCAACTGGCCTTGCTTAAAGTGACCTCGAGTGTATGTGTGTATATATATATATTCACACACACACACTCAAGGTCACTTGAGTGTGTGTGTGTGTGTGTGTGTGTGTGTGTGTACATGCACACACACAACAATACTAACCTGCCAATCAACAATCATGCTAGTTATGATAAATGGCCTTCTTAGTATTCCACTCCATGATCTACCCAAACCATATAATTTGTTTTAGAGAACTAAGTAAACCTTATGAACACTTTAATATCAATATGTCTTATTGTACTATCTTTTCCAAGTTGTACTATTCCCTAATTTAAGGTTCCCTCTCATTCCATCTGAACTAATAAACTACCTTAAATAATTTTTATTTGAAATACAAGAAGCATGAATGAGACTAAAAAAATATTTAAACAGACCACTGAATTTAATTTTATCAACATTTCATTTCTAATAACAAACATATAACAAATATCAACACAAATTCATATGTAGTAATTTACTAAGCGTTTTTTTTTAGATGCGGCACAAGCCCGTATAAATGGGGGACACAATGAAACTCAAACTCACTCATGTAGGTTTGCTAGTCTTGATTGCCAACTATTACGCCACCAGAAGTGCCCACACAAATTAATATGTACATACACATGTACACCATCATATATAATGTTAAAAATATCAATGATGAAATGGTTTCATTGTAACTTTATTTCATTGCTTTGAGAAAATCATCCAAGTAGAATAGTGTTTGAACACATACAATTAATGTGGTCAATGGATCAAATGAGACAAAATATAAAAGTATAAAATATTACAGAATATAAGAAGGAAAATTTCATTCAAGAACCAAACACATTATTTACATAAATCCTTTGTATGTGTTTTAGTGGAAAAAGATCTTCCAACTTAAGAAGGAGAAAACATTTTGTTAATAATTTCCATATGGGAGATTTCATAGTTTTTCTGATTAAGATGCTAATTCTTTTAAAGTTCAGTAAAGATTCAGAGCAGCTATGTAATTGTTAGGCAAGTTATTCATACTACATCCTTGTTATTGTTGTGTATAATATCAGACAATATAAGTACACCCATTAGAATTCTTATAAAATGTTAATTTTCTCCTGAACAAAAGATACCAGGATTTTATTATTTTTATCAAAATATAATGCAATCAAAATGGTTGTTATTAATTATTATTTATTACTAAACTTTGCAGCATTAAAAGTCTGTAAAAAATGAAATTACATAAACATATATAAGGGGGGCACTTATTTTTAGACTGTTACATATTGATATTTTTTATTACAAAGTTTCAATGCTGTGGAGTTTGGTGATAAATAATATTTAATAATGTCCATTTTAATTGTATAATGTTTCATTAGAAATTATAATATCTTAATATTCTTGGTTGAGAAGAAGATTAACTTCTTTTTTTTAATTGTTAGGAATGCATGAGATAATGTATATATAAAAACTGCAATTGCTAAGAAGTTAAAAATAACTAAAAGCCTTCATTACTTTTGTACTAAGATATTTTTCTTTTTCTTTTTTTCTGCTTACACAAAAATCTTTTGCAACTAAAGTGTAACTCTGTTTTATCATAAACGGAGTGATATACAATATAAAAGAAGCCTAAAATTGATATGAAGTCAATCTTGGAATCAGAGATTTCATTCCAAGTTGACTGCAAAAAAATAGCTGAGTTTTCTCTTGTCAAGTGATATCCATTAAAAGCAGTAGTCACAAAAAGTATTTCTTTAAAACAGGTTTGAGTCCATGTGTCCTCATAAAATGTACATTTTTCTTCTGGTCTAAATATGATAAAACTATTTATTTTATTTGATATTGATGGACAAAAATGATTTACTTGAAAAAAAAGAAAAAAAAAAGAAAAGAAAAATGTTTCTTCTACATACGCAGGAATTGCTCCAGGAGTCTGCTTGATAGCCACAGGTGGGGATGTTGTTGTCGTTGTTGCCAAAGAGCCATCCCCAGAAATTTTCTCCCAGTCATAAGGGTCATTCTCCCTGATGCACTTGCGTCGTATGCACTGGTCAAACAGATTGTGCAACAGGCTGTAATCAGGTTTGTCATAATAGTCCAGCTCACTGACGTGGTCAAGGAATGTGCGGAACTCAGACGGCATATTTTTCAGAAGTAATGTATGGTCATACTTCTCCTTCATGGATCCCACCTGCTCCTTGTCTTTGGTTTTTCTCCAAGGTAGCTGTCCCACTAAAAATTCCACCAACATATAGAACAATGACCACAGGTCATCATGGCGGCCCATTTCCTGCAATGACAACAAAATCCATACCTTTTATAAGAGAGAGAAAAGAGTAAAGGATACAGTCTGTTCTGATTTAGATACTGACAGTGATGTAGCTAGAGTGGGTGCTGCCCATGGCAGCCCTTAAGTCCCCACCAAGCCTACACAGACTTAGACAACAGACCCCAAAATACTACCCCCATAAAAGTGTCACCCAAGGCAGACTGCCCTTTGTAGCTATGCTACTAGATACTGAATAATAACTTTCTTTTAAAAAAGCACAGATTTTAAGTTTTCCAACAAATAATGCCAAAGTTATATTAACCCTTTGATATATGCAGATGCACATCAAGTTGTTTGAGCACATAGTTTAATAAATATTAGTTTCTTTAAAAGAAAAAGTGTCATATAGTTGCATATATGAAATTATGAAAGTATCTTATTTTCATTTTATAACCCATAATTTGTGGACTTCATATTTCAAAGTTTCATCAAACATATTTCATTTCATAACATTCATTGAAGTTTTTCTGAATCTTTTTTAAAGGCAAAATTGAATCTGTATCCACAAAAAAATTGTGATGAAAGACATTCTTCATGCTTCTAAAATGTTTACTTTTATTTATAATGGTAAATGATAATAACAGAAAGTTTGCTTGCATTTTTACAGAGGAAATGACTATGTTTTTGGTAAAATCAACTTATGAATGAGAAAATTATTCTAAGAAAAAGCAGCTTTTTCTCTTTCATTTTGGATCATCAGACAATAATGCTTTTCCAATGTCTCCTAATATCTGGGTTCAATCCTTGGCAGGGAAGTACTACTTGAGTAAATGGTATAGTGAATGATGAAAATTATCCCCAAAAAGAAAAGAGAGTGATAAAAGAAACCTTCAATAACACAAGGAAGCAAACAGGAAGAATAACAAGATTCAATTGAAGAATATCATCTTATTCTTAATTATATTGGAAATATAACACCAACTTACTCAGGATTTTGATGTTATATTTTAGCTCTTCAGGAAAACAAGGAAATAATAAATCCATGATTAATTTGGATTTATTTTATATCATAAGTGACTAATACTAATTTTATTCCAAGTTAAAATGCTGTGAGGGGGTGTCCTCATGGTGTAATGGTTAAAGCGATGGACTGCAGAAACATAGTATGCGAGTTCGTACTCCAGTCGCGCTATTACGTTCACTTTCAGGCAAATACCCTTGGGAAAGGTATGAACCCCCTTATCCTCCCAGCTATGGGTTAAATAGTATCACTACTGTTCTTCTAAGACAATGGCTTTGGCATTAAATAACCTACAAAGGTTGATATGCCATTAAATAAAGAAACCAAACTGAACTTAAAATGCTGCAGAAACTCAAAGCTTAGTTAACAAATATAAGGTCTTTTCTTTCTTAAAAGAGAATAAAATTTCTAATAGTCAGTAATTCAATGCGAGATAAATAAGATAAAACAATGCTTTATAAATAGATAAAACAATGCAAAAGTGCTTTAAATTTTGGGAGGCAGGATATTGTATCTAGGTATGTGGATTATATACTTATAAAATATATCTATCTACACATAGATATCAGTGTGTGTGTGTGTGTACACATTTTTAGTTTACTTGGAACAGCAACCAATTTTGTATCCTTCAGCTACAGTCTATTGGAAAATGATAATTTTTTTATAATGACTTATAAAACCCAGTGGATATGAATAAATACATCATGCATGGAAAGAGAGCAAATAAAAGTTATATATATATATATATATATATATATATATATAAAGAGAGGAAAGTATGTCAATCAATGAACTGAAAAGATGCAATATGTAAACAGATCATCAATATAAGAAAGGTATCAAGAACCCCATTTCAAAATAAAACACCAAAGAAAAAAAGCAACTTTATGTCTCTTCAAGAATATATCTATTTCTATCTGAACAAATGGAATGATGATAAATTTCTGCAAGTCCAACAAAAATAAAGAGGAAGAATCTATGCATGTAAGTAAAGATGTTATTTAGCATTGATCTGCGTGCATGCGTGTGTGCTTGTGCTCTGCTTTTGAATACAATGCTTTTGCTACATCTTTAGAAATAGGGATGACTTGATTAGTGTAATGGTTAGCAAGCTCGGTTAGCAGATCATTCCTTCTGAGTTGGATTATCATCGAGTACCCCATGTTTCTGGTTTTGTGCCAAATGAAAGGTAAATTATTACAAATTTAGAAATGGGGATTGCAAAAAATAAAAATCTATAATTTTCAGTAGTTAATGCTTTATGTTTGTTGAAAAAAATTTGTGAAGAAGGAAAGCATGAATGATCACAACCCTCCAACAATCAATTTACATGAATCACATGGTTTTCTATAAACTGACAACTCTAATCTCTTTGGGATCAGAGTAGAGTTTTTGCTTAATATCTTTGTTTATTCATTTTGAAGAGCAAACCCTTAGGCCTGCAGCTCTAAAACTGTATAACTATTAAATAAAATTGTTTGGTCAATTAAAATTATATCATTTTGTAGCTTACAAACAGCAATGGTATGATTAATCAGTAGCAAAATCAGATCAGCAAATGCTTCAATGCTTGAACATTTTCAACAATCTTCTTTATTAAAACACACATTTTTGAATGATTTGAGAGTTTTCAAATTTCAGGTGCTGATATAAGTTAAATAAGTACAAATTAACATAGTACAATGTATTTTATCTCTAACAGAAGGTAAAAAAAACAACACTCTCCTTCCATCAGTGAAAAGAAGATGTAAAAGTAATTGAGAAGTATTAAACTTTACCAGAAGGATAAAAGATATTGATAGTTACTCATATAGTTTTTGTTATATTACAGAGAAATGACAAAATTTTTATGATGGTCAGGCATCAAGTGCCAAACGTTTTGCATGACAGGCATAGAAATGAGTACAAACGAGATCCTTTCACTGATGATTGGTCACTAATAGAAGATATATGATAGTAATTGTACTCCTCTTAAAACAACATATTTTACTAAAGATTAAATAAAAATCTATAGAAATAAGAAATAATGATTGTATACTTTCTCTCATAAAATCTATAGGACTATCAAAACCCACAAAACAAGATATTTCAGAAAAGGACTCCATTTTAATGAAATGAAAATTATATGTGAATACAAAGTGACATACTTAATGGTGTACATTGATTTAGATGATAATGTAAATAATTTTCAAGTTGATAATAAAAATATTGTCAAAGAAAATGAAACAAATTCGAATTCCAAATAGATATTTTATATCATATAGAATAAAGATGACTGAAAAAAGTCTCAAAACATCAAGAGAGAGTGCAAATAAATATTCTGAACCAATTTTTGGTGTTTAACTTAGAAAACATAAGACCAAATATGCAGCCAAATGACGAAATATCAGAAATGATTAATGATCAGTGCTTATTGAAAAGGAGAAAAATTAAAGGATCTGTTCTATTTATGAGATAAAAGAGAAACAGTTTTTTTTATCAGACATTTTTTTATCAGACATTAGCCTTACAAAATAAACCTGAAACACATATGATCAAATATCATTCAAGCTTTTAACATCTTTTATGCACAAAATAAAGAAATAAAAGACCTTCATTCCTATATGTGATTGAAAAATACTTGCTTGAACTCTATCTATAAAGTGTAATAACCTCACGCCAGAAAGTACTGTTAGTAAGAGTAATAAGATAGCAGTAGTAGTAGTACCACCACCACCACCACCACCACCACCAGACAATTGCAAAGTTTTAAGGAATTTTCCACTGAAGTACAGAAACAATCTTTTGATGTAATTGAGACTGAACCATATGAAATTAAATGTATTCCAATCAGACCATAGCAGTGTGAGAGAGAGAGAGAGAGGGGTAACAGTGAATTTCAGTTTCCTTAGGGAAAAACCCATAAGTAAAACCTTGGAGAAAATATGCAAGAGGTGGGAAGACAAAAAAACTAACAATTTGAATGAAATTTGAATGAAATGAGATGATTAAAACAAAGACATTTTGGTTTGGATACTTAACACATTGAACAAAGAGATGACAAGCAGAAAAAGAAAATTTAATGAATTTAAATTTGTACATTTTATTTTATCTGCTAAATTTATAAATTAAGAAAAATAGAATTAGTTCTTAAATTTTACATATTTGTAACTAATATTCACAGGTATCATTATTATTATTATATTATAGTATTATATGATTTTTCTATGAAAATCTATACTCAAATTTGTAATTTCTGTCTATTTTTATCATGAGTTCATTACTCCACTTATTTTGTAAACCATATTGTTTCTTTAGGTTAACAATTCAAACGAAAAAAAAAAAAAAAAGATACATTGGAGTAGAAGGCTAACAGTTTGATATATGAATATGAACTACTAATAACTTAGACTAATCCAGACATCATCCAATGAAATTTTTGAAAGGTCTAAGTAATATAAAACTAGTTGCTAAATCCCCTGCTCTAAATTTTAATTGCTTATGCTATTTGCATCCTAACAAGTACTGAAGTATTTGGTTTCCAATATTTGTGATTTAATTTAATTTTTTTAATCAAATGTTGGACCATACAATTACTAGGAATAACTAATTAAATTGAAAGCCAAAAGGTTTTATTTCTGATGTTTATGTTATAAAAGAATTTTGAAAAGTAATGCAAAGGCATAAAATTTCTATAAGATAATTTTTTAACTTATGAAATACATGACGACCAAATAATAGTAAAAGCAAGTCTATTAAATATAAACACATCAAGAGGAAACATCTGTTTACAACAGAAAAAAACGCCTGAGGTATTCGACTATTCCCAGAGCAAATTGCAACAAATAGATCAGAGCAAGAAATGATTCCTTTGAAGGAAAACATGTTTATCAAGAAAATATCACTACTCAACTGAAGCTAACTAATGATATACATGTACACAGAATGTATAAATGTTGCAGCTTTTATTATAAATGCATATCATTTGATACGAGGTTGGACAGCAAGTGCTTTTTAAATTCTTTCCAATTATACACAGTATGTACATGATTATTAAATTGGAAAATTATCTCTTCAATCAGATTTGGCATTTTCCCAAAATAAATGAGAAAGATTGTCAAAAATAGAAATCATGGACAACAATGTGTGTATACAACATTTAATCAAACCCTATTTAGCTGAGATATTTGAAGGTTGGTACACTGGCAGAAAAATGAAGAAAAGAGGCAAATAGTGAGAAGAAAATAAAATGTAGGATAAATGTTTATTTTAACTCAGAATAAACAGCATTGGAAGACATCGAAAATGGAATTTACAGTTTACAAATAACAACGAGAGCAAGTGAATAAAATTAAAAACACACTGAACATCATCCAAATTAGATATGTATAGCAGGTGTCTCTGTGTGTGTAGGGGAGTGTATAACCTTTCCTAGTTGTACAGACACTTCTTCTCATGTTTCCTTAGAATAATTAATGACAATGGAAGGGTTGTGAAGAATAACATTAAATTCTTCATTTTATTTATAAGGTATTTTTTTAAAATGTCTTCAACCATTTTTATGCTTTATCCTGCTCCCCTTTAACTTGTTTTGGTGGAAACCAGTTGAAATTCATTCCTCAGAATTCAGCAGTACAAGTTGCACTGTGGTTAATGAGATCATTTGCCTATCTACTGTTTACAAATGCAGTGTCTGTTCAAGTTCCTCCTTGACTAACAAATGGTAGAAGAATATTGCCACTCCTTTCTTTTCACCAACATTCACTGCTATATAATTAGAGCAGCACAAATTCTTTTTATTGTATTGTGTTTCATATACAATTCTGTAATTTGAAAAACTTATAACTGTATAATTTTTCTAAGATATTATTTCTTGTCTAGAGATGAGATCAATAAAAGATGGATATCTCATGCAGACCCCAAATTTTCACAGCAGTTGAAAATCCTATAATCTAATGCCAGTCTAAGCAAAGTTTAATACCTGGTTATAGAGTAGTGGTTATCAAACTAGTTGAGCAGACACTCACTAATTTGTAGTAAGTTCAATCCTTTTTAGGTGTACCAGATTTTCAACATTGTGCCAGACTGAGATAAATGTAGTAAAAAGCAATACATACATTGAAATCATTACATTAACAACAAATGCAGAAAAAAAATTCCAAGTGTTTCATCCTGGTACAACTGGTTCCATTTGATACAATGAAATTTTACAAGTATAATTCAAACTCTTAAGAAACTTTTAATAACAAGTGTAAAACCTTTGAAACCTTTCATCCTAATCTTTTACTCCATATTTTCACCCTATCGGTGGGGCTTAGAATATACTGACTGTATCCCCTGCAGAAGGGTAAGACCCCTAAAATGGAATGTTCTGCATATGACACTGATGTTCATATGATGTTGAGGCTCAAGTTCTGGAGATCTGGGGAATGGGGAGTATCTCTTCATTGCCATTAATATCAGGTTCCTTCTGACCTGTACTGATAGTACTTGTTATGCTCCCGTCTATGAGTCAAATAAATCAGTTTGAAAATTATTTGTATTCAGTAGGACTGTATGCAAAAAAAAAACAAAAAAACTCTAAAGAAATAACTACACAAAAAAATGTAAATATGAATATATGATGAATGTGATTCCCTAAACTCTAAGCATAAAATAACCCAAGCTAGGCTGACAGGTGATTAAAATCAATTAGTCAACCCTTCATATCTATGTGATATTTTACCAATTAATGCACAGATTAAAATTTCTTATAAGATCTGGAATAGTATATACAAGTATTTACTAATTTAAAACAACAGTTTAATGCTTAGAATTTTTATCTCTTGAGAAGAGTGTTGAGTGGTAAACTTTTGTAATGATCTTGTATACATTCATACACTGAACAAAACAAATTTCCAGTCTTTCTCTCTTCAACAAAGTGAATATCTTTGTTAGTTTAGTTATATTGTGATCTGCAAGGGAAATAAAAAATACCTGGATTTTCATCAATAACTGATAGCATTGTTAAGAGGCTAGATTAGTGTTTCTTAATCTTTCAACTCTTGTGGAACTCTTGAAATAGTTTTCATGTCTCAGGGAACCCATGTATAAAAATTATTATATATCATATATTAATATTTATCTCTTTTTTATTTTTACTGTTGTTCACATGGAAGCCCTAGCAACCTCTTGCAAAACCCTTGGGTTCCTAGGAACATGTATTGAGAAATACAGAGTTAAATAGTAATTGTTTCCATTTTCAATGTTTTCTGAAGAGTAAATGAGTAGAGGTGAGACAATATTGGAAGAGGACAAGACTAATGGAAATAATATTGCATTAAGGGCTTGAAGTTAGAAACAAGAGAGAAGAAGAAATTGGACTTTGTAATAAGAGGTCAGCAATTGCTTTGAACAAAAGTGATTCATTTTGGCTTAATGCTTAAATCCTTCTTCATTTTAGGAGTGGAGTTCATAGAAGATAAAGATAAGAGACTGAACCTTTCATGATATATTCCCTGACAGCTGCTCAGGTCTCCATTAATACTTGGGATATTGTGTAATGTAAACTCTTTCTATTTCTAATCACAAAAGTTGAGGTGGTTTCAAATTTCATTGTAGTCATTTTGAGTCAAATGCATCAGAATTATTTTTTTTAATTTATTTACTTCAAAGTTATTTGTACTTTTTTACATTGTTAATCAAAATGGCTGGTTTGACTTACAGTTGATAAGAAACCTTTTAAATGCAAAGATCCAATGTCCTTCAAAATTTTTTTCAAATATCATGAGGATGAAGTAAAATCATTGTATAATTATTCCAAGCTAATTTTGGAAAATTAAAATTTGTTTGGTTTTATCTATATACACAACTGGAAAATATCAGTTAATTTGCAACAAACCAAAAGAGAAGTGGAAAGCCTTTAATAAATTGTATTCTACTCATTTATAGGTATAGCTTGATGGTAAAGTCAACTGACAGGGTAAAATTAGAGGTACTATCCTCAACACTATTCTGATTACAGTTAGTTAATCCTTAGGGTAGAAGGAACATTATTAAAAAATTCATTTTTTTTTTCATGTGATAGTTCATAAATTGGGGAATGAAATGTAACAACCTCCAGGAATTTTGCTATCAGGTTTAAATCTAAAAACATCAGTGTATCGATGAAATTTTTCAATCATAAAAGGATACAACTTTTCCTTGCTCACCAAAAAATTATGAAAAAAAAAACCAAGATCAATATTTATCTTCAAATTAGAATAATTGCTTTTCATTCTTTTATTGTTTCTATATTATAAAATCCCATTTGAACTTGTTTAAGGTAAGGAACTTTTAAGGATAACTGTTTATCTTGTATTCAATAACTGTTCCTCTCAATATTGATAATGATGATGATGATTAAACAATTTCCCATATTTTCAACTCCAAAACTAATTAGCATTTGTAAACATTTTTCTCTTACCTCAAAAGACCATTAATGTTCTTTGTAAGTTTTTTTTCCTTACTCTATTTTGAATCTGAACACAGGAAGAAAATGATAATGACTCAATTCTTCCAGCCTGAAAGAACATTAATGCATAATTTAAATGCTTAGCAGTCAATATAGTGAGACGATAAGAAACTTTATGTTTGCAATGGCTTTCAGACAATAATAATTATTATCGCCCAGGACAAAGAGTATGTTTCAATAAGATAAGATAATGTGAATAATAGTCTCCAGTTATATTATTATAATAATATGATTTTTAAGGAAAAAAATTCCCTAAAGGTTCTTTCAGTGGCAAGCCTCTGAAATTAGTAGATCAGTTCACATACCTCAGCAACTATATCTCATCTACTGAAAGCAATATCAACATACACATAAAGGTATGGACTGCAATTGACAAGTTGTCAATCATATGGAAATCTGATCTCTGATAAAATAAGAAGTTATTTCTTCTAAGTTATTGTCATGTCGATATTACTGTATGGTTGCACTCTAATGATATGCATAGAGAAAAAGCTAAATGGGAACTACGCAAGAATGCTACATGCTGCTTTGAACAAATTTTAGAAACAGCATCCCACAAAGTAGCTGTCTGGACACTTACCTTCCATCTAACAAACCATCCAAGACAAACAAGATATGTGGGGCACTGCTGGAGAAGTAAGGAAAAAACTAATAAGTGATTTTCTCTCATGGATATGCCGGTGTTGGCTGACCAGCAAAGACTTAAATACATAAGTTCTGTTCAGATACCAGATGCCTTCTAGAGGGCCGGTCAAGAGTAATGGATGTTAGGAACTGACAGGGAGAGAGAGAGAGAGAGAGAGTCAAGGGACCTCATGCTATCAGTATGACTTGGTTATGATTATGAGTCAGTGTTGTCATAATACAGCGCAAATGACACATTGTAGCAAGATTTTTGTTAGCACAATCATGTTAAAATGCTCTATTTAGAGAATAAAGTAATTTCTGATACATTTTGCAACTTAATGATAATAGTACGGAAATTGTGTTCATACTTGAATCAATCATCATGATTTCTTAAGGGAGATAACAATTAAATGCAAATTGTAGCATACTTCCCTCTTATTTATTTGTAGTTTGAGAACTACACAAGAATGATGCAAGCTGTTTTGAACAAATCCTGGAAATAGCACCCAGCAAAATAGTAGCTATATGGCTACTTACCTCTCATCTCACAAACCATCCAAGTAAGATGAATAAGACATGTTGGGCACTGCTAGAGAAATAAAAATGAACTTATAAACAACATTCTCCAGTGGACTCCTACACAGAAATACACCAATGTTGGCTGACCAGCAAAAACTTATTTCAGCAAGTGTGATGACTGATAGGGATGGATGAGAAGAAAGAGTCAAGGGAATCTGTGTTGTTGATCTGTCATGATGATGAAGATGATGATAATGATATAACTTCTTTAAATACCATGTGATTTGACATTAAGCTTATTGACCATTGAAAAAGGCTTTTAAATGAATAATGCTAAAAATTGATTTTTGTTTCTTTAATTCTGATAATAGTTTATCATGGCATGTTTTCAGGGATGTTTTCAGAAGTAATTATTATTTCAAAATGTAATGTTACACAATCATCCTGAGTATTTGGGTGATTGCCAAAGCTTTACAGCTAACAACTATTATTCTTACTACCACTCTTCAATTAAGTAAGTGTAGAGCAATAAATTTAGGGCAAAGGTAGAGTTTCTGAACATCCAAATTGGCTCATTTCATTAGAACACATTATTTAGTTAAACTGTATCTGGTTTGAGTGTATTCAGTTTTACATCAAATTATGGAAGCCCATGTATATAATATTCACTTATTGAATTGACTTCAAAATTTAAACAAAACTAAAATCTTTTGTTTTTTTTTAACAAAGGAATTTTAAAACTTAAAAAAAGATTAATAAAAATATGCAAACCATAACAGTAAGAATTTTAGAATTTTAATGAAATATAAAAAATGTGAACAATATTCTTGTAAATAAATAACTAAATTATAATAATTTATATAACTATGTAAATAAATTATAATAATTGAATTAATTTTTAAAGTTAATAAATAAACATGTGTATGCTTCTATAATTTAATTGAAGTCATTCCAAAAATAATGTTATTCTGGACATCGATTCTGTGAAACAAAAAATGTGTTCTAATTAAACGAGCAAAATCAGACAGTCAAACATTCCACCATTGCCAAATATAGATATCTTTCTAGGCATTAAACTTTCTCAGTATTACCATATGCAAATAAAGAGACTACAGTAAGAGTAGATGGAGAAAAATGAGATTAAAAATGTAATGTTTATTCAAAGGCACAAATCTGAAATTTGGTGCTTTCCTTCTGGCATTTCATGAACAAAAATTTGCCATTCAATCAACTGTTGGCAAAAGATGCCAAATTGTCTGGGTCCAATGACTGTTGATGTTCCTTTTGAGAAGGTCAAATCACTACTCAGTTCAGACCAATAACTCACACATTTTGATCCAGCTCAGAAAATAATTGCAGATGTAGACACCTCCAAGTACAGAGTTGATATTGTTATTTGTGCTTATTTGCTAACAACAGAGAAAAGGCCATTATACATGTGGCCAGGTCATTTACGTCAGCAGGGTGTAACTATGGTCAAGTGAAGAAGGAGGTATGAGAAAGAAAGCTGTAGAAAGTTTCACAAAATGTATAGATGACATGTCATTCTTTTGACAGACCACAAGTCTTTACTCTTCATATTCAGCTTTAAAAAAAGGTTTGCCAATATATTATGCCAGCTGATTGTAGAGCTGATCCATCATCTTTTGGAATACAATAATACTTGAGGCATTACAACAACAGAATACAACCAGCAATACTAACAAATGGATATGACTAGATCTAAAAATAACTGAGGACAAACCCTGTTATAATATACATATATTTACAATAGCAGAAACAGCTTGTACATAAATTTCAATATTCTAAAGGATTTTGAATCAACAACCATATTAAAATACCAATAGATCAAGTGGGAAGTGAATTGGTTCATACAAATAGATTTAAATTTGGTGACTATGTTGATAACTATATACTTTTGATATATATGAATTAATTTCCTCACATATAGATGTACATTTTCTAATTAAAGAATAGTGTATTAATAAGTAAATGTATTACATGGACATCTTACATTACATCCAAGTAAGACGAACAAGATATGTGGGACACTGCTGGAGAAGCAAGGGTGAACTCATAAGTGATTTTCTTCTATGTATGGACCCCTGCACATAGACATGCCAGTTCTGAGCGGACACAGAATGTAGTTTAGAAGACCTGCTAGGAGCAATGGATGATAAGGTCAAATGAAGAGAGAGAGAGAGAGAGAGAGAGAGAGAGAGAGAGTCAAGGAAATCTGTGCTGTCAGCATGACTTGATGATGATGAAGATGATGATGCAAATTTTTTTTTTATTGTACAGAAGATTTTACTCACTTTTATCAATGTAAAAATGGCTCAGAATTTAAGCCATTGATGACAACAACAACAACACAAACTTTTAATTTGTATGATAGAGAAATTGACAAATATAATCTGCTGCAAATCCCAATTGCTAGAAGGTCCTGTGTCTTTTCTGTGACTCCTCTTTTCTTATCATGATCCTCCATTTGTTCACCACCAATCACACCCAACTTCTGGTTGCAGGGACACTGCCAACTTTACAACTTTGCAGGCGCCTTTTTAGTGACACTTGCTATTCATTCTGCACTTGAAAACATTGAGGTTATCAATATGTCATCTCACTGTACAGCTGTCTGCATGCAAAGACTTGACACATCATTTGTCACATAACACAGCAATAGGATAAAACTGACAGAAAACATCAGTGTTATTTAGAGGAATTTCAAATTCTATATGTAAGTATTTAGGCATGGTTCATTGTTTGCAATTTATAAGCAGTTGAGTATAGACCAACATTTTTGTACTAAACAGACACATCAAAATCAAAAGTAACGAAGTAGTATTTCAGAAAAGTAAGTTAAATGCACATAAGCTGCCATTTTGACAATGATAGCCTAAAATTTACCTCTACAGTATGTATTTACCCAACCTCTCCATCATGGGCAGGATGTGACACAGAGTCAATTTTTAATTGGAGTATAGCTGGTTTAAATTCAAAGTTTTCCTTCTCTTGGATAAGGTACCATACCAGGGCTAGAGAACCCAATCTGCCCTCCTATTTGCCCATAGCTGGGTGGAGAATGGATGGATCAATGCCTTTCCCCAAGGGCATGAAGTTAAATGCAAACAGTTTCATCCAGGATTTGAACTCATGTCATTGATTTTATTTCCTATGATAATAACCATTATGTTAAGCATGCCCTTAAATAAACAAAAAACACTAAATGAGGATTTTTCAAAATATTTTATCTAAATTACTGATTAAATTCTAATATATCTCTCTATATAAAGAGATTTAATTATATCCCATACCTAAAGATGACAAAAATGTAATTAGCAAGGCAAACTCAGAAGACTCAAACCATAATAATTGATTCTGCTACTTAGAAAGACTCCCTTCAATAAAAGTCATCTATACTCTGAGCACCTTTAATCTTTAATTCTCCTGAAATGCCATTTTTCATAAAATTCCAACCAAATGACTGTGGTAAGGATAAAAAAAATATCAGTACTGCCAAGCCTCAAATCTGAATATCTAACTATTTCACACTGTGTTCAAGTCAGGAACACTTCCTTTGACTGAGGAAATCTCAGTGTTATATAGCTGTTTCAACTCAAACACATGCTGACTATTGGCTAATATCTGACCAGTACTATTCCTATGCAAATTAGTACAATGGCTACTGCAGAAATTTTGTTAGCTGCACCGACCATAGCAGAGTCTCCTCTCCAAAGATTTAATTAATGAAGACATAACTGTAGCTAGAAATGGTACTAATTTTGAGAGTGCATACTACACACTGTTCTGGTTCTCTTTTCATGTAGACTTGTTTCTCTGCTACAATGGAATAACAATACAAGTGGTGCAAAATTATAGTTCAACTCTAAAGAATATTTCATATAAGCCAATGTTGAATAAATCGACAAATAATTCTTTACATTTATTCCATGAACTTAAAATGATGTTAATCTATTAAGCACAAGAGGATGAATAGTAAAAGTGCTGTTATCATTTAGTTCATGCTTTCTGATTCAAATATTAACTAGTAGGAGCTGAAAATAAGAAGTGGATTCTAATCAAAGCCATCTCAGTAATATTTGATATGTTTAAAAGTATTCATCCTCCTATAGAGATGAACAGCAAAATTTGAAACATAAATGTGACTTTCTTTAATAGAGAAGACAATCTTATTATCCTGTGAAAAATTGTTTTTGTTTCACTTCTATTGATGAAATACATTATGTCATGAATTATCTGTGATGATAAATGATACTAGGTTAAACAAATGTTCTCCTGAAGTAAACAGGACTGAGAAAAGTCTAACAGGGTACTACTAGACTTGAAAACATTAACTATGATACCTAATAATCACAAAGTCATAAAATAAATCTGAGTATCAATACATTAATGGCAATGGTAGTTTGTGGGAATGATTTTGAAAGTAGTGCTAAATACTATAACAAAAATAGTCTATGAAAGTAAAAAAAAAAAAAAAATTAAAATTTTTAAATTTTAGATTCCCTAACTAAGATTTGAGAGTAAAAAAACATGCTTGCTGCTATCATCCCATTGATATCAATGGAACACATTGCAAGGTAATGATCCCCAAAGAATTTTAGTATTTCATTTCTTTCTTTTTGAAATGAATGACCTAATGAGTAAATTGCCTTTCCTGGATTGAACTTAATAAAAAAAAATTTCTTAGGTTCCCAAGCAGTTACAAGGAAAAAAAGAATTGTGGGAAGATGAAAGACATAGTTCTGATTGAATCCAATTACGAACAAAACTCCATGAGCAGTTAAGGCTTTTAATGTTGGTTCAGATCATCTAAGGTTCATTTTTTAATGCTTGATTGGTGAATATATTATTGTAATACCATTCATTTAACTGATTCTAATAAAAGGAAGAAAGTCCTCTACTGTAAAACTTAATTGAACCACACATATACACAACACACTTATACAACCATTTCCTTGTTTCTTTTTTTATTGAAATACACTTTTTTTATGCATGGACTCCAACAAAAAAGTAACTGCCACAAGTTTAATCAAAAATATCTTATAGTTAATATACTAGTGATAGCCAGTTGAATCAAAAATATTTTAGAAACTAATGAGTGAATGGATTTTGATATAGCAACTTAGGAATTCTTAATTTTCAATATTTAAATCATTACTTTTTCAATTGTTTTAACTAGTTTTGATCTGATAAACAGACATAAGGAGATTTGGCAAGAGAAGTACAAACAAGAATCTGATCTGACAAGGTGGGATTTTTCAATTTGGTGAACATTTTATGATTAACTAAATAACTTAATTAACTGAAATTGAATGTAGATGATTATGCCATATAATTCATCTATAACAAAATTTAAAATGATAATTTGTTGAATTTGAATAAATAGAGACTGACCTTGTTTTTATGTGCATTAACTGAGGCATACCGTACTGTGCCCCTGAATCCAGCTGCTGCACGGGGAGGTCTGACTTCACCACTAATGGTTGTGTATTGACGGGCCAGGCCAAAGTCCAACATGTAAACCTTTTTGCAGTTGTTTGGAAGCCGTCCCATTGCAAAGTTAGACTGAAAACAAAGATGACAAA
>OY757933.1:58186698-58456698 GCA_963585895.1 Sepioteuthis lessoniana | reverse complement strand
ATAACAGTCAGACAATGTAAATATTCAATAATATTCATTACAATTCAACTCTATTATCAGAATATTTATCTTTAGGCACAGAAATTTCTTCCTTACTCAGCTGTTCAGCATTTAATAATAATGATGATGATGATGATGATGATGAAAAAAACAATAGCAAAAGAACATTGACTAAGTAGTCAAATTCAATAATGAAATATGTAAATATTGCTTACTGATTTCAATGCTCTCTCGAAAAAATTAAATGAAGAATATTTTTTTAAGGAAAAAAGTTAAATAGAAAAAAAACCTCTAAATTTAATGATTCCTTAAATGTTATAAATAGATTCTTTAGGCCTTCTTCTAGATTTGCATCAAGCTTCTCTGTATATTGTGGTTTGTTTGTTGGAGGAAAGAGAAATAAGAAATTCTAACCAAGAATATTTATGTATTGAGATTCATTTTTATTATTTCTTACAGGTAATTTTGCATCCAGTAAGAAACTCAAAAGATCATTTGATACTTGTTTTAGATCAAGATTAGAGAATGGGAGTCAGGAAAGATTCAGAGTTGGTGAGGAAAGATATCGAATACAAATGACTGATTCTACACTGATCACACGCACATATCTGTTGCATTTTGTT
This sequence comes from Sepioteuthis lessoniana, assembly GCA_963585895.1. Lineage (NCBI taxonomy): Eukaryota > Metazoa > Mollusca > Cephalopoda > Myopsida > Loliginidae > Sepioteuthis > Sepioteuthis lessoniana. The sequence continues at coordinate 58,456,075 of OY757933.1, read as the reverse complement.
AGAATGACCAATATCAAACTCCCGCAATTATCTTGTGATAAGCATGACCCTGACTTGTTAATATTAAAATGGGACCAGACAATCCTCAAGCCATTTTGTTGATCCAATAAACTCTTTGATTTTTCAACTCCTACCAAAGATGCCATTAAACCTGATCCTTATCATTAACAAACTAAAATGAGTAAATTAAGAGCAAATCATTAGCAGTTTCAGTTGTGTTAACATGATTGCAAATCCTTGATCATTGCAGGAATAAATAAAAAAAAAAACCCAAAAAATCACGTGAGATAACCACAAGACAATAAATGGTGAAGGAATAGTTTATTAATAATACAGTTTTTTTTTATCTGCTGTGGAAATTGATCATTGAATAAAAATTATTGAAATGTAATTAAAGAAAGGTTAATTGGAGAGAGTTCTCGCCATTTAAGACAATTGTAGTTTGTAATAGCTGGTTGTGTTAATGCTTTTGACTATGCAATTGCCACTGGAGCATCTTAAATGGAAGAGAATGGCTTCTGAAAAACAACTCAAGGAAAATACTCTGTAGATATCAACAACCAGGCTAGGAACAAAGGATCATATTGCTCATTTATTTTTATGAATAGTGAAGAGTTTTATGAATGGGGGACAGTGGAAAGGGATGTTTTCATTGTAATTAATGTCTTTATCTGTTTTTTCCACTATGAGGCAGTTTAAAATCTAAACAGTACAGTTAAAGATAAAATATTGCTTAGAACAAGAATCTAAACATGTTTTATAAAGCTCTATTCCTCGTCAAACCTCTCCAGGTAATGTGACAAAGGAAACCAGTTTCTTTTAAGACCTACAAACATTTTAGTATTTTATGGTTCTGCAGATGTACTACACTGTGAAGAAGTCTACAAAGTGATTTCTTTTTAACATTAGAAAAGTTGTGTAAGATTTTATTCAAAATTTTAATAGCAATCGAATGTTGGGTTGGTTGGTTGGTTGGTCGGGTTTTATGGCATATCAACTTTTGTAGGTTATTTAACGCTAAATCCATTTTTATGTAAATAATCAGTTCTGTTACAAACAATTCAGTTTAGCATAAGCGTACAGTTTAATTGTGGAAAACATTTCTATTTCAAGCTATTCAGTTTAGTCAAGCAGTTCTAATTCAGCTAAGTACAGATTTTGTTTACACACAGTTAAATGTCAAAACAGTTCTATATTAAACAATTCAGTTTAGTGTAAATACAGTTTCATAGTGAAAAAACAGTTCCATTTCAAATAATTCAGTTTATCATAAGCACACAGTTTAAATGTAAGTACAGATTAATTGTCAATAACATTTCTATTTCAAGCTATTCAGTTTAGTCAAACAATTCAGTTTAGCATAAGTATGCCGTTAGTTCTATTTAACCCATAGTTAAGACCCTTATCAGGTGCTACCACTCCAGGCCAGAGTGGACCTGGGAGCAATGGCAATAAAGGGGTACTCCGCATTCCCCAAAGCTCCATTATTACTGGAACCTCACCATCAGATTGTTTAGCGTCATATCCAGGACACTCGTTGGGGGGAGGTCTTACCCCTCTGCAGAGGCGCAGTCAGTGTATTCTACAGCCCAAGCTGACTGGGTAAGAGAGAGTGGACCTGGGAGCCATGGCAATGAAGGGGTGCTCCGCATTCCCCAAAGCACCAGCATCACTGGAAATTTACCATCAAATTGCTTAGTGTCATATTCAGGAGACTCATTGGTGGGGGGTCTTATCCCTCTTCAGAGGTGCAGTCAGTGTATTCTACAGCCCCAGACAACTAGGCAATACACAAAGTTAAATGACAAAACCATTTTATTTCAGATAATTCAGTTTAGTATAAGTACGCAGCTTAAATGTCAAAACAGTTCTATTTTAAACAATTCAGTTTAGCATAAATACGCAGTTTAAACTAAAAAATCAGTATAGTGAAAGAAGCACAGTTTAGTTCTATTTAACCCATAGATGGGACTCTTATCAGGTGCTCCCACTTTGGGCCAGAGTGGATCTGGGAGTGATGGCAATAAAGGGGTACTCTGCATTCCCCAAAGCTCCAGCATTACTGGAACCTCACCATCAGATTGTTTAGTGTCATATCAAGGACACTCGTTGGGGGTGGGGTCTTACCCCTCTGCAGAGAAGTTGTCAGTGTATTCTACAGTCCCAGCTGACTTGGCAATCAAATGTTGAGAGACATTGAAAAAATAGATAACACCTAAATTCTCTAACAAACAGATAGAGATTGACAGAGGGAAAAAGAGACTCCCTTTTTAGATTAACTGTGGCTATCAAGAATTCAATTTAATATTCTTATTGCAACTTGAAACATGTGTGGATAAAGAAATTTTGAAAATTTCTTTGTATTTTTAAAAGCATAAAGTTGGTTGATTTTATGACATGTAAACCCTTGTTGAGTTATTTAATACTGAAATCAGTTTATCTTTTTTTCACAAAATTATTGAGGGAACTGTTCCTACTTAATAATAATAATCATTTGTTTATGCAGTTATATATTTTAAAATATTCCTATCTAACACTATTCATTTTTGAAAAGATCTACTTGAATTATCAATGGAACCGTTGGGTACTACTACTCCAGGTCAGAGTTGAACAAAGAGGAATGGTAATGAAGAGTACTTCACAGAAGCTCATATTAATCAACTGCATAGCAAGGAGTTGGATCTGTAATAAAGACTGCCTCCTGACTTATCAACCTTATTCTGTTTAACAGAATGAAAAAGGATTTTATGAGAACCACTATTAAGTGATTTCAAAGATTTTAACACACACACAAGGTCATTCCAAATAGCAACAGGTTTTTTTTATATTTTTCTGCAAATATATCAAGTATGCAAGAATGTTAGTTGATAGATATTTCTCCTTAGGAATAAAAAAAGTGACAATGATTTATTTTTTGCTTTAAGATGGTCTTCAAACTTGTACATCTACATTTTCAAGATTCTTCATTTGAGAAAAGTTTCCTTTTTTTTAAAAAAATAATCCACTTTTTATTCCAATTCTACCTGATTCCTAAATATTTCCCAAAGTCAAGGTATCGTTTATAATAACTGCTGTTTACTAGAGTTCCAATCTTCAATTGAAGCATCTTATTTCTTATGTGAATAATCAAACTAGATATTCATCTCATGTTTCACAGTATATTTTATTCCAAATTTGTGGCCAGAGACTTGCAAGGTTTTTGTTACATTAATATATCTTGAGCTACATACATCATTATTCAACCACAAAACTCAAGTTTACATAACAAACCACTCAATTCTTCTACGCAGTGTAAAACTTCATGAATATAGTTTATTCCTATAAACAGATTTAAACATAATGAAAACAGACAGAGCACACAAGCCTTAAAAACTGCTATTCAAATATTTTGAGTAAGAGACATGAATCTGGTGACAAAAAGGATTATTTCACTGCAGTGAGAAAGAGTTAATGCTATCTAGAAGAGGTAGTAATCAAAGGTGCAGTTCCCAACACATTTTACAAATCAGTAATCAGAACTGTAAGTCGCTGACTTCCAGTGCCACATCACAGCAAAAATACTAGCATTGTTATCAACTCCTATAGAGCATATCAAAAATTAAGACAGAGGTCATTATTCCCATGGACAAATGATAGCATTTGTCCTTAGTTTTGTTAAAGTTGACTGTAAGAGTAACATAAAGGAAAGATGAAACTACAAACAAGCTCTTTCTAGACACCTTCCTATTGGTGTCTTTATTGCTCTTTAGAGTTACCCAGTCGTAAAGAAAGACAATGCAGGCAAACTATAAATTGAGAGTGAAACTATAAAGATATTTTTTTTTTAGCAAAAATAGAAGTTTTCTTGTGATCCCCTCTTAATAGCTAGGATTTTACCATAAGCAATAATCTAACTCTGAACAAAAGTAAAAAAGAAGGAAGGAAGGAAGGAAGGAAATCTGACCAAGAAAGAGAAAAAAGAAAGCAAGAAAGATATAAAAATGAAAAGACAGAATAAAAGAAATGTGAATAAAGATAATAAATAAATTAAATACAATGAAAAGAATTGGGGGAAAAAAAAAACAAGAGAAAGAAAGAAAGTGCAGAAGTTGTGATAAAATAGATGCAAAGTTCTTTCAGATTTTTGCTAAAAAAAAGTTGTTCTTCTTTTGTATTATTATTTTAGGTACAAGTCATTTAAATACATTTGGAGATTTTGCCATAAAGATACACACACAAAAAAAGAAGCTCAAAACGTTACAAACAATTTATACATGCCATTTTCCTTTTTTTTAACCTAAGGAAGGGATTGTCTCTCTTTTGTTGACAGAATTTCTTTTTTTGTCTTTTAATTTCTTTATTTGGCTTATATTTTTTTTTTTGCAGAACGTACCAAATCTTTTGAGTAGGAAAAGAATAAAAACTCTTTAAGTGAGAAAGTCTGTGATAAGATGGAAGGGGAATGGACCATTGTGTTGATGGTGAGAGAAGTGAAACAAATATGGAAATTTTTTGAAGTGTAAAGGCCAGTTGTCAGCTGGATGAGTTTCAATTTAGATGACTATTTATTTGTGGAGAAGCAGAAATAAGTTTATTATCTGCAGTTAAGAACACTGAACAATGGTACAAGAAAATGATGGAAAGGATAAAATGGGGTTAGAGACATAAGACTTAAAGCGGATATTCTACGGTAGAGAATCTCTGAATATGATTGACATTTCTCAAAGAGTGAAATGAATGAAGGTATATATCAAAATAAGAAAAAAAAGTGGTTTTATGCTTTAATAGCATTAAAATGAAATACTGATATTTGTATACCTAATGTGAAAATAATATTTTACTTTCTGTTTATAGTAGTATAATATTAGAAAGTATTTATTAACTAATATTCACAAAAAAGCATATAAATATTTCCCAAATTGTTTTCTTTCAATGAATAAACAATTTCATAAGTAAAACTGTTCTTTCTACTTATAACAGTATCATATTATAAACCATTTATTGACTTATATTCATAAAAAAGGCATATAAATTTTTCTTCTTTCAATAAATTCAATAAATCAACATATGTTGTGTTGAACAACCAGATACCACACAATCAATGTTCTTAACTGAAAATCCATCAAATTAAAAACCAAAGTAATGTTCACAATTGTAATGGGATATATTTCAGGCAAATATGGAGGCACACCAATTATAATGGCTATCATTGTAGGAAATGGTTACAGCAGCCCGAGTTCAAATTCTGGATGAGGCTGTTTGCATTTCACATAGCACTAATACCCTTGGGAATGGTATGCATCCAACTATTCTCCCCATAAATAGAGGTAAATAGTAGGGGAAAATGGGCTTTTTAACCTTGGTATAGCAGCCAGTCTAGGAGAAAGAAAACTCTGAATTCAAACCTATTAAACTCTGCTTAAAAACTAACCTTGTGCAGCATCCTACTCATGGCAGAGGGGTTAGGTAAATACCTATTTCAGACAAATAATGTAAATAAAACTCACTATAGTGAGAGTTTATTCAAGTACTTTGAAAGATTCAAGAGAACTTTCTATTTTCTAAAACTAACTGGTACATTCTCCACATTAAATGGCAAGTCATTAAGATTAAAAAACTAAATACAATGACAACATATGCAAAGGAAAAGCATGGACTACCATCAAAAGGTTATCAACCATACAGGAATCTGATCTTTATGCAATAAAATGGAAATTCTTCCAAAATGTAGACATATCAATACTATTGTAAGGCTGCACCAAATGGATTTAAACAAAACACTTGAAGAAAGAGCTAGATGGGAACTATACAAGGATGCTGTATGCTGGTTTGAACAAATCCTAGAAGGAGCACTTTACAAAACAGCAGCTATATGATCACAAACCTCCCATCACACAAGCAAGACATGCTGAGCACAGAAATATGGATGGACTCATAAATGAAGTTCTGCAGCGGACTCTTACATATAGACATACCAGTGTTGTCCAACCAGCAAAGACTTATATTCATCAGCTCTGTGCAGACACTGGATTCTGTCTAGATAACTTACCAGGAGTGATGCCTGATAGGGACTGATGGTGAGATAGAGTCAACATACCTTGATGATAATAATGATTAATATCTCTCTTCTGTAAAAGCATGATATCATTTAGAAAATGGCCCACCTTTAATAATACCTTAAAGTGATTTGGATTCATAATATATCAATCAAGAAACTACAAAACATCTAACAGGATACAAAGATAAAAAAACATCTGAGGAAATTTCCAAGAATGAAGCCAAATGAATATTTCCGATTTAGCAGTCATTTTGAGGAAATACTACAGAAGACAAAATACAGGTATTAATTGATCTGGTGAAATTAGCAACCAGATATGAACTGTGAGTGAATAACTTGCTACAACTGCTAAAAAAAAAAAGAATGCAAAGTGATTCACTGGAAGAATTTGCTCAAATGATGAAAAATAATAATAAGGTCTATCTTTTCATACAAAATAATTATATATTGAATATTCTAAATGAAACATATAACCATCTGGATTTTTTACTTTTTAATATAAAAACTTGTACAGAAATTATAAGTCATTGAATAAATAAGGAGAATTTTGAAAAAAAAAGCAAAATACATTTTGTTTTAAGAATTTTTTCCATGAATGTATTGCTTGGAATTGGTTAAGAGCAAAAATTATCTTAATCTTACAAAAATATTTCTTTTGAAGCTATTCAAATTGGCAGCAAATCAAATAGAGTGCTCCAGACATGAACAGAGGTCTGTCATCAAATTTTTGGTGAAAAATATGTGATGTGTACAGAGAAGCATGTTTTAGTAAAAAAATCTTTACAAATGGGCTAAACCTGAGTTTGTTACTATGAGCTAGAGCCGGAAAGACAATCCATGGAATGGAAACACTAATTCTCTAGTAAAGAAAAAGTTCTTGGAATAGCTATCAGAAGGTCATGTTGACAGTTTTCTGGGACATGAAAGGACTTATCACTATTGATTTCTTTGAAAAAGGTGCAACTATAAACAGTGCTTCCTACTGCCAACTTCTTAGGCAAAATTCACCACATTTATTGAATGACCCTCATATAAAGGGTCTATCTTTGCTCCATCTGCACAAGTAGAAAAATACGAAGAAATCAACTAAGCAATTATAAATCTGATACTAAAGGGAATATTTCTATTCGGGATACAAAACTGAAGATTCTGCAGATTGATGATACAAGTAATTTAAAAGATGACCATTGAAGAAGGTTTGCTAGTTTCATCATCAACACACAATAATGAATCTATATTCAGAGAACACAAAAAAGTGTCTGTGAGAGAGAGAGAGAGAGAGAGAGAGAGAGAAAAAGAAAAAAAAAAATTCACAAATAGGAAAAGAGAGCAAAAAGACATTTTTACAAGATCAGGGAGTTTGTCAATGATAGAAATCTCAAATTTGCTTTTTAAATTTGACATATAAGGAATTGTTTAGTTGGTACATTTGCACTTAAATAATTACTGTTTTAGTGTTGTTGTCTTTTGAGAAAAGAGAATTATAACTTGTTATATGTAATAGAAACACAGAATCTAAGAATTATCTTTTAAAATAATAAAAGAATTGAAAAAAAAATTATTCAAAAAACAATATGAGGTTAATAGAATTTGTAAGATGGCATAATTTACTTTTCTTTCTCTCATATGGTGTGTGTGTGTGTGTGTGTGTGTGTGTGTTCCCTTTTAGAAGATAACAACTGCCTTTAAATTCATCAGATGTTAAATATTCTATTCTGGTTGCAATCTGTATTCAGAATATAACTTTTTTCTTTGAAAGAATAACAGGCTGAATGCAGAAATTATAATTATGTTGTGAAGCGATCAAACACTAAACAAGAATTCAGTCACTATTCAATGAAGATGGCAAGAACCTGAAAACTGCAGATTTCCAACCAATCTAGCCAACAGATTACTACAATATCAATTGTAAAAATTTATCTTGAAGAATAAACAAATATTGCATGGTAATCGTTTTCTTTTTCCCACAAAATATCTTTACCTAATATACATCCAATCAGAAAATAAACAAGAAAAAATTAAATCTCAACTCCATGAATGGTAGCCATCGTTGCAGTTATCTCCCTTTAGAATAGAGAGCAGATCTTTCTCAGTTAATTCTTATCAATTATATTACACTAGAATCTCTCCTACAACTACCACATTGTCAGGGTTAGTTTCTGAAAGTCTTTTTATCTATCAAACATTTCTCATTTACAATATTTGCCTTTATAATAAAGCCACAAAGACATTTTGATTAAGTAACTTTTAAAGATTTGAAGAAAAGATTTTATCTCTTGATATTTCAAAGTTGTTGGACTTGTTAGTTTGACTCTCATATGATATTACACTGGGCCAAATAAGATTAATTGGATTTATTTATAGACTTTAACTTATTAGCTCTGTCAAGAAAAATGAAAAAGTAATGTTGTATACTCTCATACAAATACAAGTGGAAACATAATCAAAGATGATTTACGAATTTCAATGAACGAACGAACACACTTCTTTGTAAAAATATATATCTCACACTTTATTCTCGAAAGGGTTGATGTTTCTGTAGTGTGAGAGAGAGATGGGTGGAAAGACATATACTCAGAGAGAGGACTTCTTCCCATATCTTCTTCCAGATGACAGGGGGTACAAGCATTGACACCCCCTTGCAAGCTCGTCAGAGACACCTCTGCTCAGTTGTGTGTCCCTCACTTGACTGTGATTCTCTGCTGTTCAGGTACAAACTGTTTATTTAATTACTTGACTTCGGTTCTTCGACACAAGGAGAGAGACACAATTCTTAAAAGTCTTTCTTATCATACTATGCTAACTACATCGTTCTATGGCTGAAATCCAACTCTATGCCCCAATGGCAGGAACTCAACTATCATCTTCCATGGTCCAACCTTAAAATCCCAACTGCCTGGTCGGACCCAACTTCTCACCATCATGGTTGGATCCAACTTCAACTGTCTGCCTCAATGGCAGACAACCCAACTGTCTGTCTACATTGGTCCAAAGTCAACTCCCAACTGACTTTTTTTCAAAATCTTCAAATTCTTAGGACCATCGCTTCCGGGCATGACATCATTCACACTCCAGCCTCATTTCCTATCGGAGGTTTATTATGACAATTGTGATTGTCATATCCTTTGTGCACAAGTGTAACTGTACCCAATGCTATGCACCTGAACTAAGAGCTGAATAGTTCAAAGCCCAACCAAACTGAATGATAAAATATAATTAATGAAAAATGATTAAAATAAAAAAATCATTCCAGTAAGAGACAATAATAAACTCAAGGAAAATGCCTTTCTTGTTATCATTTGAAGCTACAATAATTTTATGATCACATTTAAAGAGAATTCAGTTAGTCAAATTTGTATAGCTAAACATCACTTCCATGGAATCTCTGACACAAAAGGGCAAATTGATTCAAATTATCAAAAATAGGGTCTTAACAACAACTAATACTAGTACTATTACTACTAGCTGAAACCCCATCCTACAAGTGGGATTTTAAGCTGGTTCTTTCAGAAGGCCTAAATAGGGCATTTAATACTAATAAGAAATTAGGGATTATAAATCAATAATAAATCCCTCTAGCCCACTTTTTATTGCAACAATAAATGTAGGTATATCTTGGTGACCCCAGATCAAGCTCTGGATGAGGCTGTTTTTATTTTACTTTTCTTGTGAAAGGCATGAATCCATTCCTTCTCCTCCCAGCTAAGAGTAAATAGTAGGACAGGCTGTTTTCTTTAGACTTAGTAAGTCAATCAGCCTAGGAGAAAAAAAAAAAACTTTGAATGCAACCAGCAATACTTCATTTAAAAATTGACCTTGTGTCACATCCTGCCCATGGCAGAGGGGTTGGGTAAACACATATATCACTCAAATGGTTTCATGAAGATTCATAATAAACAATATCATGAGGTTAAAATTCATGATTCCTTGGGTAACTATTGCTCATACTATAAATGTAAACTGATAATACAATATTTTAAGTCTTGATTTTCTACTGACTAGGAAAAACATAATGGTGAAAAGGTCACAAGTTTGGATTCTGGCAAGAAAATTTTCAGCTAAATGTCTACTTCATACAGTTAAACAAAGAATGAAAATTTGATTTAGCAAACCTAAAGGGTGCAAAGTCTATACTTACACTACAAATCAATTTCAAAGAATTTGGAATTTTCTAAAACTTATACTAAAAAAATGCTAGAGGGTTTCATTAGTAATCACAAAAAAATTGAAAGCCATATTTCTGAAAAATATATTTACTTATTTATTATAAGATTACTACTACTACTACTACTAGTTGTATTAGTAGCATAGTACTTGTTATACAGCTAATTTCTCTAATGTTTATTATCTATTGAACTTTGTTTTATAACATTTGATTTATTTAGAATTTTAACTTAAATGGATGAAGATAGTTTGAAAACTGAAATTTTGTCCGAAACTTTATTCATAAGATAATTTTTCTTTAAATTTGCTATCTATTCTCCTTTGTTTCACTCATTCTGAAGCAAAAAAAAACCCCCCAAAACAAAACAAAAAAACAATTAGAAGCAACACACACACACACACACACACACACACACACACACACACACACACACACACACACACACACACACACAACTGAGAACAATTTAAAATTAGTTTTAATTTTTTCTAAATCTTCAACATGTATGATTTTTAGAAAATATCTTAAAACATTCAATTAGAACAGGAAATTATCTAAGAATAATAATAATGAGACTGGAAAATTTCTATTTTATTTTATTTTCTTAAATCTTGCAAATATCTAATTAAAAAAAAATTATTCTACTTTAATAAACATTCAGATTAGAAAAAATTTAATTAAAAAAGATAACTAGTGTGATTCATTCAAATAATTACATACATTTAACTAAAATTTTCAAAAGCAATGCATAGCAACAGATTGAAGAAATTAGAATCTATTTCAGCACACATGTTTGGAAGTGTTTGTGCAGCCATGTGGTTATACTGCTAGATTCTCACAATATCAGTTTAGTTTTGAATCATACAACAGTTATATAATTTGTAGTTTCAGTGTGACACATTTCAGTGAGCAGATTACAAATTTAGTAACAAGATCTTATTTGTGTTTGAGTGTGTGTATTTACAGGGTGCGACAGAAATACCTCCCACATTTTAAACTGTCTCCCGTGTGGTGCAACTGAACTTAGGCAAGTGGTAATAGGAGCTCCATCAGGCTAACGACTTATAATTTTTTTTTCAGATACAATCACTTATAATCATAGTTTGGACCAGTGCTCACAGTGCATTTGCTGTTGAAGCATTTTTTAAGAGGAGTAAATCAATAATTGCTACACAGAGAACCTTTTGTGATCATTTCATCTCATGGTCAAAATGATGCCGTTCTGTATAGAAAATCAATACAGCTATGGATTGAAAATTTTATCCAGAATAGCACCATTCCAACATAACAGGAAATGAGCACAAAAAGCTATCTATGTAGCAATTAAAGATTCACCAGTCTTAAAATAACTTTCAACAGAAAATGCATGGTGTGCAGAGGTCCAAGATATGATCATAACTGATTGCATTTAAGAAAAGAAAATGGTAAGACATTAATTAGATGGAGCTACTATTATCATTTACCTTCCACACTAGATGGAACCCCTCTTAAATTAGTAGACAAATTCACTTACCTAGGAAGCAGCATCGCATCAACAGAAAAGGACATCGACACGAGGTTAACGAAAGCATGGACAGCTATCAATAGGCTATCGATTATATGGAAATCAGACCTAACCGATAAAATGAAATGCAGTTTCTTCCAGGCAGCGGTCGCATTGATACTGCTATATGGATGCACAACATGGACTCTAACAAAACGGCTGGAGAAGAAGCTAGACAGCAATTACACAAGAATGCTGCGAGCAATCTTGAACAAGTCCAGGTGGCAACACCCCACAAGACACCAACTGTACGGCCACCTGCCTCCTATCACGAAAACTATTCAAGTTAGACGAACCAGACATGCAGGACACTGCTGGAGAAGCAGGCACGAACTCATAAGTGATGTACTCTTATGGATCCCCACACATGGCCATGCAAAACAAACATACATTCAGCAACTATGTGAGGATACGGGATGTTGTCCAGAAGACCTGCCTGAGGCGATGAACGATAGGGAAAAGTGGTGAGAGAGGGTCAGGGATATCCGTGCTACCAGCATGACATGATGATGATGATGGAGTTCACTAAGTTTAGGTGACACTTTATAATCTGGGAGGTATTTCTGTTGCTCCATGTATATATATATATATATATATACATATATAAGTAAAAAAAACAGCTGAGAGGAGCAAACTTACTGTTGTCAAGAATCAATGCCAAGTAAAATGACCCAAAATGGATTCTGTTAAACATTTCCAACTAATAATATTGTCTGGGATTTTGCCCATCTGTTGGCAAACAAATCTCTTATGAACCAGAAGTTCAAAAGAGTACACCCCACTGGTCAAAAGAAAAAGAAAAGATGACTTAATTGAACTTACAGGTTTTATGTCTCGATGAAGGAAGCCCACTTCATGAATATACTCAATGGCCCATAGGATCTGAGAGCCAAGTCGAAGTGTTGTACTGAGGGAAAAGCAGCCACGAGGCTGACTTCGCCGCAGTTCCGCTAAGTTCTTGCCTTGTAATGACATCACCACATAATTGTAGCGCTCAGTTCGGCCACAACCTATGAAGCGACATACATGATCCTTGCCTGTAAGTAGAAAAGACCATAAAAATTATCTTACAAACAGAGACATGATCAAATGAGATTATCAGGACATAGATTTTTCCTATCATAAACAGGTTTTCATAAAGTTTAAATCAATGAGAAGGTAGATAAATTTTGTATAAGTCATTCTAATCTATGCAGTCAATAAAGTTCTTTGTAACATCTATATACAATACAAAAACATTGAGTTATTTCATATAATTGTAACACAGAAAATCATATAAATACCTAAAGAAAATGAAATAAACAAAAATTATTCTGAATAAAAAATAGGGAACACTTTAGATTCAACAAATCAGAAATAACACCATAAAATGAATTTTTCCAGATAATGAGAGATTTTTGGAAGAACTCCAACAATGAAATTCAAATGAATTTTATAGATAGCCATGAAGAAATTTTATTTAGAAAGCATTTTTTTAAAATAAATATATTTTTGTTGAGACACATTATCAATACATATGTTAGTCATAAATATCCTGCCTCAATCACATGATCAAAGACTATATCAGCTGCTGTCATTAAAAGAAAAACATAACAAGATCTAAACTGACAGGTGTCTTCTCACACATACACTTATATGTCAGTAATGAGAAGTTTGTAAATGAGTTTTCTTTCTTTCATATACATACATTTATGTAGATAAAATTTGTATTTGCATTTACAAAAGAATTATAGTTGCAGTATGTGTGTGTCTGTGTGTGAAACACACACACACACATACACAAATCATTAAAAGCAAACAACAACCAAAATACACACGCTAAGCAAATCTAAATTTGGGGAACGCACAATGCATGAAGTCTCACAATGTAAAAGTAAAAGATGTGGAGTATGTAATATAATCTTGGAGATATACATTTTGATGTAGTACCTAATGAAAAGGGAACCTTTGGGTCACCCTCAACTACAGTCACCAACTTTACTTTTACTTATATACAGAAATATATGCAAATGTTACCACGGCACAAATAGATGTATGTACTACTACTACAACTACACCCCATAGATGTTTGTACCTCCACATGTCTAACAGGTCTATGCATGTAGCACTATGCCGTAAGTGTTAGTCGAACCCCTATTGTAACCTCTACCGCGATGAAAAGAAGAAGTGACAAACACACCAAAACACCATCTTGGTTCACTAATATAAAAGTTTATTTGCTACTACACCTCTTAGTAGTTGTCGAGAAGAGAGAAACAGAGTATGAACTGAGTTAACCTCTTTAGCTAGACATGAGAAATAAAACATCATGAGAATAGAGAGAGAGGGCAGACACAGACCTTGATTTATCTTTCTTGTTTTTTATTGTAGTTCTAACATGTGCTTGCTCGCTGGATCTATCTTCATAGCTTTGCAGTGGGTATGAGATCCTTGTGCAGGAGCTCACACAAAATGGGTGCCATAATTTTCAGCTGTCTTCACATTGACAAGGCTGATGTTCAACTGTCATTGTTATATCTTCATGTCTGGTATCCAACTGATCCTTTTTCAGTTTTCTATCCTGCATTCCCCCTAATTGCTTTTCCTGTTTGTGTTTCTTCCAGCCAATCAGAGCCAGCAGCAGATTTCTCTTGAACTTCAGTGTTGGCTGCTATGATGATCTGGATTTCGGGAACCTACCTTTCTCTTTCCTTTTTGTTCCTCCTTTTTCATCATACCTCTATCTCATTGTCTCTTTGCTTACCTCAGTTAGCTTTCTTATATATGTTCCTTTCCTTCCACCATCCTGTGGTCATCCAGTAACTTACCAGGAAACAACTCACAATCAACAGGAGTCCCTAATTATATATATATATATATATAGTATGAAAGAAAGAATAGACATATAAATATTAGGAAATAGATTCTTTAAATGAGTTAAGCCTTTGGCCATTATCAGAGGATGTTCATTTCAAGACAGATAGATTTAGGGGTGCCAAGAGATTGGTGTTTACAAGTCATCAAAATTGAACATTTTCTTAATGTCTTAAACACTTAATTAGCTATTGTTTAAATATTATAAAAGTTTAATTTTTTTCTTTTCTCAAAGATATTGTTAAGTAGGAAAATCAATTTATAAAAGATAATGAATTTTAAACAATGAATTTTTAAAATATTCTAATATTGTTGAAATGAAAGTTAATGAATAATGAGAGTGTAAGTTTATAGGGGTTAAAATACAACATTTTTGGCTAGTTTAATTTGTTTTTAGTCCTTTTGTAGGCAAAAGTTTCTAGATATAATATCCATCCATTTTCATGGGTTTATAGAACTAATGTAATGTTTGATAATTGTTTTCAATCTTCTCAGTTATATTGAATTTAGTTTCTCTGTTAAAGGCATGGTCTGTTAAGCAGATGTTCAACTGAGAGAAGTTTATGATGATTTAGAGATTTAAATCTGTATCTCTAATTGTTTATTCTAATATTGATGGGTCATTCTGATCTCCCTATATATTATTTGGAGCAATATGTGCATTCATAAAAGTAGATGTTTTTGCAATTACAATTTGATTTGTAGTAGATTTTAAAAGTTTTATTGCTTCTAAAAATAGTAAATGAATTAGTTTAATTGATATGTTAAAAGCAGTGTATGTTTCTACACTTACATTGTTGGCAAAATTTTATTATTTTCTTTGTAGATTTGTTTTGGATGAGTTTGTTATTTAAGATTTGGTTACTTCCTATTAAATCTTTAAGATGATATACAAACAAATCCAGTTCTTGAAATATATTCCTTAATTCAGGTTTTATCTTTAGGATTCCTCAGCAGTTCTAAATAATTTGTGCAAATGAGGGAAGAGTATTATAGGATTTTATTTACCAAGGAAATATTGTTTGATTTTTATTTTTATTTTTTAATATAAAGGCTTCTTTTTCTTTATCATAGATATGTATGTATTAGAAAAAACAAAATAACTATCGGGTTAAGTACTATCCTGCAGAGGATCTTAGAATATATGCTCCATGGGGACTATTTTATATAAGAATATACAGATACAATCATGTATATAAATGTATATGTAGAGAGAGAGGGAAAGTAATGCATCTAAAATATGAGCATTAACTCTTTCATTGTTTTGAGAGTCATATATGGCTCTTAGCGTTACCTATGACACTACTGAGGGCCATATATGACTCTAAAACCACATTTGAAATAAATGATAAAATCTAGTGAAAATGTGTGATTGGACACCTCGAATTTTCCTTGACCAGTGAAAAGGTTAAGCAAATCAAAGAATTATGACCAATATCTCAGATCCAAAGCAGATATCCTAAATTTAAAAAAAAACCCTCAGAGAAGTTGATTTCTAAAATGAACTTAAATTGTAAAACATACAAGGCTTTCAAGAGATACTGATATCCAAGCTGTCTACTTTCACTACTTTCTTTTAGCTTCTACTTCCCTTTTTGCTTTTTTTTTTTCTTCCTGAGTATCGAATAAGTGACTATCATTATTAACAACCTCAATTCAAAAAACTGAACCCAAACAAAAACACAAAAACCAAAATCAATCTCATAAACAATTCAACAAGTAATATATAACCTGTGGCTGTGAAAAATAAAAACAGATTTTGAAAAGTTAAAGAAAAGTATTTTTAAATAAATAAATAAATAAAAAATAATTTTTTAAAAGTTAGTTGCCTTGTATAAATTATGGTTATTGCAAATGATAAGCCAGAAAAAAATGCCTAAAGATAATAGTTAATGAATTAAGAAAGAACAGTTGCAATATGCTGCAAGTAGATTAATTTACAAGAGGTAAAAAAGAATTATTCATTCAAAGCTTATCTACAACTGGAAAACAGGATGAACTGAGAAAGTAATAAGATTTTTAAACCCATTATCAAGCAGATGAACAACAGCTGTGAAATTATTAAAGGCTCAAGGATAATAAAAAAGAAAAGAAAAACAAGTTTACAAGAATTATATCACCTTAATTCCTACTGGGTAGTGTGTTCGCCAATGGTCCAGGAGACCAGGGTTCAATCCTAGGTTGGGTCTTACCAAAGACTTTAATACCTCTTTGATACCTTGATAGACTTGATACCTCCTTGCTTAACACTCAGCATTATAAGGTGCATACCAAGGGTAAAGTGGAGCAATCCAGGGAATGGAGTAGTGCCCTCCCCTACACCTTGGTGTAGTAGCTATTGAAAAAGGAGCCTTTGGGTCACGCTCAACTACAGTCGCAAATGTTATTTTACTTAATTATGTCCATGTATAGAATATTGTAAAAAAACAAGTAGACAACAATGGTTTCAGTTTTAGTTTCTTTGTTTAATAGCATGTCAACCTTCATAGGTTATTTAGTGAAAAAAGTCATCCTTGTAAAAGGACAGAAGTGGTACTATTTAACCCCTAGCTGAGGAATATGTTAGTCTGAAAATAAAAATAATAGTGCATTTAGAGTTTGAACTCACTACAATGTTGCTGCACATTAGCCATTATGCAATGAGGACTTCACTAGACAACAATTGAATTGCTAAGTGCTGACATTTCCACCACACTGATCTTGTTTAGTTTTGACTAAAATCAGTGCCAATCACACAATCTTTTATTTTAGAAATTTGAAATTGGATTTTAAAGTTTTCTGATCAGTTATACACAACTGATAGAAAGCCTTTCTTCCCCTTTTGATTTCGTAAAAATTATCTTTTATTTCCCTAGGCAATATATTGTAATTATTTGTGTATAACACACCATTTTTCCAGGTTTTTCAGTCCCTAAGTTATGGGTGAGTATTATACATGAGAACTAAATATTATCTTTTTTTTCAGCCACCTGAGTTCCCATATTCAGGATGGCATGACCAAAAATGAGTTATATCTGTGGTCAAAACTACCTAATGTATAATACACACTTCCGTTTCATACCACTCCAGAGAAATAATCATTGGAATGTGCATTTGTTTATAATTTGTTTCTTCAACCTTCAACTACAGTTGCCAACTTTACTTATTATGAATTTATCTTTGCTGAAAATTTGTTAGATTTTCATGCAAACATGTCCTTGCCTTTGTCCTCAATTCTGTGTAAATTTTATGTTTTGAAACATCATATAAATTATTTAAGTTTTCATTTTTAATTAATTTGTAACTGGATTAAAAGTTGAACAAATATTAAATATAGATTAAATTTAGCTGCTACAAATTCCAAAAAGTATAATATATGAAAGATTTTTTCCAGAATTTTACAGCCAAAAGTTAAGACTTTAAAAATGGTACTTGATACTTCCTTGCTTAACACTCAGCAATATAGGGTACATATCAAGGGTAAAGTGGAGCAATCCAGGGAAAGGAGTAGCACCCTTCTCTACACCCTGGTGTAGTAGCTATTGAAAAGGGAGCCTTATGGTAGTCCTTAGAATGAACAAGATGAAACAATCACAAGATTCTCTTTGCACCAATTTCAGCCAAATAATTAACTTCATTTTGTTACATTTTTCTCTTTTCAATAAAACCATGTGGCATTAGTATGATAATGATTCAAATATTTTTGCAATTCTTGTTTTCCTGCCAAGAAAGACACTTGATGAGAAACAAAAGAAAATCATGGTGGAAGTGTCAACATGAATACACTTTTCTCTCCAGCTCTATTTCTCTATCAAAAGTTGATGAGTGACAAGAAAAATAATTTCACAATTACTTATATTATACATTATAAATTTTCATGATAAGATTGTCACAAGATTTCTTAAATTTTTATACACCATCACTATATGCCTTGAGTGGTAAGTACTTGAAGCAAAACATCACAGGAATGCTTCAGTGAATTATTTGTTTGGTTTCTTTGTTTAGTGGCATATCAACCTTCAAGAGTTATTTAGTGGCAAGCCATTCTTTAGAAGGACAGAAGTGGTACTATTTAACCTGGCTGAGTTTTAATGAATTACTCTGCCTTGCCTACAACTTTGACAGTCTATGTAGCAATCCATTGTGAACAGACTTGAAAGCAAAAGTCTGATTAGAAAGATCAAAGAGAACACAGATACTGTAAGTCTGTTAACAAACTGCTTTTGTTTATATGTTCAGTGTGACATCTCTTCATTAAAGCCAAGACAGTTTATGTGGTTGTAAAAACAAAAGTATTCCAAATATACCAATTATAGATGTCTCAACCAGCACAGGGTTTTGTTACTACTGCATACAAAGCACTAGAAGTTTTAACATTTTATATCAAGAATGACTTACATCATAAATGCATTGTAAAATTTATACATTATTCTTTCTGTGACAAATTATCCTAATACAAGAAATCACTATCAGAGGCCCAAATAAACTTTCAAGAGAAATAAAAGGTAATAAAAATAGAGACAAGATTTCATAGCTATTCATGTTAAAGATAAATTCAAGAGGGATGACACTATCCATTATCTCAAGCAAATTTAGTGAATGGCATGATAGTTACAGGATTTTAATGATGTTGACTATCTCTTAACATGACCGAATAATCATGTGGGGAGTGATGGTGTTCCACCAAACCTCAATTATAAGATGAATAGAATCAATTATTGAATAAGACAAAAGGAGAAACCACTGAAAGTAACATTAAACATTTAATCCAATGACATCTTAATAAGACAATATTTACTTCTCAATTTCTTTTCTTGAACATAAAAGATGTATATAAACCATTGAACAGTGCTCTGGTTCATTTAACAACAGAATTATTGAGTGACAAAAGACAACAGTTCATAATCTGATAAAAACCCAACAGTATAAGTAGCTGGATAATGGTAATTATTCCTTTATGATTTTAAGAATATATCTAAAGTAATTATTTAAGTTTAAGAAGAGCAGAGATGAAGGAAACATTGAAGATCTTAATAAACCATGAGATTGGCTTTGATGTTTTTGGAGTAAACTCAATAAAAACCAAGAGAACAATAGCATTCTTGACATTGAAGCCTAAACAGAAAAGAAAATTTCCCATCAAGTCTTCAGAAATTGGAGCCATATATACTGGTTATTCATTTATGAAAAAAGAAATGGTTTCAACTTATGCTGAAATCAATAAAGTATGTGGATCAGAGATAAATACAGTCTGTGTATTGATATGTAAATGGATAAGCATGCACAGTTTACTTCTGGCAGTAACTTATTGAAAAATGCAATAGATATGGCTAATCTGTAAGATGGTGTTTGTCAGAAACCACTGATATTCTACAATAGAAACTGACATCTTTTCTCAAGTGGTGATAAAAGAATTATCAGATTCATTTTTGGTCTGCACCACCATAATAGAAGGTTCAGAGTAAAAAGTGGGGTCTCTATATCCTGACTATATAACAAGCAAACAAGTTATTTTCCTGTCTCATGCAACAGTGACATGATGAGGACACACCCGGCACAAGAAGACAAATATTTACTTTTAAGTCTTTTTGAGTTCATTCAACAGAACATGAAGATATTGAACATCATAAAAAAACTGTATAATCATTAATTTAGCTCTGATATATAAATCAATCAAATAATTTTATAAAATATATAATTGTAAATCTTACAAAGTTGGGAAAAGATTCTACAACTTTAAAACAGAATTCCTTTCTATTAGACAAATAAATAATAGTGTTTTTTTTGTTTGTTTTTACCCTAATTTAGCATCAGTATTCTTTTATCTGTATATATAATAACGTGTTTTGTATTGCCATTGCTGAAAATAAAACCTCAAACATTAAAAACTGCTGTTTAATTGCAGATCAGCAAAACCCAGTAATTTCGTGTAAGATCATCAATATTTTAGATTCATGACATGAACAAAATGTTATTTAACAGTGTCTCAGAAAAAAAAAAATGAAATTCTGACAAATTTTAAGCTTTTAGCTGTTTAAATTTCTCTAAACATTGACAATTTTTTTTTTTACCTTTTTTCAATAATTTCTAATAATGCATGGTTTCAACAGACAGAAACATTTCCATGTTTGGTAAACCTGCAGGATTAAGTAGTATTGTTTTATTTTTTTTTTAAATCATATAAAAATAACATAAAAGTGATCTCAAGAATTGATGAAAGCCATTTGTGAAGAAAATTATTTCATATGGATTTCAAGTCAAATATATATACAAGATATGATGCGTACATGTGTGCGTGTATGTGTGAGAGAGAGCTGGGGGAGAAATGAGTATATAGACTTTTTTTCTTTTTGCTAATATCCTAGAAGCAGGATATTACTCTTTAAGGATTGAGCCCCACATTCATAATACCCAAGTTTCCTCTGGTCAACTCATGAAGATTACTGAACACAGAAAGTAACACACAAGTTTGATTTGTTGTCTCAAGGGGATGAATTTCTGAAGGTGCCCGTGGTGTAAGGGTTATCGTCGCAGGAAATGGACACGGCGACACGAGTTCAAATCCTGGATGAGACTGATGGCATTCTACATAGCACTAATACCCTTGGGAAAGGTATGAATCCAATTATTCTCCCTCCAGCTATGGGTAAATAGTAGGGCAGACTGGGTTCTTCAGCCTTGGTGAGGCAACTAATCTAGAAGGAAAACTCTAAATTTAAACCTGTTAAACTCCGCTTAAAAATTGACCTTGTGTCATATCCTGCCCAAGCAGAGGGGTTGGTAAATAGGGATGAATTTCTGAAGCTTTGTATCAGAATATCTCTTATGAATGTTGCTTTTCCATTCAGATATTTCAATATATTAAATATTTTGCTTTCAACTATAAAGTCTTGAACATTTTTTTTGTATTTTTTGTGATGATTAACAGCAATATATATTGTTAATAATGATTAAATCTTCATCAATTGATGAATGATATTAAGAGATGGTGAGGTTTAGTGAGACAGTAAATACATCAGGAGTATTAATAATTTAAAATGTGAAAATTATGAGAAAACTAAATATGCTTCATTAATAATACAGATAACCAAGGGAGGTAAATTGTTATTTCCCTTGAAACATACACACATATTAATAATACACTTTAGTATATTTATAAATAAATAGTGCTCAATATCAGTGATAGAGAATATATATCTAATTTAGGATAGCCTCGGCCCAGAGTCAATGGAGCTTTATGACTGTTTCTCCATAGTTATATAATCATCAGACTATATATATATATATATATATATATATATATATATATACAGGGGCCTAAAGAATCATTTAAGTATTTAAAATAAAATATCATGCACGTGCGTAGGTGATTTGTCCATTCTTTCATAGTATAGAAAGATTTATACCATAGAAATAAAATTGCTTATGAAAAATGATTCTGCACAGATATTCTATAAAGAAAAATAATGAAATTATAAAAAAAGGTAAACTTTCATTTGACATTAAAATTCCTAGAATGGCTTCAAAAGACCTTTCGTATAAATAGAAAGGAAGCCATGTCGGAAAGTGACTATTTGGTTTGGTGATATCACAGAATGAATTTACTTATGTTAACAAGTCATTCTCTGTACTTAAATAATTGATTTTATCTATTTGCAGTTTTTCTTTGGTCACAAAATATAGTTCAGCAGTAAACTCACACAAGGTACAAAATAATTTTAATGCTTTGCAATTATTGTCAAGTCCTCTTCAGTTTTGTGTTTGATTTTTCCACTGAAATAAGCCAACTAAAGGAATATATTTCTTATTGAGAAGCATTGTGAAAAAAAAAGGAGTGGGTGTATAATGTAGGAGTCTTAAAACATTGGTCTCTTGTAAAATTGGAGTCACAAAAATGGCTGAAGAAACAAAGTGGTTGTCACTTAATATCAGGAATGAAAGATGTGAACCAACAGGAATTTACAGTTTGCTTTCCATATTCATTAATGTGTTAATAATTCAGGTTAGCCATTTCTGTGAGTTTCCAAAGTATTTTTTCTTAGGGAAGAGGAAACTACCTGAATCTTCTAAGGAAAATATCTAAACCCCCAAAATAGGGCTTCTACCCCCCCAATATGTCTGCTTTGTAATACCAAGAAATCCAGCTGCAAAAAAACAAAATTTTCTCTTTGTTTGCTTCAATCAAAATAACCTCTAACCACACTTATCTATCAAACCTTTAGATATCCCCTCAAAAGTAATGAGGGAGGTGTAAGTTATGGCATAACATAATAACAGACAGTTGAAATTAAATCTTTGAGAGAAAGCAGGATGGAGAATATGATTCTTTCTCATTAGTATGGAAAAATGCTAAGTAGAAGACTGAAAATAGATTTATCTCTTATAATAGGAGGAATATATTCAAAGATTGTACAGGAATATTTAGAGAGATGAATGGTACAAATTTGAATCACCAATAGAGCAAAGTGGCAAGGAATGGAAAGTCAAATATTTAAAGGATGAATGAAGTTTTATCATATGATAAATTTAGGACAGAGTAAATAACCTGATGACAAAGTTAACGAGCTAAAAAATGAAACAAGATCAATTTTAAAGACGACTCTAAAAGAATAAAGATAATTACCACTTTTTATATCATCTTTTGTCTTTTAACATTTGTTACTCTCTAGTAAATTGATTTCTGTATTAGTTGACCATTTAAATAGAAATAGCATGATCTGATCAATGTTGTGATGATGATCATGTATAAGCCAATCTCTTGATTCTACTGCATTCATCAACAGAACTTATTTTAAAGAAATCAATATGTTTGAACTGAATGTAATCATTTCAAAATGACTTACTGTAGGAATCAAAATCAGCCAACTAACAAGTAAAATACAAAACAGATATAAAAAGATTCTTTAAGCTAATTGATAGAAAATGCAATTTTCTCATTTGTACATTTACCCCTTTGACTTTGCAGCATTAGTTCATCATTCAGAATGAATTTTTCTAATTAGGAGATCAAAACTGTAAGTCTATGATAATCAGATTATCTACCTTGGCAAAAGCAACAAAAATGACAGCACACATTTTAGAATACCCACAAACAATATAGTTAATAAAATAATTATCTGAAGAAAAATAGAGTTGTTGACATATAGTAGTGAAGAAAGACTACTGATCAATTGAAACAGTTCAGTGGAATTTCTTTTAAGAAATAATGTTTAGGCCATTGTGGTTTCTGGTTACAATGTTAATTTAGATTTTGTCCTTAAAAGCCAGATGTGAAAAGTAAAAAATATCAGCATAATAAACTTTCTAAATTGTATAAAAAAAAATTGAATTGATCTTATAAGGAAACCTTCAATCAATAATTTCATAAGAACAACTAAAAAGATTTTTTAATAGTACTTATCCAGTGTTTTTACACAGTGAGACTTATCTATGCTATATGTTGTTGTCTCTTGGGAGAACATCAACCTTACATAAAAAAAAAAACAGTTATAGATACAGACACAAAGCCAAACTAAAAGCTATACAATTTGGATAGTGGCCACCTGCAGACAATGCAGAAAAAACCCAAACAAATAAAGAAAAAAAAAATGAAATAGTCATTAAATATTAATAACGATATCAAAAATGTCAAATTTTGTTTGGATGACCGAACTTGTTTGTGTACTTGCTGCTGTTAGCACAATGTTTCAGTGAATCCATTCATAAGACTTCCACAGGTATATCTTCCATGAGGAAAGAAGAAAAATCCCAATTTTCCAGGGACAAAAATGATGAGGGGAAATATCACTATCAATATCGTACTACAGATTCAACCCAATTCAGCAGCACTAGGTACACAAACCTAACTGCCTTCCCATTTACACAGCTAAACTATACAAGAGGATATTTCCCAACATCTTTGCTACACAAAGAAAATCACATGGTGTTGAAATAGCCTAATTTATACACTTGATCAACAAGCTAATGTATCCCACTTCCTTCAACTTCTTCATTCAACATCAGTGCTCCCTGTCAATTATGAGGACCTTATACAAGAGAGAGTAATATATACCGTTCTCACTCTAGATATGGTCCACTATACTACATTTTACACCTCACTTTTGATTATGGGTAACCAGATCATTCATAAAAAAGGAGCCTATGCTTTATTCCTTCTCCATTATGAATGATATAATTGAGTTCACACGACCCTTATGGAGCTACAGAACAACATAACGGACACAAAGAAGGTTTTCAAATATCTGTACAAAATTTGATATGTTAATAACTCTGCTCAAACTTAGAAACAATATAATTTCAGAAAGTTACAATAAACTAAGCCAAAGGGGCAATATCACCCCAAAATAATGATGGTGATTATAATACTATTAATAATGGTATATATGGCATAAAACAGAAAATGCCAAGTGAAAGAGAGGTGTCTTCAAATAACTAAGATATTGATATGCCGTAAAAACTTTGAAATAATTATGTTACAGATTTTATTTAGAAAACAAAATACAATCTTTTGTAAGCATACAAAAGATACCAGATTATTAATAGAAAACAGAATTAAGAATGTCTTGATCTAAAGGTTAATTTTATCGATAAACAAGACAACATGAATCTATGTAAAGTTTACCAAAATTGCTCAGATCTATTAATAGATAAACTTAGAACAGTGACAATATGGTCAGGTTACCAAAAGATGAAACGAGTGTGAAGTTTTTGTATTTTAGAAGTGTTGGGAAATGGGTCGACCCCATTCCTAATAAAAGGAGCAAGCCGGCAGTTAAGTTGAGTTGGGTTGGGTTAGAGATAGTCAGAGAGTTGAGTTGGAGACTCAAAAAAGAGAGGACGTGACGTCAGAGATTGGAACAAAGCGTCCGCTAACATGTGCTGTAGATATAAGTACGAAGAAGCGAATTACTTTGTCCAACAGCTAAGACTACTACTGTTACTACTATTACAACCACTGAGAATGGAAACGTTGAAAATGCTACAGTAAGCAAAAAGGATTAAAACAAGGCCACCTTTCTCCTTTAATGAAATTACACGAAGTATTTTTTTTTGTTTTGTTAATTATTACTCATGTACAAAAGAAATTCAACTTTTTGTCACGAGAATTGTATTTATTATGTGTATTGCTGATGTTATATATATATAAAAACTTTTGTCCCACTAAAATCAGATTTACCTCAAAAACATGATTTTATATTGTTGAACAATCTAATTTGTACACAGATGAAGTTTTTTATCAAACTAAAATAAGAGTTTTATTATTTTCTGCTCTTTGAAACAGAAAAAACAAAGAACTTTTAATAATCTTATACTATTAAGTATTATTACTATATGTCACAAACCATATTTTTGGTTACTATTTATCCCTAATTCTCCTCTCTCCTTATCTAATAACACAGACTGGATTCAAAGATACAGTTTAAAGAGTAAGTTCATTATTTTCATTACCAAGACTCTAATTTAGAAATTTTTACAAACTTTTTTTTTAAGCCAATAAAAAAGAAGTGATGTAATTATTATTGAAAATGAAATATTTTGCTTTCATTTTCTGTAAAGTAACTATCGATTTGCTTAAGCGATAGAAGGGCAAAAGAATCATAGTGGAAAATCCAGTGATATGGATCTTTTGGTTTGTTTGGAAAGAAAAACTCCCTTGTACATATAAAAAGGTTTCATGTCAAGGACTAAATACTTCCTTTATTTGATAGTGATGGGGAGAGGTCTTGGTTGTGTGAATAACCATATTTGGAAATATAGGGATAAATAGGGAGAGAAATCAGAAAGTCTGTTATTTTTTTTAATTCAGTTCTTGATGCACATGTGTGAAATGAAAGACAGATGAACAAGGACTAGAACGAATATTGCCTAGGATTTGTAATCCCAAAGAAATATCAGAAATAAAAAAAGGTGAACAGGGGCAGAAAAAGAAAAAATGTGCAACATACAACAAAATCAAAAACAACTATAAAGAAAAAGAAAATGAGTAGCCAATAAAAATTAAAAAATGGAGAAAAAGCCAAATGAGTGTAAAAAGAAGCAATAATAAACTGAAAGATTATGGATGATAAACACATCATATCAGAAAGTTGACCATTGCACAAACAACTGTACCTATGTACATGTACTATACAGATGTAATTTAGCACATCAGAGGCTGCTCTTAAAGTGGACATTTTATCATCTTCACTATTCAAACTGAGTGTAAATGTATGCATGTTTGTCTAGAAATGTGTACATATAGAATAAAATATGAGTAAATGCACCAACCATACATACATCATTGGAAGTTAACTGCATTTCTGTCTCCACAAACTAACAATTGATGTAGAACCTCACATGCATGCACACATACCCACTAAGTATTTTCTTTTAATATCTCAATTCAAGAAGTTCTGGGTGCACAGAAATACCTGCTACATTTAAAACTGTCACCTGTGTAGTGCAAGTGAACTTAGGCAAGTGGTAATGGTAGCTTCCTCTAGCTAATATCTTAACATTTTTTTTTTCAGATACAATAAGTTATGATCATGGTTTGGGCCTCTGCACACTGTATTTTCTCTTGAAATGTTTTTTAAGACTGGTGAATCTGTGATTGATACACAGAAAGCTTTCCATGCTCATTTTATATTACATTAGAATGATGCTGTTGTAGAGAGAAAATTGATACTGACACAGGTTGAAAATTCTATACATAACAGCATCAATCTGACTTAACATAAAAATAAATACAGCAAAACAGTCTTGTTGAGATATTTTTGTTTTTGTTTTTCGCAAAGTGATATTTGAAGCCTGTTTAGGTGCAATACAAAAATTAGCAAATATATACTGGTGTAAAGTAGCAAGTAATATATCAAGAAGTGGAAGATTAGAGTTTCTGCCATCTTAAACTGGAGTTTCTTGTGAAAAAGAGAAATGTCTAAAAGTGAAAGTAGAGAAAAAGACAGATGGAAATTAAGGCTTATAAGGATCAAAAATAATTTATAATGAATATTTACTAAATATTACAGAAAGTTTGTTCTCATTATTCACTTTGTGGGTATATAAGTAGAAATGTCCAGCCAATTCAATAGAAAATGACCAAACATGCAGAGCATTTATGACAAGTGAGATTTGAATGAAGCAAAATTAATAATCTTTTAGACAAGTTCAAGTAATTGTCTAACATTTTCTGATAGGTAAACTGTTGACATGCAATAGATGAACAAATTGTTGACATACAGCTGTATGCAAGTGCATATATGTTGGTCTATGTGAAAAAGAGAAAGAGATATGGATTATCTTGAGAAGTTCATTAGATGACTTTAATGGAGACTTGAAACTTTAGTGGCTTCCTCCCAAATGAAAACCAATATTGATATGAGAATACACATTTTTACAAATTTTATAGATATATTTACATATGCATACCCACACACATGATTATATATGTGTGTGTGTGTGTGCACATAATCACATACACACATGCATATATATATATATATATATATATATATATATATATATTTATATATATATGGAAACATTCAGAAATAAAAACAGTAAATGAAATTATATCAAATTACTTCCTATACTCTGTAATTTAAGTTAGTGGTTCACTTGTCTTAAATGATATGCACTGAAACAAATGCCTTAGCTTGATGCCCAGCGAAGGAATCATGTATAAAATGAAGATGCTGAAGGGTTATAGTTGCATAAGACAATCTTCACTCATGAACATAGCGACAGATATACTAGATCAAAAAGTTTGATGATGATGACTTTATGAACATAAGCCCAGAAGAAATCCTTCATGAATAAAACAAGTAGGTAGGCTATAAATAACTGAGAAGAGCAATATTGCTTATGGAAACATCTATGAAATATCCAAAATTGTACAAGAGTGAGTCAAAAGTTTTGCAATATTTTAGTAACATGAAGTACAATTTGGCAGCTTTTACCTAGGATGTGAAAGCATTAAACTACACTAAACTGTAACATGCTGAGCTTGCATGATATTATCCAAGTACTACGTGCCAGATTTGTCTCTATGATTTGGAGCAATGTCTTGGAATAAACAGTTTTAAGCCAACCTGACCCTGATCCAGGTTCTTGCAACTCAAGTGAAATATTTTTAACCAGCTGATTACTGTATGGTGTTCACTGCACCTGCAACTTTTGCACAACAAATGTTTTTGGTTGCTTCTACAGTGTTACAGCCCAGTTTGAAGGTTGCAGAATACATCAACTGCATCTCTGCAAATGAGTAAGCCCCCCCACACACAAATGTCCTGGATATGACACTAAACAATCTGATGGGGAGGTTCCAATAATGCTGGAGATTTGGGGAATGCAGAGCACTCCTTCAATGCCATCACTCCCAGATCCACTCTGGCCCAGAGTGGTAGCACTTAACAGGGTCTTATCTATGGGTCAAATAGAACTAAACCATAGTTACTTGAGTTTACTGTCTTTTGCATTTAAACTGCATATTTATGCTAAGCTGGATTGTTTAAAATAGAACTGTTTTGATATTTAAACTGAGTACTTATGCTAAATTGAATTATCTGAAATAAAACTTTTTACATTTAACTCTGTGTATTGCCCAGTCAGCTGGGGCTGTAGAATATACTAACTGCACCTCTGCAAAGGGGTAAGACCCACCTAACAAGTGTCCAGGATATGACACTAAACAATCTGATGGTGAGGTTCCAGTGATGCTAGAGCTTTGGGGAATGCAGAGCCATCACTCCCAGGTCTACTCTAGCCTGGAGTGGTAGCATTTGATAGGGCCCTATCTACGGGTTAGATATAACTAAAGTGCGTACTTATGCTAAACTGAATTGTTTGGATTAGAACTGTTTGACTAAACTGAATAGCTTGAAATAGAAGTGTTTTGACAATTAAACTGTGTACTTATATTTAAATTGCATACTTATGCTAAACTGAATTGTTTGAAATGGAACTGTTTTTGACATTGAAACTGTATTTACATTAAACTGATTTTTTAAAATAGAACTGTTTTGACATTTAACTGGGTGTAAACAAAATCTATACTTATACTAAACCAAATCGGCTGAATTAGAACTGTTTGAATAAACTGAATAGCTTGAAATAGAAATGTTTTTGACAATTAAACTGTGTACTCATGTTAAACTGAATTGTTTGAAATAGAACTGATTATTTGTATAAAAATGGATTTTGCATTAAATAACCTACAAAGGTTGATATGCCATAAAACCCAAACACACAAACAACCAACCAGTTTGAACACATAAAGCATAAATTCTTGAATTACTCTACATTGCATGTTCATCTATTCAGCTTTCATATCCTACAAAAAATGAAGCAATGTACAATATGTCAGTGCATGTATTACCAAAATATTGAAAAAATTTTCACTCATCAGAGTATTTTTGGTATTAAGCTGAATTACAGTTTCTTTCTATATAAAATTTGTCTTGGTTGGTCAATATACCATAAATGATGATGATGAGTTAAAGACTAGAAAAGCCATTGGGAAATAGCCTTAGTTCTCTTTGGTTATGTTTTTCCGCATGAAGAATCCTTTATTTGAGAGTCATTCTGTTGATGAATCATGAAAATCAAACAACAACTATAAAGAATAGATGTTGAGTTTGATAGCCAAATAAATCCAATTGGTTGCAGGTGCAGCTTTTAGTTGTGATGCAAAAGTAACACAAATCTCTTTTCAGGTGTTAACAAATTGTAAATATGATTGAAACTTTCCACTGCCTTTTCTTTAAAAGATTGCAGTTCGTTTGTGTCAATAATCTTCAAACAAACATTGAATAGAATGTTAGTCCATGAGTTTGCAAGTCTGAGCTTTATTAGTAAATTAATTTCCCATAGAAATTGCTTTATGGTTCTACTTTGAGTAGTTTTCAGAAACTAGAAGTTTTAGAATTGCATGAAGAAAAAATGTGGGATATACATTTTTATCATACATAAAAAGGAAACTCTACATGAATAAAACCACTATTTTTTGAATACAAAGCGTTGAAATAATTTCAAAATTTAGGAAATAGAAACTGTTATCATTTTATGGCTCAAAATTTGATATCTATCAGAATTGATGATCCACTATTATGAGAGGTGATATGACATTAAAGAAGCATAGATTTTTTTAGTGTTTCGGATAGGTATGCAAATCAGCATAAGGTACACAAGTGATGTTAACTAGCAAAATAATTATAGGTAAATTCAAATATGAACCAACAAGTGTACAATTGAACATTGTCCTAAGCACTGGAATTGCCAATTCATCAGAAAACAACTGCCATAGAAATGACATGAATGGTTTGCTTTTCAAAATGTTTTACATTCATTTTAGACAAACAAAAGCATTTAAAGGTAAAACCAAAAACCTTTACTTCTAGAAATTTTTAGAAAGGATGCCACATACTGTTTGCACAAACCTTGGAAGCAGCTCCATACAAAACAGTAGTTGTGTGGCCACTTATCTGCCATCTCATAAACAATCCAAATAAGATGAACAAGACATGCTAGGCACAGCTAGAGAAGTAGAGACAAACTCATATGTGATATTCTTATATGGACCCCAACACATGTACACAACAGTGTTAGCCAACCAGCCAAAATTTTTATTCATCAGCTCTGTGAAGACACTGTATGCTATCTAGAGAACTTAATAAGAGTGATGCTCAATAGGGATGGATGACAAGAAAGATTCAAAGAAAACTGTGCTTTTGGCACATCCTGATGATGATGATGATCCTCATCATTTTTATTATAACTAGGAATAGTTAAAGACAGATACAACTTTGCTTCTAAAACTTTTAGAAAGGTGTAAAATTGTGTATGTTTAGTGACTGTATAGAAAGGAAAATTTTTCCTTTGTAAACCTATTTTTCAAGGCTTAAATATTTGCTCACATATACTGGCATATTTTTAATCATCTCTAACAGCAACACAAGAAAGCATTTCAAAGGTAGCAATAAAGAGGCAATAGTAAAAGTAACAAGACAAACAGTAATAATGATATAATGTTATTGCTGAGTTCAAGCCTTCAAAGATTTCAACTCAAAGAGGAGCAAATATAGACAGTAGCTGGCATTTTGAAATGCATGCAGCATGTGTTGTTGGTGTCCTAGAAATATGTATGAAATAACTGAAATTCTGTTGTTGTCTGTTGCATTTTAGCACTTTGATCTTACTTTCCTTCAGATGAATGTGCAAGATAAGAGTCAATGGAACCAACAAAGACAGCAACAAGAAGTGCTTATCTCTAATATTTCTTTGGTGTGTCTACATATCAATCTGTAAGTGCAGCCCAACATTTCCTGTATACAGTACACACACTCTAACTGCTAAAAGAGAAGTCCCTCAAAATAAAATGAATATATGAAAGTTGTAGGATAGATGGTCAAAATATGAATACTAAAGTAAAGGAATGCTAAAAGCCAAGCATCAATCAATATCAACACAGAAATCTACAAAGAGAAAAATAAAACAGTAGGATGTCCTCTCTATTCTTTAAAAAACAAATTATTTTACTTTCCAAATACACTTTTCATCTCTTCTTATATGTTGTAATATGAATGACAATATTTTATAATTGACAAACATTCCTTTTTTTTCCAATATTTTTATAAGCAACTTTTCAATATACACATTGTCTATAACTTTAAGTCATGAACTTGATGCAAAAATTTTGCTGAAATGGACTCCTTTTTATGGCTTTGATTTGGGTGTTATCAAAATGTCTCAGATGATGCATTTTTTTATCTTCATCAAATGTATAATCTATGGGTAAAAAAAACAAAACAAGAAAAATCTCAATTTCTTCAGAAAACCAGCACTAATATACTAAGTGTATCAGTTTATTTCAATAATGCTAGATACATAGATAAAATTCATATGACTTCACTTTATACACAAGGGAGTTTCCTCAATAGGTTTTTTGCCAAAGAAAAAAAAAGAAAAAAGGTTGGTCCTGAAATCTATAATAACATATAATTCTTTAAGCATTTACATCTAACACATTTGGAAATCAACTAATAGAGACCTAGACATGAAAAGAGAGGAAAGAGTGTGTGTGTGTGTGTGTGTGTGTGTGTGTGTGTGTGTGTGTGTGTGTGTGTGTGTGTGTGCAAAATATCTTGAAAAAAAGGTATCTTTTTTCTCAACTATATGGATGATATAATAATTAACTAAGCCATTCATTTCTATTCCACAATCTTTGACCTTCTTATTCTTTGTCTTTGTATACATAATATTATTACCATTTGATTATCTAACTAAAAGAATAAATCACAGCATTTGTAAGATTATTTCTTGCCTAAAACTAAACAAAGGTGTATTGTTTTGAGCTTAGCTTAACAAACCAAAGTCCAACTGTCTGACGTCTACAAACAGAATTCATAGACATGTCAAAATCCTACACATATGCACACACACACTATTTTACATAATATTGCAGAATGATTTCACTAATTGTCACCTTGAGCATCAACTAAGTACCTAATAATTTTGGAAACTTTAAATGTTTAATTTGTTTCACATTAAAATTGATTCTTAGAATCCAGGAAAGCTAATTTAAAAGAAAATAAATATGTATTTAATGATTTGAGTATTTCACTTGTATTATTGATTAATTTCTAGTGTGTAGAATGAAGCTCACAGCAATGAAATACTTGTAGAATTTTAATTAGTTAATAATGAAAAGACAATATTCAAATGTTGCTTGGCATTAACAGATATTGTTTGAAGAAAGGAGAAATTTTCTTTCTGAATGTTAAGCATTTTTTTTTTGATAAGAGATGTTTTGCTGTTCTAAAGATGATTGATTTTTCAGCCATAGATGCAACTTTTCATTTATTTTCGAATTTGATCTCTTTTCTTCATCATCAACTCAATTCAGCCAAAAAAACATCATTTCATCATAATTCCTGGTGCATATGATACAGTTTGCATCAAGATATTATTGAAATTTGTGGTTCTCTCTACACAAGAGATGGGTATAATACTTCCACCATGTTTTAACCCAACCAAAACTTCAAGGTTGAAAGGATTTCTTACAATGTCAAATTTCTGATGATAATTATTAAAGGTTGGCACTGCGCTGTGATGGTTAAGTGTAACCAAATAAATCTCTCCCAGCTGGTCCAAAACTGAAATAACTTATAACCAAATAAATCTTTCACTGCTGGCCTAACACCAAATAGCCAGAACACCAGTCAACAGGAGAGACAAATTCTTGTCCAACACCAAATATTCCTTTCTAATCCAGTTTTTCATATATGTGTATGCTTGACCAACTCACTATCAGAAGTGTCAAAAATTTCCTCCCTAAACTTTCATAATACCAAGCCATGACTGATTGACCAATCAATGCATGTGGCTTAGAAAATGTCTGCTGTAATGGGTGATGTCCATTGCTAACCTGCTCCAGTTGTCTTTCACTCCCAGCTTTCCTTTTTGCCAATTCACTGGTGCCAGGTTAATGGATTGGCAAACTTTACATTCTCCGATGCCTAACTTTATGTATGAGTTCTGTTGATATTAAAGGGTCAACTGACCTGATAAAATACAGGGTCCTTTTCACCTCTGGGTGTTAAGGTTTTCAGTAGATATTAGCCACCTGACTTGTGTCCAATTTGGTCTTAATAGTAGTGTACACTGACTGCACAGGCTTGGTTCCTTCTCTGTGTAGTATTAACCACTTCAGTGGCACCTGGGTAAAGTGGTCTGTTTAAAGTGTTTCCAACTAGCATTTCACCAGATGCCTTCAAGTTTACACATGCCTTATTGGTTAGGAAGTTTGAAATCCAGTGGTGAACACATGCAGATTCTGTAATAAGAAGTAATAGTGACATATGCCATTGATAGGCCATATTAACACTCTTTGTCACTGTGTCAAGCCAAGTCAAATTCATGTGTTTGGTATCTCCTGCTGGACATAATCAAGAAGCATCCTTGATAATATTTCCATTCACTTCTAGTGACTCGCCCATGACCACAGAATTTGAATCTGCCCACACCTTCATCTCATAGCCATTCATGTACCAGTCTCCTCCTACAGGGTCCATCTCATGTATTTTGGCTACCATCTCTGCAACATACAATTGCAGGAGGCATCCTCAACTTTGTCATTCCATCCAGTGATTCATGCACTTGCTTGTTGCTTAATAAACACAGTTGCCATTCTCAACCATTTGCAAATGAGAAAGTGACCCACAAATCTCCTGCATAAAGAGAATACCTTTTGGCAAGTAATCCTCTTAAAAATATCTGGGATTTCCTCACTCTACCTGCATTGGAGAGAGTTATTATCTCCCCAGACCTGCAAGCCCAACACTTTAGTTCTGTCTTTCAATCTCTCTGAATCCTTACATATAAGTCCATAATTAGATAGGTGTGACAGGAACCAAGCTTTCATTGACATAAATATCATCAATATACATTGATGTGGCATTCTTGATTATCTTGTTTTGGGACATCACTAAGTCATTTATAAACCTCATTTAAGCCAAAACCCAGCCATGTGAGGCAGTATCTCCGACCCTAAAATATCACAGTTTTATTAAGTCATAGTGCTTTGTCAACATATATCTGCAGATGCACCTTTCTTAGATCCAACAGAGAAAGGGTTCTTTGTTGTTGCCACTCTTGTAACTTTTATGTACACACTTCCAAGTTAGCAGTATATGTGTTCATGAAGCCATTCAACTCTCTGTAACTGAGTGCTGAATGAACTTTCTACTAGTTCTTTTGTATAACCACCATCAATGGAATCAGACACTTAGGTGAGTCAAGTTTATCTTTAAGATATGGCAGCAATCACTCATTATCCAGCCATGACTAGAGCTCCTTCTGAATTTGTCCTGAGCATGGATGGGCATTGTGTACTTTAACACTATTTTTGAGCTCTATAAGTGTTTGGCCATTTGTCCATTTCCATGAGACCATCCATACCATTTAATGATGATCAAACTCTGCACTGAAGTCAGGCTCATTAATGGAAGTAGCAACATCCTGGTGCCCATTTCCCTCAAAAAGTGCCCTTCCCCTGACCCAGCTATGTGCATCCCTCCAAGCTCTTTGATTGCATCAATCCCAAAAAGAAGATCAAATCCTTGTAGTTGGTCATCCAAAATCAGGGCATCAATATGCATGTGTTGATTATGATCAATGTTAAGCTTGATTCTGCCATATCAACAACATTTTAGGAAGCACTTAAAACATGATGCATGTTAGCATCATCACGTGTTTATTAAGCAAATGCAGTAACTGACTCCTCAGATTCCTTGTTATTAGTCATAATGGCCTGAACATGAGATGCTGTTCTAAGGTCATGATGTCCATTCTAGATGATGCTCTGAGAAGTCGCCTGACTAATGGGAGTCTAGAAACAAATACGCATGCTATCCATCACTCAGGCAGCAGCCCCCAACCAACAGAGCCAAATGTTTTAACAGCCAAAAATTCATCAATTGTTTCTTCTAAGCAAAGTCATCACATCATAAATTGATCAAATGCATTGAGTAAATCTGCCACATAAGCAATTATGAGGGCCTACTTCAACTGCTCTGCATCTGACTCCATTCCTTACATGGTACACAGAGAGAACCCTGGTTTGTAATCACAACAGTAGTATATGTTTGGCTCTTTTCATTTCACTGAGTTTGCAGACTAACTCTACATTCTCAATCCATTCTACAATTGGTAGATCCGTGAGAGCAATACTAAATTTGGGGATTAACCAAATATAGAATCCTCTTTTTGCCATCTTAGGAGGTAAAAGAAAAAGTGCTGAAATAGTTTGTAAGCAAATGAGTCTCTCCCCACTAGTCTATCACCAAAACCCCAGAATACCAGTCTACTGGAGACAATTCTTATCTAACACCAAATATTCCTTTCTAATCTCCCATTTATGTGCATGCTTGATCGACACACTATATGAAGTGCCAAAAAGGCTACTCTCAAATTATCACCCAGCCTTATATTATGCCAAGCCACAGCCAACTGGCCAATCATAGCACATGACTTCCTTTAAAAATGAAAGCCAGATGGTTTTAACTTTCTGTGATTTTACTTTACACAAAAAATATCCAGCAGCTGCATGTCGTATTTTGAGGTAAGAAAGCTGTTATTTTCCTTTACACCAGACAATAACCACTCTGACTCGTTTACACTATTTAGGCAATATTTCACTACAATTTGTAAAAGTTTTCTCAATAGTAATTAAATATTAGGATTAGAAAACTGATTACTTTCACACATAATTTTGATGGAAAGATGCATAGGCATATTGGGTTTTGAGTTAGTTTTTCGAATCCAAAACTCTCATTTTATTTAACAAAAATATTTGAACTAGTCAAGAGTATAATTATCTGTTATAAATATCAGAAAAACAAAAAAGAGAAAAATCTTTTCTGCCTCATTGGAATATGTTTGAATTCAAACATCCTAATATATAAAGAGTATATTTTTCAAAGTTTGAAGGTTTGGTTTGGTTTGTCGTGTTTTATGGCATATCAACCTTTGTAGGTGATTTAACGCCAAGTCTATTTGTATGTAAATAATCTATTTAAAACAATTCAGTTTAGCATAAGTGCAGTTTGTTGGTTGGTTTGTTGGTTTTATGGCATATCAATCTTTGTAGGTTATTTAACGCCAAATCCATTTTTATGCAAATAATCTGCTCCATGGAAAACAGTTCAGTTTAGCATAAGTACAGTTTAATGGTCAAAAACATTTCCATTTCTAACTATTCAAGCAGCTATTTGTAATAATTCACTTAAGTGTAAATACAGTTTTAATGTCGAAAAACAGTTTTATTTGAAATAATTCAGTTAAGCATAAGCACGCTGTTTGAGTGTAAGTACAGTTTAATTGTCAAAAACGTTTCTATTTCAAGCTATTCAGTTTACTCAATTCATTTTAGCATAAGTATGCTGTTAGTTCTATTTAACCCATAGATAGGGCCCTATCAGGTGCTACCACTCCGGGCCAGAGTGGATCTGGGAGCGATGGCAATGAAGGGGTACTCCGCATTCCCCAAATCTCCAGAACTGCTGGAACCTCACCATCAGATTGTTTAGTGTCATATCCAGGACACTCGTTAGGGGGGGTCTTACCCCTCTGCAGAGGTGCAGTCAGTGTATTCTACAGCCCCAGCTGACTGGGCAATACACAGAGTTAAATATCAGACAGTTTTATTTCAGATAATTCAGTTCAGCATAAGTACACAGTTTAGACGTCAAAAACAGTTCTATTTCAAGCAATTCAGTTCAGAACTAGTACGCAGTTCCAATGTCAAAACAGTTCTATTTTAAACAATTCAGTTTAGCATAAATACGCAGTTTAAATGCAAAAATCAGTATAATGAAAGAAGCACAGTTTTGTTCTATTTAACCCATAGATAGGACCCTTATCAGGTGCTACCACTCCGGGCCAGAGTGGACCTGGGAGCGATGGCAATGAAGGGGTACTCCGCATTCCCCAAAGCTTCAGCACTGCTGGAACCTCACCATCAGATTGTTTAGTGTCATATCCAGGACACTCGTTGGGGGGGGGGTCTTACCCCTCTGCAGAGAAGCAGTCGGTGTAT
Source organism: Sepioteuthis lessoniana (assembly GCA_963585895.1). NCBI lineage: Eukaryota > Metazoa > Mollusca > Cephalopoda > Myopsida > Loliginidae > Sepioteuthis > Sepioteuthis lessoniana. The sequence goes on along the minus strand of OY757933.1, from coordinate 58,417,926 downwards.
TTTACAGCCCCAGCCAACTGGGCAATCAAAGTTTGAATCATAAACTTATTGGAACTAAATAATCAAAGGTATAGCATTCAGTTTTCTAGTTCAATCCATTAATTTGTTAGTCTTCATATTCAATCATTATCGAAGCAATTGTTTGGAAACAAGAAACTTTATAACTTCAACCAAGTTCAAAGTTCTTTGAATTGATTTTTAAAAATCTTAGATTTTAGCAGAATATATTTTAATAATCAGTTGACAGTGACCAAGATTTTTACTTTATTGAATTGGCTATAACAGCTGAAAAGAAAGAGAAAAAGAAAGAGGAACATTGCTTATGCAAGCTTTTCACTTCAATTGGCGCTTGCTTATACTTCATAATCCTCACTTTTGGAATATGTCTAAACAAGGAATGTAAGTAAAAAAAGCTTTCTTGAAAGTTTTAACAGCTTCTACTGACAGCATTATTCTTTACATTAAATTCTAAAAATTGACATATTATCTATTAAAAAAATATGGTTATCAGCTAAACAAAAAAAGCAGAATGTCAGGGGGAGTTCAGAGAGGTTCACATATTCTAAACATTCCAGATATAAAACTCAGAGGTCTTCTCTTCTTATACATATGAAAGCATAAATAATAGCTGAATATCATAATGTATCTGTACCTGTAATAGAATATAATGAACTTAAAAAAAATTATGTTGATAAAAACTTTGACAAAATGAGAAAGGGACATAATCTGAGAATTTTCTAATTTATAGGTATTTATGCCATGAAATTCATGTAAAGAAATGGAATTTAAATGCTTAAGTAAACAAAAAAGAGTGAAGGTTTAATAAAGGATTTAAGAATAGAAAAGCTTGAAAGTCTTGAGAGAGAGAGAGAGAGTTTGATTTGGTTTGGTTTGATGGCATATGAACCATTGTAGGTTATTTAATGCCAAATCCATTTTTATACATATAAACAGTTCTATTTCAAACAATGTAGTTTAGTTCTATTTGACCCATAGATAGGAAGCTTTCAGCTGCTACCACTCTGGAACAGAGTGGACCTGGGAGCGATAGCAATGAAGGGGTACTCCACATTCCTCAAACTCTAGCATTACTGGAGCCTCACCATCAGATTGTTTAGTGTCATATCCAGGATACTCGTTAGGGGAGTCTTACCCCTCTGCAGAGATGCAGTTGGTGTATTCAGCAGCCCTAGCTAACTGAGCCAGAGAGAGACAGAGGGAGAGAGAAAAGGATTCAAAATCCAGTCTAACAAATATCAGGTATAAAGTTATTTACAGTAATAATAGAAAAAAGCAATTATGAAATTTTTACAAATATGAATTTTTCAAAAGGTATATCTTATAAATATAAATAGAAAGATAGAAAGCTATTATGTATTTAAAATAAAAAAAAAATAGAAAAGAAATATAAATAAAAAATAGAAAGCTATTATGTATTTAAAAAGGTAAACAAATCTTATTATGAAGTAATCAAATTTTACCCAAGGTATTTCTGCATCTGAATGAAATGATTGTTAGAAAACATCATCATATTTCTTTAGCATTCTATTTTGAAATGCAAAATAATGTTTTTTGCATTTGTTTTTTGTTCGGAGGGGGGGGGCTATTAACATAACCAATTTACAACTAGATGGAGAAATGAATGTAAAAGAATCTATTTTGAAAAGTGGAATCTAGTAAAGAAATCTGTAAAAACAAAATCAGAAAGTTTGAATCAATCTTTAAGTTGATTGTTTGGTTGTTTGAGTTTTATGACATATCAACCTTTGTAGATTATATAATGCCAAATCCATTTTTACTCGAATAATCAGTTCTACTTCAAACAATTCAGTTTAGCATGAGTACAGTTTAATTGTCAAAAACATTTCTATTTCAAGCAATTCAGTTTATCAAACAGTTCTAATTCAAACAATTCAGTTTAGCATAAGTACAGTTTCAATGTCAAAAACAGTTCTATTTCAAACAATTCAGTTTAGCATAAGTATGAAGGGGTGCTCCACAATCCCCAAAGCTCCAGCATTACTGGAAACTCACCATCAAATTGTTTAGTGTCATATCCAGGATACTCGTTGAGGTGTCTTACCCTTCTGCAGAGATGCAGTTGGTGTATTCTAGAGCCCCAGCCAACTGGGCAATCAATCTTTAAGGGATGATGCCATTAAATATGGCATTGGTTAAAAATAACACCCTAACTGGAAATGTTAAGTTGATCACTATCAGAAATATCAATATAAAACCTGACTCAGGTTGTATTCCTTCAAAAGTAAGAGTTAAAAACTTCCAAGATAATCATTTACTTGCCAACAGCAAAACAGAAGAATGGATATCAGTGAACTTTGGAGATTTCCTTTACAGGAAATCAGATAATCTTACAATCAATATTGCAACAGTCTTGCTGTACAAGAATCAAATATGTTCAGGTGTCTTGAGGAAGTTAGCAACCAAGCAAAACAAATAGTTCAGTCTAAAGAAGTTTCATGTTTTTTCATTGTTCAGTTTCATGTGTAGGTTTCATTTTCATCATTTCTATATTTTATTTTGAGGTGGCTCGCCTCACTTTACAAATCTTCCATTCAAGAAAAATGTATGTGTATGTGAGGTGAGGTGAGGTGAGGTGAGGTGAGTTGAGAGAGAGAGAGAGAGAGAGAGACTGTTCTTTTACAATTATGGCCAAGTGAAACAGTAAACTTTCAGATAATTTTCATAAGCACATTTTGTTGTAGAAAAAGAAGCTATCAGATCAAACATCATATATTTCCCTTGAAAAGAAAAACAAGTGTGTGTGTGTATATATATATATATATATATATATATATATATATATATATATATATATTTGTGGGGAGTATAAGTGCTCAGATTATATAAGAGGATCACAAATTATATCAAATGAAAGAGTTAGCCTAACATTTTATAAATGATAACTACATTACGAGAAAATAACATAAAATTACTGAACAGATGGTGACAATTGAGTAGACTGATTTACATGGTGCTTGCATTCTATGTTATACAAGAAATGCTTGGAGAAATATCATTTTCCAAGAAGAAAGTGAAACATCATAGCCATAAATATTGCCACACATAAAAATTGTCTATATCTATTAGTAGTTCATACATCAGTGTAAAAGGATAAATGAAACAATCTAAGATCTCTCTTTCTCTCTCTCTTTCTCTCTCTACATATATATATATATATATATATATATATATATATATATATATTTGCAAGTTTTTCTGTACTCTTTAATATATACCAGCACAACATATATATATATATATACAGCATAACCTATATATATATATATATATATATATATATATATATATACACATACATACAGCACAACATATATATATATATATATATATATATATATATATATATATATATATAATGTATGTTGTGCTGGTATATATTAAAGAGTACTGAAAAACTTGCAAATATAAGGACTATACAGCACAAAAGAAGAAATAAGGCCTGATAACAATTCCTCTTTTAAAATACAAATGTGAATGCTATTTCAAAAGGAAATAGCTGAGAGAACAAACATTATAAATGCTGCAAATTAAATTTTACATGTGGATAAAGTAAAAATATACAGCAGTTTAAAACCTGAAAAAGCTTAAGCAAGTGTCTCCATTAGTAAACAGTGGAAAACAGAGGGTGTGGAGGCTGGAAATGAACTGAAACGATTGGAGGGTTTGTTGTGAGAGAGAATTGAAGAATTGATTAGAAGAACATTTGGGAAAGAGACAAAAATCATTACCCACTATTAGCAAGGGGGAAAAATAGTTTTTATGAAAAAAAAAGAAGGTTTTCTCTTGATTATTGGGTATTGATTGATTTTTCCATCAAAGGAAACCAAACATTGAATGAATTTTTTTATTGGGAATTCAGTAGCAGAAGAGGAAAGCAAAGAAATTCTTTGCTTTTTATAAAAGGTGTGCAAAGATAAGAGAGTCTGTACCTATTGTCCAAATATCAGTGAATGTATGTAGGGGACTTAATGTCAACTTGTACAAAAAATCCTTAACTACAACAGGTACCATACTGACTAGTTAAAAACTCTGCATTTCATGCAGGTATTATATCTACTCCATTATTACAAAGAAAAATTGAATGTCTTGGTTTACTTTTATATGAATGAGATTGGATAAAAATCAAATAATCTGTAGGCTTGATGGAAGCTCTGCTGCATCGACTGGAACAAGCAGCAAAAGGCATTGGTCTCTAAGTGAATGCAGATAAAACAAAATTCACGTTTTAATCAAGATAGTGTCATCTCCTCATTAAATGGTAAGCCTCTGAAATTAATAGACCAGTTCATATACTTTGGTAGCAATATCTTATCTACTGAAAACAATGTCAGTATACACATAGGTAAAGCATTGATTACTATTGACAGGTTATTAACCATACAGATATCTGATCTGACTTGATAAAATACAACAGAAATTCTTCCAAACTGTCGTAACGTCAGTACTACTGTATGGCTGCACCACTCAGACTCTAACAAAACACTTGGAGAAAATTTTTGATGAGAACTACACATACTATGTGCTATTTTGAACAAATCCTGGAAGCAGCACGATACAAAACAGCAGCTGTATAGCCAATTACCTCCTGTCACACAAAATATCCAAGTGAGATAAAGAAGACATGCTGAGCATTGCTAGAGAAGTAAGGATAAACTCATAAGCAGCATTTTCCAATGGACTCCTACACATGGACACACTGGTATTGGCTGACCAGCAAAAACTAACATTCATCAGCTCTATGTGGACACTGGATGCTGTCTAGAGAACCTACCGGACATGATGGCCAATATGTTGGTTGGTTTGTTGATAGGATGTTTTATGGGATATCACATCTTGTGGGTTATCTAATGCCAAATCCTATCTATTTATCTATCTGATTTGTAAGTGAATAGTTTGTGGATAACTTAATTTGTAAAGTAGCCAGCACTCATTTGTTTGCACACAGTTAAATGGCTTCAAGTATTGCTATTTTACACTAATTATTCTATTTAATACAAATAATAATCCCAAGTAAAATATTAAACAGTTGAATTTGACCCATAGATGGGACCTTAATAGGTACTACAACTCCAGGTAGGAACAGATCTGAGAGTAATGATAATAAAGGGATATTCCACATTACCCAGACCCCAAAACTGAGGTCTCACCATCAGATGCAGTTTAATGTCATACCTAGGACAGGTGGCTAATAGGGACAGATGGCAAGAGAAAGTCAAGGGGATCTGTACTGTTGGCATGCCATCATGGTGATGTTGATAATGATAACGATGATGACCTTAATCTATTGTATTCATAATTGTCTTTTATGACTGGGCCCTCCAAGGAATTTTTTATAAGTAACATTTATATATCTAAAATACATCGAGTTGAGGGAATCTCTCAATTTATCTCCCTTTAGATGAAGTCAAATTAGATTTAAAGGTTTTATGTTTCTTTTTTCCATGTCCATTCAGAATCTCAAATCAAGAGAATTTATTTCTATTCATAAATAACATTTATCTATTAACTATAAATTTCAATATTAAATAATGGTTAATCAATTTCTAGTTTTTTTCCTTCCAACACTTTAGATACAATGAACGGCAATAAAGTTTTTAATTAATGGCATTCAGTGTGTGTGTGTGTGTGAGACAGACAAGGACGGTTCCACCTAAATAATTGTTCACTATTTCATTTGTCTTTCTATGTGCAGTTATGTTATATTTCAGGTCTTCAAATTTGCTTATCTAATAAATTCACTTGATTTGAGATGCTGAATGGATTGAGGAAAAAACAGGAACTTAAAACATTAAAATTTAATTTGATCTCATTGAAAGGCAGATAAATTGGGAATTTCCTTCAATTGTTGTTCATTGACTTTTACATAATAATATAAATGAACTTAAAAGACTTACTCAGCATTACATATTGCTGACTCTTTGTCTACAACATAGTTCATGTGAGAGCCTATGGCTTTTACTATTTTAAGAAAAACAAATTGACTTCTACTTTTATTTCAGTGATTTGATGTTTTCTCTCCTGTTATATCACGAAACTGGCAATGGCTGGTCGCTCGCCACTGTATCCGCATGGAAAAACTCTGTCAACGCCGCAGTAGGAGGGGTAGGATTACTTATAGGACCTAGAGCACTAAAAACGCTTAATAGCGTTGAGAAAATACAACCTAGAATGATGGCAGCTACATTTAACGGAAACCCCAGAGCAACAATCATCTCATGCTACAGCCCCACCAATGTTAGTGAAGAAAATGAACTAGTCACCTTCTACGATGAGTTATCCTCATTAGTGCGTAGCATCCCGAAACACAACATGTTAGTCATTGGCGGAGACATGAATGCCCAAATCGGGAAAAACGGAAACAACAAATACAGCCTCCACAACACGTCAAATAGGAATGGGCAACATCTAACAGATTTCATGATAGAAAATAGATTAGCATGCCTCAATACAAACTACCAAAAAAGAGAGGGCAAACTATGGACATACACGTACGCAAACAATACTAAAGCACAGATAGACTACGTCCTTATAAACAAGAAATGGAAGAATAGTGCATTGAATTGCGAGGCATACTCCTCTTTTGAGGGTGTGTCCACCGATCACCGAATAGTCACGGCGAAAATACGGTTAAGCCTACGAAAAAACGCCAAACGAACAGCGACCACCAAACAATATGACTGGGCCCTATTAAACAACAAAGATGTAAGAGATAAATACGTATTAGAATTAAGAAACAGATTCGAAACACTACAAGAAAAGACGGAAAAAAGTACACCAAACGACGAATACGAAAATTTCGTCAATGCACACCTCGAGGCAGCAGCAAAATACATTCCAACAAAAATTAAAACTAAATATAGAGTCCCATGGGAAACTTTAGCGGTGAGAGAAAAACGTGCACTAGTGAAAACAGCCTCCAAAAACTATCGAAAAAACCCAACAAACACAAATGCCTTAAAACTAAAAACGACACAATATCAATTAGCAGGCATATATATAAAGGAACAGACAGAATACATTCAAAATCAGATAGATAAGATTAGAGACTCGGTGGAAGATAGACAATCTAGAATAGCCTGGCAAACAATAAACGAAGTGAGCAGAAGAAAGAACACAGCCAAAGCAAAACTTAAAGCAGCAAACCAACAAGAAAGAATAAAACTGTGGAAACAGCACTTCGAAATCTTACTTGGAAACCCACCAAAAATAACACATGAACCAATCACCAGAATAATTAGCAAACAATTAGACATTAAACTAGGACCCTTCACACAAGAAGAACTCGACTCGGTTCTCAGAAAAATTAAAAATAGGAAAGCTGCAGGGCTGGACGAAATTCCCCCGGAAGTATGGAAGACCAGACAATTCGACGACATACTGCTCCGACACTGCAACGCAGTATACAATCAAAATCCGATAGATAGATGGATGAAGGGATGCATACTCCCCTTCCCTAAAAAGGGAGACCTCGGATTAGCCAAAAACTACCGAGCCATAACACTTACATCCATAGCTGCCAAAATCTACAATGTCCTACTACGAAACCGAATAGAACCCAAAATCGACAACATACTTAGAAAAAACCAAAATGGCTTCCGAAGAAATAGATCCACGACCTCACAAATATTAACCATCCGCAGAATCCTTGAAGGTGTACGGGCAAAGAACCTACAAGCGACATTAATATTTGTCGACTTTACCAAAGCTTTCGACTCCATTCACAGAGGAAAGATGGAACAAATCCTACTAGCGTACGGCATACCTAAAGAAACCTTAGCAGCAATAACGATTCTCTATAGAAACACTAAAGTAAAAGTACGATCACCGGATGGAGACACAGAATACTTTGACATTGTAGCAGGAGTACTACAAGGGGACACACTGGCCCCGTACCTCTTTATCATTTGTCTAGACTACGTACTTAGAACATCGATTGACAAAATCAAAGAGAATGGCTTCGAACTGACGAAGAAAAGAAGCAGAAGATACCCCGCAACAACAATTACCGACGCCGACTACGCCGATGACATAGCGATACTGGCAAATACACCTGACCAAGCCGAAACACTTCTGCATAGTTTGGAACGAGCAGCAGCAAGCATAGGCCTCCATGTTAATACACACAAAACGGAATATATGTGCTATAACCAAACGGGGGACATCTCCACTCTAGAAGAAACCCCACTTAAACTAGTAGACAAATTCACGTACCTAGGAAGCAGCGTCGAATCAACCGAAAAGGACATCGAAACGAGGTTAACGAAAGCATGGACACCTATCAATAGGCTATCGATTATATGGAAATCAGACCTAACCGATAAAATGAAACGCAGTTTCTTCCAGGCAGCGGTCACATCGATACTGCTATATGGATGCACTACATGGACGCTAACAAAACGGCTGGAGAAGAAACTAGATGGCAATTACACAAGAATGCTGCGTGCAATCCTGAACAAGTCCTGGTAGCAACACCCCACAAGACACCAACTGTACGGCCACCTGCCCCCTATCACGAAAACTATTCAAGTTAGACGAACCAGACATGCAGGACACTGCTGGAGAAGCAGAGATGAACTCATAAGAGATGTACTCTTATGGATCCCCACACATGGCCGCGCAAAAGCAGGACGACCAGCTCGAACGTACATTCAGCAGCTATGTGAGGATACAGGTTGTTGTCCTGAAGACCTACCTAGGGCGATGAACGATAGGGAGGAGTGGCGAGAGAGGGTCAGGGATATCCGTGCTGCCAGCACGATATGATGATGATGATGATGTCAAAGTAATTCCACCCTGACTGATAAATCCTTTGATTAAAAGACAGATAAACCATCTTTAATGAGGAAAGGAGATAGAAATGAAGACAGAGAGAAATGTTTCAATAGCTAAAAAAGTCTTTTTAAAAATTATAAGCTCAAAGATTTACCATCAAATTTGAAGAGTAATAAACACATTTAAAAGAAATTCTGTCATTAATTATTTTCTAAATCAACAACAAAATAAGGTTTATTTCTTCTTTTTGTTTAATTGTTATAACTAGCGAACTGGTGAATTATTTAATTTCTTTCCAAACAAAAAGAAAATGGATTCATCCCAAATTGTTTTAAAGTTGCAGCTTATGTTGAGATTAATTTCTTTATCATATTTTATTTCATTAGCCCATTTATCATTGTAAATCAAATAAGATTACAAAGAAAAGAGAGTTCATTTCATAAAGCTTAACTTATACCAAAAAGACAATTGTAATTGCTTAAATAATATAAACAGTTTCTCTTTGTTTTAAGTTGTTTCACTTTGAGTTGGGAACTCTTTTTGGTAAGATTTAAGGAAGTAAAGAAGCATAAAAGGTTTGGTCCCTTTTCAATGACACCAGCCAATAAGTTCTCACAGTTGATAAAGCAGTAAAACAAAACAAAATAACTTGCATCTATTTGCAATATTACAATGAAATGACATCTTTTGTAGTTGCTCAAATGTAAGTGACTGAAGACCAGAAAATATCAAGTCTACCACAGAAGAAATAAGTAAAAATAAATTGCTAAGTCATGTTTGGTCTGCTCAATACAAAAATAAAGTGCAACAAGAAAACTAACCATTTATCATTCAAACTGTACTGTCATCAGATTTCCTAGTAGGATTTCAATTCTAGTGTAATTGGAAATTTTTCACTTATTGAGAAGAGAGAAGTATTTTGTACAGATTTGAAAGTCTACAAAAACAGAGAATCAAACATTCTAAAATGGTTTTTAGTCCTCTTAGCACTGGAACATCAAATATTGTAAACAATTAAACATTTTCTCATAGAATGCAGAAATTTAATTCCCAACATTTTTTGATGCAAACAATATCTTGACATGGATGACATTTTGTCCTTCTTTAGAGAAATAAAATTATCCTAAAAATTAGAAATGTAAACATGATCAGTAACATCCAAAGTTATTATTAAAAAACTATCCCAGAGAATTCTGATGTATTGTTTAAACAAAATATTTAAAAAAATCAATAAACTCTTAAATAACTACACAAAATGTAAATATAGATGTACAAAGTATGCATTTCCCTAACCTCTAGGCATGAAATACTCCCAATGGGTTGACATACTGTTAAAATCAATTACTTAACAATCAAACATCCTTAAAAGGACAAATAGATATTCCTTTTAAAATTTTTCTCCTGCCCTGCTATTTCAAAAATGAAACAGCCTAACAGAATATTGGCTTCAACTCAAATATATTTATATTTCTAAAGTAAAATATTGATGTGTGTGAAGAACACACTTCTCTCTCTCTCTCTCTCACACACACACACACACACACACACACACACACACACACACACACACACACACACACATTTTATGTTTGTATGATTGTTGTAGTTATAAAAAGGCTGTAGAGAGATAAATATTCAGATTTATCTCCAGGTCATCTTTAAAGAAATTGTAGGCCTCCCTATGTAAATGGCTTACAATAATGTTTTTTTACAAAGCAAAAAGATGATTGCAATTTCTAACCCCCATAAAGGTTACATAGTACTTAAATCAGAAGAGTTGGCATCAAGAACATTTGGTTTCTCTATCCAAGATTGTGGGGTAAGGTGGAATGTTAAATAACTTTAGCCAGAGGCAAAAAACCGGATGTCAAAGTGAAAAAGAAACCACACAAACAAAAAGGAAAGAAATAGAAGCTTCTTAATAATTTTCTTGGTTATCACAAAAATCAATAGATAACCAGCATAAAGAGTTGGTTCCTTGTGATTCCATAATGCTTACACCAATAAAAGTCTGCACTCTTCTTATCTCTTTATCAACTGATCAGTAAAACTAATATGCTTGTGTATAATGCAATCTCAAGTATAATGCTACCCTTTCCTCTTTCTTTAAGATTCAAAACAATATATTCTATTTTCATGAAAATATAACCCTCCATATTAGAGATATAATGATTTGCTAGGGTATCATAATATTTTTCAGTTTCGTATTACTTAGATACATAAAATTTCCTTAACAATACAATTTTTTTTAGCATATCAAAAAAAAATTTTAAATGTTCTTCTTAAGATTATTTTTTTCTGTTTCTATCATCTTTTTCTTTTTTTTACTGCTAAGGAAAACGATAAAATTTGAGTACAAAAACAGAAAAAAAAAAAATAAAATAAAATAAAAAATAAAATAAAAAATTCTATAAATTACAACAAAGCACTCGCTGTTTTTAAAGTTTCATTTACAGTTTAAGTTTGCAGTGAATAAACAAACATATCCAGACCATGTGTTAGCATTTTAAAAATTTTATGTTAGACAGTAGTAATCATCTACTAGTACAGAAGGAGTGAGATAGGAAGGCCTTAATGTAGATAATTATGCATTTTGTAGACTAATATCTGGTGGTTTGGGGCATCAGCACATTTTACTACACTTAGAATAACTAATAAACAAAAAATACAGCTAGTTTTCAATTTTTATTAGATGATATATTTCCAAGTTTTCAAAATATTATTACATAAAATGATTTCACACTTACACTGCTTGATCATAAAGTCAGATTACTCTAAATTGATCAAATTAGCTTAAAAAAGAAATTTATCTCAACATCTTTTTCATTGTGTATACCTTCAGTGTAAAATACATAAAAAAAAAACACAACAAAACAATTCAGTAATTCAGTCTATATTCCAGTTTCTAGTTTTTCCCACTAATAGATTAATTAGTTCTGTTAAGTTTAGAAAATAAAAATTGATTCAAAGTTTTTAGGAGTATTTAAAAATATGCGTACATTTTCTGACAGAATGAAACATACAATATATCATTGGAAGCTGATGTATGAATTTATCCAACCTCTCTGCCACAAACAAGATGCGACACAATGTTAATTTTAAAGCAAAGTTTAACAGGTTTAAATTCAGAGTTTTCCTTCACCTAGACTGGTTGACATACCAAGGTTAAAAACCCACTTTGTCCTATTATTTTATGCATAGCTGGAGGAAGAATAGTTGGATGTATACCTTTCCCAAGGATATTAGTGTTATATGAAATGCATACAGTTTCATTTAGGATTTGAACTTGGGCTTCCATGTCCATTTCCTACAATGTTAACTATTATACGGAGAGCCTCCAGAAACTGATGTATCTAATGGAAAAGAGGGTGTGTGTTCTTAGTGTCATATTAAAAGCAACCACCATTCTGTATTCAGAAAAATACCCAATCATCTTATTAACTGTGCAGCTGAATGAGGCTCCATGAAAATTAAAATCTAGTGAGACAGATCAAAGAATGAATACAGAAAAACATTTTTTTTAAATTATGAAGAAGATCCTGTGAAGAATTTCCTTCAACAAAGTTCAGCATTTGACAAAAGATTCAAATTATTACAATAGCTAAATGCAAACACAAACAGATGTCTACTCATCAGCTGTGTCAAAATTTGAACTGTCAAATGCAAATGCTCCAAGCACAAGGGGTGAACATATTGAACATCAGCCAATGCTCACCAGACCTATCCTAAATTACAAAGACTCCCTCCCCCCCAAAAAAAAACCCTGATAATTCCATTGCAGAATGATGATAAACAACGTTCTGTAAATACAGCAACAATGGAAGATCTTTTTAGTAATAAGTTTTTTTTGTCCCTCACCAAAATTGAACCCAGCCAATCAATGCATAAACAGGTTGAGGAAGAAATGGCAAGGTATACAAATGAATCACCTCTACCCAATAAACAATTGTCTATGAGAATGGTGGAAAAACAATCAACAAATGTACCCAATAGTGGCAAAGGTAACCAAGTAAGATTGTTTTTTGTTTTTTTTTGCCTTTCTACAGCTGGTGATACATTGTCAGCCCAATGTTAAGCACTAAATAGGGACAATATTGACAAAATTATTTTTCTGAAGAAAAACAGAACTATTTAAGTCTTTTCCCATGAACAACCATATTCATTTACTTTCCTGATTTCTTTCCAGTGAGCCCAAAGCTAATTTAGCATCAATTGTAGTTGAAGAAAAAATATCCAAGAGATAAATTGCTATATCTCTTTTGATATTAAACGTGCATTTATCAAATCTTCATCGTCCAGTGAAATAAAACCATGAAAAAATTTATATCAAGCACTATTTTTCTAATTATAAACTAAACTGAGTCATTTAAATAGGTGATATTCTTCATATAAAAAGACATTCTTATTCAACATTCTTATAAAAAAAATAGGAGCTCTCATTGATTTTAAACATTAGAGAATAATGCATGTGACCAAAGAAAATGAATGTACTTCTAATCAGTTCAAGTCAGACTGAGATGATATATTTTAAATCAAGAATTTTTTTTCTGTTCTGAGGTTGATTATGCAAATAATATAAATTCAAGTCATTTATCTTCAGTCAAAATGCTGATAATCAGTAGCAACAAATCATTTTTGTTATCACAAATTAAATATTAAGACATTTATTTGATATCTTGGAAACATATACTTTTAATCTTAATATCCATATTTATCTAGCATTTCCTGCCATACTCCATATTCAACAACAAAAAAAAAAAGAAACAAACAAATTTCAGAGCAAATTTATCTTTAAAAAAAATCAAACAAGTTATCCTGTTTTTAGTAGTTTCACCCAGCTCTAGATGAGAATATCTTGAAGTGATAAACATAAAGGTTTCTACCATGAAAAAGGATCTGACAGACATATACAAGATGGTGATAACTGACAACAAGTAAATTAACATTGCAAGTCATTCTAGATAAGCAAAAACAATTATATAGACAATTTAGAATCATTGTATATAGTTAGTATTTCACTGATACAAATAAATAAAATTGCCAAAATCATTTAAAATGTCAACCCACAAATTTTACTTTTGATTCTGAACTGGAAATTCTTGTTTTATACTTAGAGAAATATAAATTAAAACAAAACTGTGAGATGAACTGGAATAGAATTATGAATAGAGAAATTTGAAGATATTCATAGCTTTTGATTTTTATGACTTCTGTAAACATAAAGTGTAAAAATTAAAAACAGTCTAATCTGCACATCTTAAATAATTAGGTGATGGTAGTAAAGTTTTTATTTTAATATCTATTACTTATATGTAATATAAAATTTACTTAACCCATTCATCAGGGGAAAAAAGGGAATAGTCAACATATCTAAACTGAGTGAATGAAAACAATGACATGAGCTAATTCTAGATCTTTTCTCAATTTCTCTTATATTGTAATCTTATAGTAATAAAACCTTTTCATTTTTATCAATACAAAGGGGAAATGCACAGATTGTTTGAACAATCTTAATCTGTTCTTGATGTAAACTGATTTGAGAAACTTTTGAATCTCTCTCTCTCTCTCTTTCTCTCTCTCTCTCTCAACCACCACTCCAGATGTTCTTCATTTGATTAACAGGATCCATTTTTTCCAATAAATTGCATGTCAAGAAAAGCTATTATCTTTGGCTTATTAATTCTTGTAATGAAGCAGTCACATCATGTAACATATATGTAATATTTTGGACAGTTTAATGTTTCTGACTTGCCATTTTAAATGTTGTTAACTCCTATTTGGCACAACAGATATGACTGCTTCTTCAATCAAAATACTTGTCATCAGGATCTGTATGTGACACAAGGCCATCAAAAGTTTTGATGGATCAATACATACAAAAATAAGCATTTCTTCTAAATTTCAAAAAGATAATCAAATTCATTCTATAAAGCTGTTTACAGTAAATCAAAACCCAGCAAATGAAGGAGAGTGTGATGGATTTGAAAAAAATGTCTTTATATAATTTCCATCATGTTGAGAGAAAATATTTGTCTATAGATAAAATATTAACAAAATTAAATCTTTATGAGATATAAGTATGTTTTTTCATAACACATATCTATATTTCTGTAACTTGTGATGAGCTATTATCATTTCAAGATTTGGTCAAAATATTGCTACAGTAGCAACAAAAAGAATGAGTCCAATAATTCAAACAATTTCTTGGAATTATATTTATTGTAGACAGAAATGAACAGACCTAAATAGATACTCCTACACACACACACACACACACAATTTAATTAAAAACAATTTTTCTTCTTTTCTTCTTCAGCATGGACAAAGCACAAAATATGTCCACAATTTATAGCAAATAGTAAATTGGAGATTTCCAAGTGATTGGTTTTATAAAATAGATATCAAATATTTTATTTAAAAGTACAAAACTGATTGCTGCAGAATAGAAGTATTTTATAGGATTAGAATTCTATCTTTTTCTCCTATAAAAATGTAACACGAAGAATTTCAGGTTTTTCAGTTAACACTAATGAGTTTTCTATACAACCAAATTTCTTCAATTCATCATCACACAAGCTGCTAGGTAGTTGAAGATATCTTCATTATAGATTTATCAGCTGTAATAGCTAAAGGATATGAGTTATTCTAGTTTTTAACAATACTGATCTTTGTGATTTTGTCAACCACAAGACAAAGCAAATAACCGAGTGGCATTTGTCTTAATAATTTCCATCCTATACCACAGAATAGATAAAAATTCATCCATCAATATTTTTGCGTTAAGTAAGGAACAAACAGAAAGTTTTCAGCCATGTTGAAGGATATTGGTTTAACCATGACAAGTTCAATCAGCCACAGATTCTTTCTCATCTTAATCCCAAATTGGCAGCTTAGCTGAAGAAGTCATCAGATCAGCAGCAATGAAATCAACATTTCTGTAGGAGTGTTCAAAGGTCAGAGGGAAGGTGTAGCAATCTAAAGACAACTATTCATGGGAAAATAGGAGTTTTATAGCAAGTTTGAATGGTTGAAAGAAAAAGATTTAGTACATCAATATTTTCTGGTTTCACAATCTGGTAGATAAGGTTCATTAAGCAAGACTCACTTTCCCTTTCCCAATATTTTCTCTATCAGTGTCTAACATACATTTTGGCCCACTTATCATTGTCCAAATTTAAGTTGGCCTCCCTTAATCTCCATTTATGTCATGACAGTTTCATAAAGGCAAAACATAAAACCATTTTTCTTAAGAATACTTCATCTTGAAGGAAAGTAGGTTTATTCAATAAAAAATCTATCAACTTTAATGTTTTCTAGTAAATATTCATAATTTCAGACTCAATTGTGCAGCCTTTTCTCTTGGATGATTGTAATCAACTAAATTTTGAGAAGCAATAGAAATATGCATAAGCGTGGACCAATGGGATGATTTGTATACAAAGTAACAGATGAATTGATAAAAAGGTAAACATGTTTGACATTTCTTCAGTGTATATGACAGTTTGCTGAACAACAGTCATCAATAAGAAAGAAAACAGATATAAAATAAGAAGAATTGGAAGAGAAAGAAGAAAGAAAAAAGGAAACTGAGGAAGAAGATATATTTAATTTACAATGTTGAAAGAGACTACTTTCATGTCCAACTCAAGAATCTAACAAAGACACCCAGAAAGTTAAATAGCACAAACACAAAGCTTTTTGCAGTTGTGAATATTGATGGATATACTAAAACTAGAAAGAGTTTGGAACAATATGAAAAATATCATAAAGAAATAGTAATGGATTAATGAATAGATTTAATAATAAAGGAACTTTTCATTAAAGGATTTTTATCAGAAAAAAACATTTCCAAAAGATAAAAAATACATGAAAAAATTCTTTATAAAGAACTATTTGTATGTGTGAATATAACGGCTTGGCTTCGTGAATAAAAAATTAGAATGGCTTTTCACAATGGGGGCAGGTTTACTGATGGCTGAATGAGCTTATGATGAGATAAATAAGGTCTGCACCATCTGGAGGTAATTCTAGTTTCATAGTATTGCATCTTTTCTGCAGTTCTGGTTCTTAAGTTTTTCTCAGAAAATGAAGCTACATGGAATGCTGTTTGTCACTATGCCTTCCTATCATTCATTTCTGTTGCTTATTAACATTAATTAATACCATAAGAGTTGAATTAAAAAAGTTCTTGTATCTTTAGTTTTGGTGGCACATCTGCTTTGGTGACCAATATACAGTTCACTGAATAGGAGGATATTTGGTAGATGATGATTTTCCATGTTTAACACATGATCTGCTCAATACAGATGTAACATTTCCAGCAAAACATCAACTTCAATACGAGAAGCTTTGGCAATCTTGAAGAATTCACTCTTTGCAAAGAAGTCACTTCAGTGCACATCTAAAATAATGCAGAGGCAGTTGAGAAGGTGCAGGTGGGATTAATAGATAACCCAGAATTTTGCACCATAAAGAAGGATCATCCATTCAACAGTTTTGTAGGCTTTTTGCTTTTGCGTCTTTTTTGATGTTTTTATTGCTCCAAACACATTTTTATGACGTATCAATGAACAGAAACTCTTTAACCAGCGGTAACATAATCTTTATATTAGTTTAAAGTTGTTTCAGATTAAACTGGTTGTCATTTATAAGCATATGGATGTATACACTGTTTTTACAATCAATTGTCAATTAGGTTGTTTAATAGCCAGTTTTATTACATATTTAAATGTAAAACTAGCCATTATTTTCAAAAAACACAAATATTTTAGAATCATGCAAGAGAATATTGAAAATAGTATGATAATCAAAACAGAATTTGCTTCATACTGTTAGGAATTAAGAAAGAATTTCAAAAGTATCTGATATATCTGGCATGACTAAACTTGTACGTACTTTATGGAGTTGAAAAATTTTGCCATGCAACCAAGTTTGTCTAAAATGCTAGTAAACTAACAGTGTGAAAAACTTCGTTAAATTAATAAAGGTGGTGTAAAAATCTCTATGTCTTGTTTTCTGAACTTTTTTGAATCTATCTTAAAAAAAATAACAAGCTGATTTTCTTTGTTAAGTTCTAAAGCCATATTAATTCTCAAAGAACTGATCTGCATCAACAGTTGATATTAATCTGTTCAGTAGAAACATTGCAAGGATTTTACCTGAAATGAAAACCAAGCTTGTAGTTTGTGTAGTTTGAACATTCTCCTTTGTTTTTGTAGGGTTATGATGATTGCATCTTTGAAATGTCAAAGTATTTTTATTCTTGCTTCCAGTAGTACAGGAGGAGTTCATGGAAATTTGTATACAGAGTAAAACTGACATTTTTCTAGATCTCTGTACAGATGATATTAAAACTTTTGTCACACTTCAGATGATGAACTGCTTTTGCAATTTCTAGTGGTGTTGAGGCTTTGCTGGTTCTTACACAATTCAGTCAATTGCAACTACTTGAATCATGCAATTGGTATTAGAAAAAAAGGTATAGAAGATCTCTGATCAGCAGTTCAGGATGAACTCCTGGTCAGTGTACAATTCCATTTTGTCATTACTAGACAAGATACTCTGAATCTGATAGGAGAGGGTATATACTGTTTTTAATATTTACTAAAAATTTCTGCAGTCAATCATCAGCATAAAATTAGGTTCTTTCTACAAGGTTGATCAACAATTTATTTTGTAAAGTACAAATTATATTGAAGGGATTGGCAGAGTACCAAAACATTAAAGATCAGTGTGTATTATCTATTTTTGTGTGGCTTTAATTAAAGATATGCCATTTCAAGTGAGATACACCTCTTCCACCTTGGTAGCCATCTGTCCAGGAGAGAGAAATACAAAAAAAAAAAAAAAATTAAAATATATAACCAAAGGATCTTTCTGCTCTAGTCCTACTTTAATAGACTATGACAATTATATCTTAGGTTTAAAGACTGTGTTTCAATTAAAAACTTTGTTACTTAAACCCAAAAGCTTTCTACTTATTAAACCCTATAAAAAAGAACTGGAATACAAAACAGCAGGTAAAAAATGACACTGGAAGCTGCAGTCCCAATTCTACATGCAGAAGGCTTATGGATAAGTATTTGATTGATGAACTGCATCATTTGGCAACATCCTGAGTGATTAATTAACCAAATCTAGGGATAGCACTACTTGGGTACATTTTTAATTCTTTATTTATAAAGATTCAGAAAAAGTATCACAATCTTTTTTAAAACTCATTTTAAAAATGTTAAAGGTTATAGTTAATAGTTACCTTGCAGTTTTTTGAGTACAGCTACTTCCATCTTGAGGACCTGTTTAGGCTGTTTGGCAGACTCCAGCTTTAAGGCCACTGATTCCTTGGTAATCAAGTCAAACCCCTCATATATCTCCCCAAACCCACCACCACCAATTTTGCGCACCTGAAGAAGGAAAAAAAGAACAGTATTATAAAAATTAATGAAAAGCAGATTAATTCAGAATATGTATTGTTCACATGTACACAAATATACACAAAAGATATCATAACCTTAAAAACAAAAAGAGAAAATTTCAGTAATAACAGTTGAATAAAACAGTAAAAGTTCACTATCATAATTAGAATAAAAAGAAAGTTTTCATTTATAGTTTTAAGAGTTTAAAACTCATGAACTTTTGTCCGGGTTGTAAAATTTGTCATTAATCATTTGGATGATTCACAACCCAAGCATAAAGAATAGAAAATGTGTTACCCCAAAGAATGGCACAGGAAGTTCTCACAAAGAGCCAATCAACCTTACAGAGAGGATATCACTACAAGTCACATTCTAATTAAGAGACTAGCATTGGAATGGGAAAATCATTATGCCATCCTGTCTCTTGCCACCTTTATCCAATCTAATTCTTCTGGTTCTATTTGTGAGAGAAAACCAGTTGCATTCAAATCATCCTAGAAGATATCATTGAGGATTGAATACTAAGGGAAACAGCCAGTGCACAAGTGACAGGATAGTGAAGTCAAAACTCATCAATTGTAGACCTGCAGTGGTACTTGCAGCTCTTCCATATCTGGAGTGTAAGCCTGAGTGAAATGCCAATTTCAAAATAGTAATTATCTATCTGTGTACCAATTAACTTTGAAGTTAGAGTGTTCAGTCAAGTGCTACTGTAAGGTTGGAAGTCAGACCTTAAAGTCTATGTTGGTCAAGCAAACACTTGAAGCTGTCTGAAATGATTTTTAGCATTGGGTGGAGTCTTGAGTTTTCAGATGCTAACAGTTCTTGGATTGATGTTCTTAATTATTCAGCTAATGAATAGGTTTTATGGTATTGCAGAAAACATTGTTAATTAAGGTATGACAGGTGGGTAATGATGAAAGATAGGCTGGCAATGTTAATTTGATGGGAGATGATAGACAAAGGCTGCTATATCTAACTATTGCCATCCAATGTCATCAAAGTGGATATTGCATGTTTTCTGCAATGCAGCAGATGGACATCTGATCGTAGCAGAGGTTGCTGTGAAAAGTATACTGAAATCTGACATAGCAAAGCAGATAAAGGCTGTTATATTTAACTGTTGCCATCCATTGTCATCAAAGTAGATATTGCATGTCTTCTGCAATGCAGCAGCTGTGTTCTCTAATTTAGTAATATAGAACATCTGATTGTGGCAGAGGTTGTTGTGAAAAGTATACAAAAGTTTTGACATGGCAAAGGGGTCACTCAAGAACACATAAATGATTTTACACATTGAAAATACTTTCACTGCCTTAGGCAGACTGTAGTTTAAGCAATGTTTCAGATGATCCCATAGTACTAAATAATCTAGAAAATTTGTAATATCAATAATCTAAGAAAGTTGTCTTTAATTAAAATCATATGAAGAAATTTAAACAAGTGGTTTGAAAAGAGTCAAAAATGTTAGAATAACTGAAACAAATTTGTTTCCTTCAACAGATGTATATGTAAGTACATCAATAAGTTTGTAGCCAAATCATGAAAAAAGACTTTATTTTACACAACAATTACTTATGAAAATTTCAGAAGAATTAACTTCATGTCAGACTACATATTTGTCTATTCATCCTCATAAGATGAAAAAAATTAGGGAAAAAAAAGAAAAAGAACTTGAATTGTTTTTTTTAAATCAAACTAGATTGAAATTAGAAGATGACCAGCAAAGGTGCAAGGATGGGAATTGTTAGCATCAAGATTGTTCCTCTCATGGATATTAAATTAAAATAGACCATTTATATGAATGTACTTTTTTTAGGTGAGTGACAAAGTGAAAACAAGAGAATTTCTTGTAAATAAATAATCAAAAAAAAAAAAAATTACAAAATGAAGATGGATGTCAAAAGATCTTTTTTTTTTGGCTGAGTAAAAAATGCAAAATTAAAAGGAAAGGTGATTTGTACATTGATTTATCTTGATTCATTATCTGAATAATTAAGAACATCAATCCAAGAACTGTTAGCATCAAAACATAGACATTGTTTTTGTTGGATTATTTTCTTGGTACAAGTCATGAACAACTTCCTGTCTGAAATATATAACCATTGACATTGCATTCTGAGAAAGATGAATCTTCTAATTACTATATAATCCCTAACACATCTAAGCCATTTAATTTGAAGTTTTCCAGCAAAGAAGGACCCATCTTCCTGATTGTGGATTTAATACTGAACTGATTTGGTAATCTTTATTGACTCAAGACTTGATACCCACTATTTGTGAGTTTGTATATTTATTCTTTGTATTGCCATTTAATATGTCAAACCTTCCTACAATTTTTATTTTATTTCAGTCAATAACTTTTAAACACATGAGAAAGAGCAAAAAATGAAAATAATATCCGTTTCTAATAGATTACAACAATGAATACACCAGCAGCTTTTTTATCAAATATAATGGAGAGTTATATAAATAATTTCTTTTTATCCTAGGAGAATATTTTGAAAAAGGCCAGTGAACTGGAATGTATTTACAATTTGTATTGCATTTCTGCCAACAATGGTCAATGAGGAAAAAGAGAGAACAAGGCATCATTACACCATTTACATAGGAATATAAACTATTTTTCTTCATTAAATTCCATTATAACTTCCAATAATGGTGGACTATTGAAATTCAGTAGTGTAAAAATTTAATATAATTGAGGGAAATTGTGATCTTCCAGTGATAACAGTGTTAATAAGTTTGACATATAAAACATCAATACAGAGAGTAAACTTTCTAAAATCACAAATGATTTGTCAATCTTAAGTGTTCAGTATTCAACATTCACAGACAGTCCTTGAGATAGATCTTTCTTTTGTGTAAACTTGGAATCAAAATGGCTGCTACTCATTTGACATTTTATAGTAATTGGTTTAGTTTGATTTCTTTGTTTAATGACATATCAACCTTTGCTGGGTATTTAATGCCAAAATCATCCTTGTAGAACAGTAGTGCTAGTATTTAACCCAAAGCAGGGCAGATAAGGGAGTTCACACTTTTTCCAAGAGTATTAGTCTGAAAGTGAATATAATAGTGTGACTGGAATTTGAAATCATTTACTACAATGTTGCAGACCAGTACAGGACATGGAAGATTTATTTTTCCCAGAACGCAGTGCCAAATTGCTATATATTTCTAACTGGAAACTATTCACAGTATATACCAAGAGAGAAATCCAACAAACAGGTCCAGAACAATTTGAGGTTGATAAATATTATATCAAAATAAATATGATCTTAAAAAAACAAAATACCTTTCAAGTTAGAAAATTAACAGATGGTTAAAAAAATATCAACAAGGATTATTATCTATATTGATTATTATGTTTTATTATTATCCATGTTGATTATAATGTTATCCATATTGTTTATAATTATCCATGTTGATTATTATATTGAAGTTACTGCTCTAACACACAGAATAAACAACAATAATAACAATAATTACCAACTCAGTGGCCCCAGCTAGTGTCCAGCAGGCAGAAAAAAATTAAAATGGGTGGTAACTCAATACCAAACCCATAACATGACTGAAGCAAGCCAGGTATATATATACATATATATATATATATATATACACTAATATATCCATTCACTGGGCCAGCAACCAATCACTGTCCAGAGAAAGGACTTAGCCACTTGCGGATAATCGAATGCCCCAATGTCCATATAATCTCACTTCAACTCGTAACTTATCGCTTTTATGCAACTGAGTGATAACTCATAGCTAGCAAGCTTTATGAAAGAATTTAAACATATTTTAAGTTAGAAAATTAACAGATGGTTAAAGAAATAACAACATGGATTATTATCATTTTGATCTTGATAAAACAAGAATAAAAAGGAAGAAGCTTTTAGCTGTTTACACCAATTACACTCACACCAAATATGGCACAAAGATTGACATTTTGCTGACATGAAAATTTTAAAAGTAAATAATGACTTTAAAACACAATAATGTTATATTAAAATTAAAGAAAAAAATTAAGATGAAAATATGGGCCTTTTTTTCTAGCAAAAACAAGAAATTTAGTTTTTAAAAGAGGTTGCCAAACATTTTTTTGAAGTCTGTGGTAATAACCACAACTAGGTATGTTGACAAATAGTCTGTACTGATACATATTATCAATTTTTCAAAATTAGAATACTGCTGCACTGTTACAATATAATGTATTGAAAGTTATAAACAAAATAAATAGCCCAAATAATATCCAAAGCTCACACAATCACAATACATTAATATTTGCATGTTTGATATGTCCAGATGTGGAGCTCCTCACTTAGCCACTAATTTAGTGAAGTGGTCACTGAAACAGAACTAAGTCAATAATTAAGGACCAAGTGTGCATGCATGTATGAACATATATATATATATATATATACACACACATATACATAAGTTCATTATTTAGTTCACACAGTTTAATGATCAATTAATCATTTACTGAATCCTTTTAGTACAAATATTTTTCAACATAATCCCCTTTCTTGACAATGAAGTTGATTTAGTGGTGAATATCATTAATTGAACATTATACAGTTAAAATTTCAGATAAATGTTCAACTAATAACTACATGCTACACAATAGACTTAGGAATCCACTTGTGTGTGTGCGCTTGTAAAAGCGGCTTAATTTTTCCCTTTTCACAGATCAACAACAACTTCGTTACAGGAAGGTACCATATCTTCAATAAAAGGACTCATTAGTCAGCTTAAACAAGTGTTTGACTATCCAGCATTATCAGCCTCATTCAAGTGCCTGAATATGTGTGTTTATACATATGTATATTTGTGTGCGTGTGTGTGTGTATATATACATATATATGCACATACACAAACATACACACACACACACATATATATATATATATACATGCATATACATATATATATACATACACACACACATATATATATATATACACATATATATATATATATATATACACACACACACATATATATATATACATACACACACACATATATATATATAGATGCACAGATATACACATACACATATATATATACATGCACACACACACACACACACACACACATATAGGTAGCAATAGAATGTATTTAGTTCTTTATTTAATGCTCTTAATGCACTTTCTCACCAAAAGTGACCAAAAGAGCTTTTTTCCCTTCTCTATGACCCTTGCTAACATGCAATTTTTTTTTAAGTCCTCAGATGCAGAAAACATACCACTTTCCATCGGTCTTTCACAACCTGAGCTGGTTGAATGAGATCTTCAGTGGTCATACTGCTGCTGTTACTGGCAACGGCAGCTGAAGACTTGGGTGCTGGATGCGCCTGCTGCTGCTGCTGCTGGTGATGGTGGCTGCGGTGGGGGGAGTGGTGACCGTGGTGGTGGTGGTGGTGACTGTGATGGTGTAGTCTCCGAACACTGCTAATAGCAGCAGGGGCGGGACGACAAACTCCAGCTTCTTTTTTGACCATAGATCTGCCCTAGAGACACCGCAGAGCATCCTGGCAGACAAACTCCAAACTGAAAAGATAACAAAAAACAAATAAAAAAATGTTGATTTCACAGAAGAGATCAAGTCATTT
This sequence comes from Sepioteuthis lessoniana, assembly GCA_963585895.1. Classification (NCBI taxonomy): domain Eukaryota; kingdom Metazoa; phylum Mollusca; class Cephalopoda; order Myopsida; family Loliginidae; genus Sepioteuthis; species Sepioteuthis lessoniana. Next base: position 58,393,077 of record OY757933.1, on the reverse strand, counting down.
AACTTTAAGAGATAAACATGTTGAATAGGTTATCTATAACTTGAGGGTTTTTTTAAAATAGTTTCCACAATCAGAATTCATCTTGACTTATTTTAACAAATTTGCTTTAAATGTAGAATTGAAATACAACAGAAATCTTAAATGAAAATTTAACAAATAGAGAAAGAAACTTGGTTTTTGTAATCTTAAATAAAATAATCGCTAATATCATAGATTGAGAAAAAAGTCCTTTATATTTATCCCATAGAATTCGTCTAACTCAATATATGAAATGATTCATCATTTCAATTACTGGGTCATGTTGTTTTGATTTCCTTGTAGTGATGTATGTAGAAGAGTTCATCCAATGAAACAGTTCCGAATTAAAAAACAAATTAAATCTACAATCATAAAAAAAGTCAATAAAACATTCTTGAATTTGACACAGATTTATATGAAAATAAATAAGGTTTATATCAAAATATCTACTGATTGTATAAAACGAAACTATATATATATATATATATATATATATATATATTTAAATGCATCTGACACAAGTGTATAGTGCTACAACATTGGTGATTCACAGTCACATGATTCTGAGCTGTGATTTCTACACATTCAAACCAGCACCAATGAAGTACGCATTCATACACAATGTCAACTGCATGTGATAAATGCTCTTATACAAAAAATTCATTGATCAGAGAAAACATCTTTAACTATATGGCATGGTCATATGCACATACTTGACAATGACTAATGATGGTCAAAAGTACATATACTAAGGTTACAACATAAGAGATTTTCAACAATTTTTTAATAGCTATCATCCACAGTTACAACATCTCACTTGCCAACAAGAAAAGGTCAATAAAAAACTCAACACCAAATCCTTGTTTGTCATCTTTAATAAAATATGCAAATAAGAAAATCTGCCTAAATACACACACACACACTATATATATATATATATATATATATATAGAGAGAGAGAGAGAGAGAGGGGGGAGAGACAGAGAAAGAGATAGAGAGAAGTTTCCTGAAAAATGCTGATGTGAATAATGACAAAAAATAACTAGAGAAAATGGAACAGAGAATACATGCTTCATATTTATGTAGTAAAAAGCCCTGTAACTAAAAATTGTATCAATTAAATGCAAATTCCAAGTTGAAAGTCTTAAAATACTGAACCAAAAAAGAATATGTTCTTATCAAATGGTTCAATAAAAACAGATATTTCAGATATATAGATCATCAATAGATTTGTGTTCAGATATGTTTTCTATTGAGGATAAACAAAAACATCTAAATCATTTTTCCTTTTTTAATTCATTTTATTTTTGGTTCTGCTATGATTACATAATCAATTTTTGAGTGAAAAACTTTTTTTCTTTCCTATTATTTTATTTTCTGACAGAAGAAAAATTAAATTTTCTTAAAAATGACATTTCTTAAATAAGGGACATAGACTACATATTCCATATTTTGTCTAAAATCTGAAAACAATTATTTTACTGGGCTTTTGTAATTGTTTTTATTGCTTCTTTAAAGAATATATTCTCACTTTTCTCGCCATTAAGAAGCAGGTCATTCGGAAATTCTTTCACTAATTATTCATTTCTATAAAGCTAAAGACATAAAATAAATCTTTTGCCTAAATATCTCATCTTTTGATATCAAAATCGGCAAGAGTCTTTTTAGACTCTTGCAGTAGAGATGAAAGCTTTTTTGAGATCAGTGTCATTAAAGAAAAGATTAATAAGAGAGAGAAAATTAAAAAATTGAAGAAAATGATTTACAATAAATATAAATGGTAATTTCAATTTATGTTCTTACAAGTTTTTTATAAAATTGTAAAATGTATAGCAACTTCAGCAATAAAGCAAATATGAAAAATAACAAGTAATTCTGAATCTTTGAACCGAAAGTCAAATGTCACAATTTACAGAAGATAAAACCAATTTGCAGCTATTTAACTGTTTTAAAATTTTTCTGTTTGATCAATTACAAAATTTCTTTCTTTATATACAACATAGGTCCAATTTGAATATCACAATATATTCCATGTTAGAAGATGTGAAAACAATGTTACCTTTTCTAAAGGATAATTTCAAGTTTTTTTTATTTTTTTTATTTTTTAAGTTCAGTTTTTCTACATTTATTATTTCATCCAATTGTCGAGTGCATTTTAATATTCTGTAAGAAGAAAGCCAGAATACAAGGCATGTCAATTGAAAATGCTTTTCTGATGAAATTTCTGTCAATGCTGAAGTCTTGCTCACTTATATACAAAATTGATTTTTAAGTGGAATTTTTCTTGTTTATAGAAGCATTACACTTGTATAGACATACAATCACTACCAAGTTAATGTTTCTGATAGATATAATTCAAAACTGAGAGCTCATATAGAGTTTGGATGGAAAATATCCAAAATCACAATCAGCATCATTTTTTAACTTGCACTAATATTTACTTTATAATGTACAGGAATAGAATGACTGAAAATTTGAAGCTATGATTTTATTTTAATTTCATCAGTGTTAAAGCTACTTTAAGCTCAATAAAACAACTTCTCTATTTTACTTCTAATCATAATCATCATCAGTGTGTGTCAAAACATGGATTCCCTTCTCTCTTTCTCATCATTCATCTCTATAAGTTATCACTCCTGGCATATCCTCTAGTCAGCATCCAGTTTCTGCACAGAGCTGATGAATATAAATTTTTGCTGGTCAGCCAACACTGATGTGTCCATATGTAGGAGTCCTTTCTACTCCAGCAGTGCCCAGCATATCTTGCTCGTTTTACTTGGATATTTTGTGAGATAAGTGGCCATACAAATGCTATTTTGTAGTTTTCTGCTTCCAGGATTTGTCCAAAACAGCATGAAGCATCCTTGCTTTTAAAAGAATGGCAATAAAAACGAAGCCTAGAATTCAGATAACTCAATGTTTAATTCATATAATAAATGTCTGTATGAATTAATGTGGAGACTTAAAAAAGCTTTTCACATTTGAGACTTCCTCTTAATAATTTCTTTACTTTTTATCTCCAAAAATCAAAAGAGTAAAAATCATTTAATGAAAAATGTCTCATATTGCTCAACAGCCCAGCACATTTTATTTGTACTGAGTAATAGAAAGTAGTTCACTAGTACATCCAACTACAAAGCAGTTGAGGTTCATATTTTATAAGAACCAAAGTTGATTTATGAAGTAAAAGAAGAACAATGCTTGATCAAATAAATCTGTTCTCTTAAAAAACTGATCACAGAAAACAAGGTTGGGTCAGATCCAAATATATGGGCTATAAAAAAGTACAAGAGCTGAAGGCCATGGATGCAAGTTAGGAGAATAAAAGCAGTTAAGTAATAATACTAACAATGAACCCTAGTGCATTGGAATTTTCAGAAACTGAATTAATTCATTCTCTGTTTAGTATATCATTATAAGTAGGAGAGATGAAAAAACCTCTCTGAATTTCAAAAAAAAAAAAAAAAAAAAAAAAAAAAATCAAATGTCATTAGAAGTTGGTTCGTTTACTGTTACTGAAATTTACTTTATTCAAGATATTGTAAAGGAAGTAGAACCATAAAAAAGCCTACAAAGATATTTATAACAGCAATGGAATAATTCAATTTGCTTCATGTTTGCAAGCTGTTGATGTTTTTTTTGTTTTTGCAACATACAGAAATGACAAAAATTAACAAAAATATGGTAAATATTCTTTATTGCAAAAATACCGTCATCACTTTCTCCAAATAAAAATAGAATTATTTTGTCCATTAGGGAAAATAAGAGAATCTAAAAATCAAGTGGTTTCTTTAAAATTGACTTAAAAATACTTTAAAGTATTATGGCTCTAAGAAAATCAATATCAATATTTGTTTTATCATCTTAGAAATAATTGTTCCAAGTACAATTCTATCACAAAATCATTATGTTTATATGCCTATTAGAGTTAATACTAGGGAGAGTCAAGAGTTTTGCAATGTTTCAGTACATACTAGTTTGCAGTACATATATATGACTTACATAGTTGAAGCTGTGGAATGTATCTGCTGTGGTTGGTAGTATCATGGTAGTTGCTGTGCTAACTTATAATGCTATAGAAGCAACCAAAAACATTCACACAAAAGGCATAGTTGATCACAGTACAGTCATGGTTCAAGAAATTTTGCTTGGGTTGCATGAACCTTGACAATCTGGCATGGTCAGGTAGGTCTAAAACTGTGATCATTCTCAGAGTCATAGGGGCAAATCCAGTAAGTAGCACTCAAAAAATATCAGGTAAGCTTGGCATTTCACAGTCTAGTATGGTTTGTCACCTTCATGACCTTGGCAAAAGCAACCAGAGTTGCCAAATTGTGCCTAACATTACCAAAATATTGCAAAACTTGATTTACCATAGTAATACAAAATATGTAAAAACAATGACTAAATAAAAAGGCAATGGGCTGGGTTCAAATTTGAAAATTCATGATGAAGAAAAGTATTATCAGATGAAGATTTCAAGACTCAATTCGTCTGACAAATAAATACATCATGTTATCAATTTTTTTATTTTAAACCAGTCTTTCTTATTTTTATTTGATATGTAGCAAATACAGAAAAATTAAAAGCTGATCAAAAGAACACTTAGTAATGAAAAAAAAAGTGCATAGGTTTTTTTAAACTTGATTTTTTTTTAGAGTTCTTTTTTGGTAAGGAAGCATTAAGTTTGTTCTGCAACTTACAGCAAAATTTAAGCCCTTTTAATTCAATTAACCAGTTTAAGTGTGATCTTCAATCCCCATTTTTTTCTAATTCAGTGGAATGTAATGAATATAAATGAAACTAAATTGTCATAAAAGCCAGAAAAATATATGTAAAGAACAATCTATCCTCAATAATGATGAGAAAAGAGTGAGCAGAAAATAAAGGCTTTTCAACAAAGCCAATGTCAGTACCTCAGTGCAATTCTGTTATCATCAAAGGTATTCAGGCACATCATAAATATATTCCAATAGCTAATCAACTCAAAAAGCTTTATTTTCCTTATTCTAACCAACTGTTAAGATATGTCATTCTCTCAATCATTGAATTCAGTTTTACAAATTTTCCTTTTTTTATTTTTTTAGATACAATCTTAAATACAAGTAAATTGTCAAGGAACTTACACACCCATTAGAAAATGAGAAATGTATTTAATCAGATCATCAAATCAGGTTGTGAAAATGAGTAAGAGTATACATGAGAAGATAATTGGGCAATTTGTTAATAAAGATGTGCTTGTGATAAGAGCATGGAAATTTGGCAATCAACTTGAAGATGATGACAATGATGATGCGTAGTGAAGCTATTAGTGGTTAAAATTTGTTCAAATAAAACCAACAATCAGAAGAAATCACCTGAAATATTTCTCAGGTATTAGGATAATCTATTGTCATCAAGCTATATGACAAGAACTATTGCAATAATTTTGATCCTTGAGGATGAAAGAAAGCATAGTGCACAAAGTATAGAAATGAAGAGCCAAGTAACCAAAGAGGCATGAGATGGCTGACAATGCTTCTTCATCTCACAAATATCAAATTTCATTTGGAGAAAACATTTTAAAATGTAGATGGCATTTAACCTGGAAAAATGCCATTTTTCATGTTGAAGTGACTGGATGAGAATAAAAAAAATCATTTTCATCAAGTAGAATGAGAGAACAACATGCCATTTCTATGATCATTGACAATTCCTGGCAATTATACAGGTTAGCAGACAATCAATTTTATACTGACTTTATGATAGGCCAACTCAGTTAAGTTTTTCATTTTGTTCACTTTCCAATATACAAACTTTTACTGGATTTTTTTTTTTTTTTACTGATATTTATAACAATATACTAAAAGAGAGGATTGATCACTTCAAGCATTATATATGTAAATGTAAAGACTTTTTAAGTAAACTATTTTTTTCTGTTGGTTAATCAATGTTAGTGAATAATTAGTCCTTCAAGAAAGCAACTTGGAAACAATACGAAAATTAGTTTAATTTTCTGTTAACTTCATAAAACAAGATTTGAGTTTAATTTTGTATGACTGAATAAAAAATGTTTAAATTGTATAGATAAAAAATGGCCATTGTAGTTACAAAATTATTCTATGATCTGATAATTTATGATTTAACTCACTCAGGTTGATGAGCTTCTATCATATATCAGATCGGCCAAAAGGTTGATATAAAATCCATGCCAACCAAATGGTATGATTAATGGTAGCTTCAACATGCCTATATTTCCATCCAGATTTGAGATAATGACTCACAACCAGTGGTTTATGAAAACATTTGTGAAACTAGAGGGGAGAAATGGCACATCAAATTTGACAAGATCAGTGCAGAGATTTTTTTTTATGATAAAAGTTTTTTAAAGGTTTCTGTCAAAGATTAAATATATGAATATTCAAAAAGAGGTTTAAAATCCCTGAAAGTTTTATAACTCCACATAACCTAAGGTTAGCCACAAAATAATGAGAGAGAGATAAATAAATCTATCTATATCAAATGATTCTATTACAAACAAAATAAATCAATGATAATTTACAAAGGGAAATAAATGTCATAGAAGTTAGTAAGCATAAACATGTATGTTCTTTGAGGATTTTAAACTCATTCTCTCAAGAACTACAAAAATCATATCATGTAACTTTCAAATATACATAATGTCCATAAAAAGTAATCAAAGAAAGTTTAAAAACAAAGTAAATTTGTCAGAAATACTGTGGTAATCATCAAGTGTTTGGCATCATTTTTTGGTTTTGAGTCTTTTGGTTAACTCTTAAGAAAATGAAAACTGTATTTTGTGTGTCATCTTATAGAAATATTGAAGCTTTATCCAATCTAAAGAGTATTTAGATGAACAATCTAAAATCCTTTATGTCTTTGAGTATAGAACACTTAATTTCATGATTACACCTACATAACTTTATATTAAAAACATTTTTCTTTTGTTTTGTTCTCATTCATTTACACTTTCTCTCAATAATGGTGTAAATGAATTTCAAAAATAGTTTTATTTTGGCATACTTTGTATGAAACAGACTTTTTTTTGTGTGTGATATGATCAGGTTTATTAATAGTAATATTTCAAAAAGGACTGTGGCTTGAAAAAGTTGTCTATTGCTGATCTTAACAAAAATTTGCTAGGATTTGTTCACTTTTAAACTCTAAAAAAGAGACAAGGCATATCTCTTTTTGAATAAGTTGGTTGTTTGGGTTTTATGACATATCAAGCCTTGTAGGTTGTCTAATGCCAAATCCATTTTTATACAAATAATCAGTTCTATTTCAAACAGTTCAGTTTAACATGAGTACATGGTTTAACTGTCAAAAAACATTTTTATTTAAAGCTATTCAGTTTAGTCTAACAGTTCTAATTCAACCAATTCCGTTTAGTATAAGCGTAGATTTTGTTTACACACAGTTAAATATCAAAACAGTTCAATTTTAAACAATTCAGTTTAGCATAAGTACAGTTTCAATGTCAAAAATAGTTCCATTTCAAACAATTCAGTTTAGCATAAGTACGCAGTTTGCATGTCAAAATAAATGTCAAAACAGTTCTATTTCGAACAATTCAGTTAAGTGTAAGTACGCAATTTAAATGTCAAAACAGTTCTATTTCAAGGAATTCAGTTTAGCATAAGTATGCAGTTTAAATATCAAAACAGTTTTATTTCAAGTAATTCAGTTTATGATAAGTACAAAGTTTAGTTCTATTTGACCCATCAATAGAGCCCTATCAGGTGCAACCACTCCCGGCCAGAGTGGATCTAGGAACAATGGCAATGAAGGGGTACTCCACATTTCCTAAAGCTCAAGCATGACTGGAACTTCACCATCAGATTGTTTAGAGTTATTTACAGGACTCTTGTAGAGGGGTGGTCTTACCTCTCTGCAGAGGTGCAGTCAGTGTATTCTACAGCTCCAGCCGACTGGGCAACTCTTTAAATAAGATTTTCTTAAATATCAACAAATAAATAACAGTAAATAATGTCTACACCTTAAAAAAAATTATCTTTTAAAACTTTAGAAAAAGCAATGCAAAAGCTAAGCATTTCACCAACTATTTAACTTTTGATAAGTTTCTACCTTTACTTTCTTTGATTTTGTCTTTCCACCAACACAAAGATTGATAGAGATGTGGTAACTGTTCAAGATATTATACAAGAAACAATGTTAATGGAGAATTTTGATTAAAAAAAAAGAATACTTGTTCCTATTATAAATCTGTACAAAATAATAGAACATAAACATTTCATGCAACAAATTATAAATGAATAAAATATCTTTAATAATTACTTCTATCATCACAAGTATTTTCCAAACTCCATTGATAAAACTTTTACATCTGTAAATACATTCTATGAAACATTAAAAACAAATCCAAAGCTGATGTAAATTGTTCTTTTTCAGAACTTAAAATGTTATTGATATTGGAGTCAAGTTTTATAACATTTGTATTATAAAAAATGTAATTATAATTTTAACAAGATAAAATATTAACTACTAGGATGGCTGTGGTTCCAGATTTCATGAAAGGCAATTCTTATCTCAATTTGTTTATAATTTTCTGTCTTTCTCTCTGCTCAGGAAAAGTCATTCACCCTTTCAATTCTAAAGGGATATATATGTCCCAATAAAACTGCTGTTAATTTCTCTAAATAACCCTAGGCATAATAATACTGTTGAGATATTTTCACCCGATACACCACCGCCACCTTAAAAATTTTACTTTGCATACTTTTAAAAACCCATTGAATCTGAAGAGTAATGTTCATTGGAGGTCTCATAAACTCACTCATATAAAAAGATACTAAAAATTTTGTTTGTGCAAAAGTTAGATTGAAAGGGGTCAAGTACATGAGCATAATAAAAACAGGATTAATGATTGATTACACAATTTATAAACACTACTAGAATAATCATTGTTTAGATAATTACTTTAAGAGAAAGAGAGAAAGAATATAGAATCAGTAATTATAGTCTCAGTTGTGTGTGTAGATGGTTGGATGGGTTAATTTTTATTAAGACTTATGTGTTTTAATTAAAGCTTTTCTTTCCAACATATTTATCTAGCTCGGACAGAGCAGCTTCCATTAGAATGGTTCATGGTTAAAATTGCAGTAGTTAAATAATTACTTGAAGTTTTGGCTGAAAAAGGATCATGTCAAAAAAACAAAAACAATTCTAGTGGATAGAAAAAAAAAGAAAAAAGAAAATAAAAATAATTTTTTTAAGAAAATGCAAAAACTCCCAGAAACTTATGACAGGAAGTGCAGGTGGTGCATTTTTTTAAAAAAATTATTTTAATTCTATTTTTTCTTTTCTTTTTTTTTCCTATACACTACACAATATAACACCATTACAAAGTACTTTTTTAACACTATTATCTTTTTACTTAAGCCAAAAAAGCCTTTCCATTTAAAGTAGATCTTTTTCATCCATATTTAAGGTATTGATCTCTCATATTTGAATAAAGGGAATTTGAATTGTGACTTCCATGAATAAGTCTTTAATACATTTTACTTCTGATCTTATAATCTTTTTATTCTTTTTTATCTTTAAAAATAAAATGATAATAATGGATGTTAGTGAAGAATTGTAATAATGTATATGTAGAATGCAAATATTAAGTTTTAAGATAAAAAAGGTATTAAGTTCATTTTGTGCCTGTGACACTATGTAGGTGGTCCGCCATGCAGAAGATCCCTTTGTCTGTTTTGGCACGAAACCAGACAAAGGGTTTGGACTCGAGATCTCGGATGCAACCAGAAGTAGGCAAGGGAACGTGAGTCGAAGAGTTGGAAGAAGGAACCCAGAGAAGGCAGTTGGCGACGGGCGAGGCAGAAAGGCAGTTGGCAGTCAACACCAGACAGCAGAAGAGACCAGTCGGCATGAGATAGGGTCCAGAAGCAAGTGAGGGAAGACCAGTCAAGATGAGTTGGCATTCCTAGTAGCTTTGTGGAAAGTTCACGAAGGATGCACATCAGCGTTAGTCTACATATGCAAAAGAATGCAGAGTGTCACAACTTAACCTTCTTGCACTTGAGTTAACCCAAGCTCATATTGTTCGTTTGCTCTTTGTTCTTTCCTCCCACTCCCTTGATTGTATTTCTTGTGCTGTAAAGAAATGTGTGATACCCCTATCGGAACCACTAGATGATTCACCGGCCAAGAAGTGAAATGGTTAAGAAGTTGATGTAACGGGGGGCCGAGGGGGTATTGTCACATGCCTATGACATTCCAATCTCCTATCAGTAAATTGTTTTACATCATTTCAATGGATACAATGCTTTCTTTTTTATTCGATTTTCATGATAATTATTTTCTTAACAGGTTGATTTTTTTTCTAATTCAATATCTCAATAATTCTTTATGAAGTCAATAAAAATAAAAGAATTGAGATTAAGCTCATCAGAAATTATCCTCGTAATAGTAAAAAAGCCCTAAGATAAACTTTGACTCAAAAGTTGCAGACTTACTTTATACAGCTATTTTTGTCCAATTCTGACTTAAGAGAATTACATATTGTTTATAATTATGCAACAGAATCATGTGACAAGTAGATTATTCTGATAAATATATATATAGACACTATATAGAGACTAATCTTTTCATAACTTTGTAAATACGAAACAATGATTCTAATTTGTTAAGATTAAATTAATTATCACTTTATATGAAAAAAAAACAAGTAAAATTTGTATATCAATTAACAAGCCTTACAGCAATATAATCAAAATCATAGCATGACCCCAGAAGCTCATACTATCACATGTCCTGGGTTGGATACTAAACTGCATCCAGTGGTGAACTCCGGTTCTGAAGCACTGGAGAGTGTAAAGTCACCCCATTCATTGCCAAGTCCACTTTGACCAAGAGTGGTAGAACTTTTTAGAGTATCATTTATCAGTCAAATAAATCTATTGGAAAATTATGAGTACTAGATAACAATACTTGAAAATATAACTGTGTGCAAATTATTTGTATTTGGAATAGTTACTTGAATCTATAATTGTTTACAAATTTTTATCATCATTATTACTACTACTACTACTAATAATAATAATACTGACAGTGATACCACTTATAATTGGTGCACTTGGAACAATCCTCAAAAGCTTGGAAAGAGGGCTGGAAAAGTCGAAAATTGGAAGACAAATCAAGACTGTCTTGACTACTGCATTGTTAAGACCAGCTAGAATAATTAGAAAAATCCTGGGGACCTGAGGAGACTTGCTGTCAATCAGACTCCAGTGAAATACCACCAGTAAATGCCAATGAGAAGAACTCACAAGCAGTAAAATAATAATATACTTGAAACCATATAATGGCTTGAAATAAAGACTGGTTTTAGCATAAATTAATAACAAAGATTGATATACTAAAAAAACAGTCAATTAAACATCATGATATCATGTTCAATTTTATGACTGAAGCCAAAGCATGCAACATATATATATATATATATATATATATATATATATATATATATATATATATATATATATGGTTCTAAGTATGAAAACATAAAATGTAGCAACTGACATGTCAGGTAACCCAGGAGATGCAGAGAAGAGCAAAAAAAAAAAAAAGATTCCCCTTGTGTCCTCTTCCCATATTTCAGTGAAGTTGAAGGTAATCAGGTGAAATAGGTCCCTTGTTTAAGTGAAGAAGAAACTTTTATCCCTTGCTGAACATCCCCTTTCAGCCTCCAAGCAATATTTCAAATAAAGAAGTCATAAGCCATCTAAGCCCTTACCACTAGACCAGGATTACCAAGACATCAATCAAACTTCATTTATTACAATATACACTTCATACAAGGTGTTATCAAAAAGTATTGAGACTAAAGTTTGATTTTTTTAAAATTTAAATGGTGATATGTGCAACTGAGCGACTTATATAATAAAGTGAAAATGTCTAGACTTCATTTGGGTAAATTAGTGCCAGTTTGAAAAAAACAAAACAAACAAACAAACAAAAATGAACAAACTATGAAACCAGTCTCAATAGTTTTCAACAAAATACTGGAGTGTACAAATATATCACCCTCCATATTGTCCAGATATAACAGCATGTAATTTTTTCTTATTTCCTAAACTGAAAATTCATCATCACAAGGGTTAATATTCAAGGACATTAAAATAAATATGATGATGAAACTTGACATCATATTAAAAAAAGGTTTCAGAGCTGCTTCAAACAATATAAAACTCAATAGAATAATTGTACTAGAGTATTAATTGGATAAAACAAAGTTTCATTTATTGTTCATATCTGTTTCGGTAATTACAGCTTCAATCTTGATAGTTTTTGAACACACCTAATCAATATACATGAACAAAACAATTTTATGTTTAAAGTAAACATGAATTACTGTCTTGACATTTAAAATGAAAAATTTCTGTTCTTAGTGGCCAATCTGTTGTCTTCTCACAACTTGAATGGCTGAAAACTCAAACTCTTATCACCAGTAAACAATTTATGACACTGCAAATAGCAAAGAGACATCAATTTCTCCAACAGTTTCTAATACTACAAAACTAAACTGTAACTAAAAGAGAAAGAATCATTAACAAGGTCAACTTTTATAAACCAACTTTGAAACAATATTTTAAATAGTTTTCTTTCAATAAGGTGGTCAAATACTTGTAGTGGAATGGGTTTACCATTTTTTAAAAATCTTACTTGTATATATAAACACTGGTCTCCATTGGAAAATATTTTCAAATAAAATGGCATAAAAAGAAAAAATTACTTTTAAATGCTTAAAGTAGGTGATAGACTGTCTTTAGTATTTGCACATGAAGTGTAAGAATTATTAAAAGAAAGAATTGGTTTTCAATTGTTAACTAAGTAAAAAGCTGATCATGAGTTTTTTTTTTATTTTGTTTTGTAATATTGAAAAAAGTTTTTCATTTTTTTTTAATTCAATATTAAAAAAGTATTGCAATAATCTAAATAAATAAAAATACCTTTGGATTTTTAATTTGATTTTAATTGCAAAAATAAATAACATAAATTAAGTCTTAAAAATAAAATTACTTTTGCTTACTTAATAACATCAGCAATATAAAGTTGATCAGAGCATTTTATAGAAGCCTCTTAATTTAAAAAAAAATGTGAAATCTAAATGTAAAAATTTTATCATTTGATAAACAATTGTGATAAAAATAAAAAATAAAATGATTATTGTAATTGGTTGTTAAATAGCACTATCATCATTAATAACATTTACTGCAAGAATAGAATGCGAAATTATTGTTTTAATTGATTTAATTTTAATTTAAGAAATATGTTTATATTATAAATTGGTATTCATTTTGTTAAAATACCATGAAATTTGAAAAATATAATTATAGCCGCTATGTAACATTACCTAAATATCACTATATAACTCAACATGATGAAAGTATATTCTCAACATTAAAACGCCGTCAGATGATGGTAATAATCTAGTAATTAAGATTTTATAAGCAACACTAAAAAATATTTGAATAATCAGGACAGAGGCCAAACATTGACCATCTCAGTGAATTTGTCAGAATGTTTAAATAACTATGAAAAATAAACAAGTTTTGCTTCTCTGCTACATTGAATTTATTTTGCCTTCTTATAGACTGCTGGTTGGTTTATTTTAAATACAGACCTGAAGTGGTAGTATCTGTTGGAATCCCATTGAGATCCAAAGAGATCTATACAGAAATTATTTGTATTAAGAATACTTGATATCATATAACTGTGGGCAAATAAATGATTATTACTATTAGATCAAAATAGTTAATTAAAATCAAATAAAAGTGTATAAATTATTAGTATTAGATAGAAATACTTGAAACTGTGTACAAAATGCATACAAAAACAGTCATGGATGATCTTGACAGCCATTTGAAATCTAACAACATGGGATGATTTATTTAGTAATAAATGAGAATTAATATAATAGATATTATACAAAAATAATTTTCATCCTCTATCATGAAAGGAAGGAGTTGCGTCCAAGTGGCAAATAAAAGCCAAGTTCAAATGTCAATGTCTGTTGACTGCACAACTTGTGAACAGCAAATATGCCCATCTGTCAGGTTTTCTATTTATCATCTTCAGTGCTGTTGCTTTAGGCAAGAGACTTGCAACTCTTTGATCAAAACATGCTTGAATAGCACTGATTAAGAGCTGATCCACTGGGAGTGACATTTGTAAAAATGATCAGAAAAACCTCTCCTTGGCATTTCCTCATCAGAAATACTTTGTCTACTGGCATGATGCCATATTTAAGTGAAAGACATGAGAAGCCATTTTGTTGCCTCTTAACAAACATTTATAAGGTGTATATGAAGTTACTTTAGGGTTTATATCATAATCTCAGGAGATTGGCCAATATCTTCATCATATTCTACTTAGAAGGTTAAGGATAATTTCAACTGAAACAGGTCAAGGTTGATGCTTAACTTAGGAGGGATAAAAACATTTGCAAAAAGCCAATTAATAGATTCAGATGAGATTTTGTTTAAAGAAGATTTCAAACAAAGAAACCATCAGTTTTGAAAAAATAAAACAGGTTTTATTTACTAAGTTTCTGAGAAAATGTATGAAAGACAACATTTGTTACATTAAAAGAGATAGCAACACCTGCACTATTCACTTTATCATACATATACAGCAAGATATTTTTAAAAATATCTCATCATTAATGATTGAACATCATCATCATCATCATCTTGTGCTGCTAGCATGGATTTCCCTGACTCTTTCTTGCCATTCATCTCTATCTTCCATCACTTCTGGCAGGTCTTCAAGATTACATTCTGTGTCTGCACAGAGCCGTAGATAAGTTCTTGTTGGTCGGCCAACACTTATGTGTCTATGTGAAGAGGTCTAGAGAAGAACATGGCTTATGAGTTCATCCTTACTTTTCCAGCAGTGTCCCGTATGTTTTGTTTGTCTTATTTGGATAGTTTTAGAGATGGGAGGTAAGTGTCTGTACAGCTGCTGTTTGGTGAGATATTGTTTCCAGAATTTGATCAATATGGCTCATAGCATTTTTATACAGTTCCCATCTAGATTTTTCCTTATACGCTTAGTCAGGGTTCATGTGGTGCATCCATATAGTAAAATTGTCACAACCACTGCTTGGATGATATTGTGTTGTATTTTCAGATAGGTCTGATTTCCATACATTTGAAGTACTTAGTCTAGGCAGATTATGGACAGATATGGGGCTAATGTATCCCCTTGCAGAACACCAGCAACAATGCTGAAGAAGTCTGTGTCACCATCAGGTGAGCAAACTTTTACTTTCATGTTTTTATAGAGCATCATTATGGCTGTGATAGAGTTTCTTTTTCTTTAAAAATGTTAATTTTCCAAGATTTACTATCAAAATTTATACTTGAATAAAAATAAGTTCCTGTAATTCTAATTCCAATTCTTTTATTCCTTCTCCAATTTTCAAAGTATAATATAAAAATGAATATGTAGCTCATATTTCTGTTTCAAACACAAGTAATGGAGGCTAAAGTATAGCAATGAAATTTTAGATAAATCTAATAATAATGTTCAAGTCAACTTACATGTTATATGGGCAATAAAAGATACAAAGTAAAATGTGCAAACACACATAGAGTTTTGCCAATATTCTACAACTCAAAACACACCATTATGCAATAGTACTCTTGTTATATGCATTTCTGTATATATTACAGTAGTTGATATAATGAGTATAGAAGTATGAAATTCTAGCTCAAGTATCAGACTGGCAAAGGCTGAATTAAATTTTGAAGAAAATTCCCAAGATGAAAATCTCCACACACACACACACACACACACACACACACACACACACACACACACACACACACACACACACACACACAAGTACATTTTCCCATAATTGTGGTATTTGTTAGTGCATTAATGGCATATATAGAAAGATATTACTTTAAAGAAACCTCATGTCAGTTTCAGAATTCATAAGTGGATCTCATGAAATATTTAAATAATTTGATAATATACATGTAAAACAGATTTGGAAAGTTGTAAAGCAATAAAAAAACAACTAAAAACCAATTCAGTTATTCATTGTATACTTATGAAAATCAAATATTAAAAGGTTTTATCAGCGGTAAAAGCAAGAATGGAAAAAAAGAATAATGGTATAAATTCTTCAAAATGGAAGAAATTTATCTAAAATCCTAGGAGAATGAGATAATTCTCAGAAGATCTACAATTTACCTTCAAGGATCAATACTTATAATCTTGAAATTAGGGATTCTAAAGGAAGAAAATTCTACATTTTTTAAAATCAAAATAACTTTTATAAATTTGGTTGCCAAAGCTGTTTTCCTTGATTTTTAAACAAAATTATATATGAATGTGTGTGTGTGTGTGAGAGAGAGAGAGAGAGAGAGAGAGAGAGAGAGAGAGAGAGAGAGAGAGATATTCAGCATGTACATTTTGGCAAATAGATGATGCTTATGTAATAAATAAAATACACTTGTTTACTTTCTTTTCTTCCAGACTTCCATATATTGTAAGGAATGAAATAAGTTTGCACTGATCAAATGCTTTGTTGATATATATACTATTTATCAAGCAACTGATAGTTTCACTCTGTCTGTCTGTCTGTCTGTCTCTCTTTCTCTCTCTCTCTCTCTCTATATATATATATATAAAAGAGAGAGAGAGAGATAATAAAAATAAGAACAGAAGAGCAATATGAAAGAGTATATTTTTGCATGATTATTTTATCAATTATGAGTTAATGTAGTACACATTGGAGATGTGCATGAAAACAATTACTATGGATATTAATAAATTTGTTAACCAGATCCTTTTATTTTGAGTACATCAGTGAATATTAGGATTCTTTTGAAGTTTTAAAATTCTTTCATCATTGATTTCAATAGAAATTTTGAAGTTTTATTTTTTAATTAAAAAAAAAAAATGAAAAACTAGAGTTTCCTGAAGCCATGTGGAATGTTGCAGAGTAGATTTTCTATGTTAAAGAATGAAACTTGCCTGATTGCCAAAGATATCATCTTATGAATTTCAAACAAGACTTGCATTTAAAGGTTCATAGTTCATTTTTATTGAACATCAAAGAGGGTGAGAGAGAGCATCAATTTAATACAAAAAGATCACTTTAATAACATAAATACCAATGTTGTTCAAATATCAAAACATTAATGTTATCTGTTGACAAGGCATAATTTGTGAAAGCAGATTAGCAACTTTTAGAACAAAATTATTTGACCACATTATAGACAAATTCTAAATAAACAATAAAATTATTATTTTCAAATAAAATCTCAAGAAGAAAAACACACTAACAGAATTGTAAGGTATGACAATCAAATCTGAAGATATTGGCTGTAAGCTCAAGTCTTATCTCAAATTACTTGTTGGTTCTGAATTCTTGTAGTTCCATTTTTTTTCTAAATCATACTGGCTAAAAACATTGCAATAAACATTGGATATGTAATAATAATACCTCAGGTCAGAATTCTGAAATAAATTTAGAAATCTGTCATGTCTCCTAAACACTGAAATATATGGTAAGAAGAAGCAATGAGTCAAATATTTATATAAAACTACTGAACTCTTCAGTAAAAGGCTTAGGAGTGCAGTGGGTTGACCTAGAGGCCTGAGAGTTGAAGATTAACAAATTGATTCTCTTATTTTGCTGTGTCTATTGATCTAACATCAACTAAGCTCCAGATTAACGTCAGTCTTATTAGGCTGCAGCTAACTCTGTTTGACACACAGAGAGGATGGATGCAACGAGAACTGTTTTTTAATACCAACAATCACCTGGGTGAACTTGTTACAATAAATTTTGACAGCATCCCATATTTAAAAAAAAGAGTATCCTTGCTGCAGAAATTGTTGAGATCAATGTGTAGGTTCAAAAGAGATAACTCTTTGCTCTTGTCCAACTAGTTGTATATGAGGCTTCAAATGAGAGAGAGAGAGAGAGAGAGAGAGAGATTAGGGATTTACTTCCAATAAGTAGATTATTTACCTTGAAGCTAGAATTTATACTTTTCTTTCATTTTTCTTTTCCTTAGTTCCTTTATATAATCAGGATTAGTAAAGACATAATTTTTCAGGCTCAAACAAGTAAGATTTGTCGTAAGAAAAATGGTTATCAGCATTGTAAATTCAATGAAATAATAGGAGTCCTAAAATTCCTTTGCATTGTATCAACAAATTAAAACCTTTGGTTGTTTTCTTCACCATACCAGCCTCAACAAGACTATCAGACAAGCTAGTGAAAATAGAAAAAAAACAAACTTGTAGGTATACCTTGGAGATTATTTCCTTTTTATTATTTTTTGCAGTATGCACAGGCAAACCTTGGACACAAACTCCTTTATAAAGGAAGCTGTCATTTAAAATAGATGAAAACAGGAAAAGGGGGCTGCTATAAGAACAATAAAAATTACACTGTGTAGTAAAAAATACATGAGTATAAATAGAAAGGAAATAGCGGATGGAATTCAGAGGAATTCAAAAAATTTCTGGCTCTTCTGCTGGTGTTGAGATATATTGATTTGATAGCAATAATACCAAATTCCTAAGAACAACTTCTGATAGTACTCTTGTCTGAGAATATATACATATTATTTATACAATGGGTAAATTGTCGCTATTTTAAATTATTAATTTTGTAAATGGGCTTTTAAAGGCGAATAGGACATTTAGCGAGAATAAATTGGAGTGAATGAAGCTAAAAAGGAACATGCAAAAGAAGGCAACTCGATAGGCAAACAACACAATGAATAAATTTCGACATGAGAGGACATTTAAAATATAACAAAGTTTTAATAGCCAAGGTCCAAACAAATATTTATAGAGGTGGCCTATGCTTCCCAGTAAACAGTCTCCGACATAAATGTCTCTTTCTTTTTTTTCTTCTTTTCTTTCTACTTTTCTATCTTTTCTCTTGAGCCTTGAAAAGGTAGCAAAGTCCACTCATATGTTCACAGTTTATGAAATGAATCTTTTCATTCCATTTCTCTTCTTGTCTTAATGCATATAATTCTCTATATGCTTCTTTCTTTAAATTGAGAGAGAGAGAGAGAGAGGGCATACAATTGCAATACTTAGGGAGGGTGGAGGGAGAAAACGGTTTTAAGGTTTACTTAGCTTCTTCAACGGGTTTCTTCGCAGAGTATTTTCTTTAACAGGCTAGCGGGATTCTGTAGAGCTCAGCTTGAAGGCATCTGTTATCTCCTATCCAAGAACTCTATTTCTGTTTCTTCACCCGGAGTTTTGGCATGAGATTCACATGTCCTTTCACAGCGACCTCCATCCTAAAAACTGAAT
Organism: Sepioteuthis lessoniana; assembly: GCA_963585895.1. Lineage (NCBI taxonomy): Eukaryota > Metazoa > Mollusca > Cephalopoda > Myopsida > Loliginidae > Sepioteuthis > Sepioteuthis lessoniana. Next base: position 58,373,730 of record OY757933.1, on the reverse strand, counting down.
TCTTTATCCCTATTTCCTCTGACGAAAAGGGTGCTACTTCCGGCTTTAGGGTTCTGGCCAATCATTTGGCCTCTTTCTTCTTCCTCACCCTGTCAGGCGATTCATTCGGGCTACTATACTGAACTCTATGTCCCCTTCTCTATCCACCCGGTTGGTGTTATGAAGTGCAGATAGCTTGACCTACATTCTAACTGAATTCGTTACTTCGGCTGCGAGGAATTGACCTTTATTCATCTTTCTTTTAGGCCTGTTAATTCAAACACGGAGGGGTATTGGGAAATTGATCTTACCTCTCTCCTCTCAGTGGCAGACCACGTGACAATATATATATATATATATATATATATATAGTGAAAATACAATCAAATACTTGGATCTTGCCAGAGGGCTGAAGACACTGTGAAAAATCAAGGTAATGTTGATGCCAATCATATTTGGAAGACATGGAAAAGAGACTGGCAGAACTGGAGATCTGTGGAAGATTCAAAAATCATCCACACCACAAAGCTTTTGAGATCAACTTGAGTATTGAGACCTGAAGAGACTTACTGTCACTTATACTTCAGTGAAAAACCAGCAGTTAAAACTGATATGAAAAACTCACAGGGAGTAAAAAAATTGTAGTAGTAGAAGTAGTAGTAATAATAATAATGACAAACAATGCCATAAGGACTAACCATATCAAAGCGAGAATAGATAAGATGCAACAAAACAGCAGATATAGGTTATGTGGTGAAAGAGATGAAATGATCAATCACATAATGTGAATGAAGCTAATTAGCACAGAAAGAATATAAGACTAGGCACAACTGGGTGGGCAAGGTGATCCACTGGGAATTGTGAAAGAAGTTGAAGTTTGACCATACGAACAAATGGTATATGCACAATCCAGAATCTGTTCTAGAGAATGAGACGCACAAACTTCCCTGGGATTTTGAGATACAAACGGACCACCAAATCTCAGCCAGATGACCAAATCTTATAATAATCAACAAAAAAAAAGAGAACTTGCAGAATTGTGGACTTTGCTGTCTCAGCGGACGACAGAGTAAAATCAAAAGAATATAAAAAGAGGGATAAGTACCTTGACCTAGTTAGGGAATTGAAAAAGCTGTGGAACATGAAAGTGATGATAATACCAATTGTAATTGGTGCTCTTGGTAAGTCACCAAAGGATTAGTACAAGGACTGGAGGATATGGAAATAACAGGACGAGTGGAGACCATTCAAACTACTGCATTATTGAGATCAGCCAGAATACTGAGAAGAGTCCTGATGACTTGAGGAGACTTGTTGTCACTCAAACTCCAGTGAGAAACCATCAGCTAAGGTTAGTGTGAAAAACTCAGAAGAGAACAAAGAAGAAGAAGAAAAAGTGTTCTGGGTAATTTGTTGCCCAAAATAGAGTAGAGCAGATTTAAAATTCAAAAATTTAAGAGAGAGAAAGTGGGTGGGGGGAGATAAATGAGAGAATAAAGTAGGTTGAAAGATTGGTGCTTTTCACTGATGTCCTATTAAATCTGGATTCATGGTCACAGACAGTGCAAGGATTTGTCTCTTCTTTGACAGCTGAGCGAATCCAAATCTTTAAAAAAAAGCTGCTGTTCATTCTTTTTTTTAATTATTATTCAAGAAATACCATAGAGAAGAAAGAATATCTTGATAAAACTACCTCTTGCATTAAACAAAATATAGTCTAGTCATTGCACAATCTGGTCATTCATATCTTTAAAAGAATGTTATAATATTGTCGGCATCCTTTCTGGCAATAGATAGAAGAAATTTCTTTTATTATCTTTTCTTTGTATAAACCTTGAATTAATTCTCTTCCACTTAAGCATGACTATCTCTTAGAGAAGAGAATGGGGAGTTTTTTTAACTAGTTTTTCTCCATGCACACAGCTATAATCCAGTCTGACTTGTGGGGAAAATGAAATGCATTCAATTGAAGATTAACTTTGATTTGATATGACTTTTTTTTTCTTCTAATATACAAACATTAAAGTCAGTAAGAGCAAACAAAGAAAATTACAGCAGAAAAAAGTTAGTCTTTAAAGAACCAATGAAAATGATATATAGTGATTCTTTCCATCAGTTATTTCACTGGAAAAATTTTGTACACAGACACACTATATATATATATATATATATATATATATAAAGAAATACTCACACACACACATATATATATATATATATATATATATATATATATACCTTTTTCCGTGCACACATGCATTCATAAACTAAGATGAATTAACAGTATGAAAAAACAAAAGATATTATCCTCAATTAATAAGAAAGTGCTATTCTTTTGCCAGGTACTCAGATGAGTCAAATTTTAGCAGGTAGTGACAAGTTGAAATGAAAAACAAACAGGTTTACTTATTGCACTTTTGCTCACTGGTATTTCATTCTCCAACAGTAACAAACATATGGGCTTTTAACAAACTATTAGTTAAACAAACACTCACATGCATGACCAGAGATGTCTGGTTTGTATGATTCATTGTGTCACCTGACCACTCCTCCTTTAGTCATGTATGGACATGGATTATTATTTGTCCTTTGTCACCTTACACCAACAGAAGAGCAAGTTACCAATTCCATGACTCAGAGAGTTGTCCCTTGGCAGAGAGAAAAATGGCAATAATCACCTTTGAGCAAACCAATGAACCAATGAAAAAGAAGAAATTAAAATCTCATTATTATATAAGATATATGATATAAGAATATCCAGATTGTACAAAGTCTGTTTTTATTTCATTACCTCTGGTCACACCTTGAAACACAGAAATCTGATCTTCTTGATCATTTTAATCTCATTTTATTAATGTTTATTACAATTGTGGATTTTACAAGTACAAGACCAGTTCCTCGTAGATAGGGTACTAGCATTAAAAGCAAGATAAAATAAGTCCTCTTTCAATGATTAAGTCTCAGATGTTGTCTTTCTTGAGTAGACCAAGTGAATAAGAAGATTATTTGTTGTTTGAAACTTGTTCGGTTCAGTTTCTTTGTTTAATGGCATATCAATCTTCATGAGTTATTTAATGTCAAAGCCATCCTTGTAGAAGAATATTAGTGGTGGTATTTAACCTATTGCTGGTGAGATAAGGGAGTTCATACATTTCCTAAGGGTATTAGAATGAAAGTAATAGCATCACTGAAGTTTGAACTTGCTTACTTTGATGTCATCATCATCATCATCATATCGCGCTGGCAGCACGGACATCCCTGACCCTCTCTCGCCACTCCTCCCTATCGTTCATCGCCCTAGGCAGGTCTTCAGGACAACAACCTGTATCCTCACATAGCTGCTGAATGTATGTTCGTGCTGGTCGTCCTGCTTTTGCGCGGCCGTGTGTGGGGATCCATAAGAGTACATCTCTTATGAGTTCATCTCTGCTTCTCCAGCAATGTCCTGCATGTCTGGTTCGCCTAACTTGAATAGTTTTCGTGATAGGGGGCAGGTGGCCGTACAGTTGGTGTCTTGTGGGGTGTTGCTGCCAGGACTTGTTCAGGATTGCACGCAGCATTCTTGTGTAATTGCCATCTAGTTTCTTCTCCAGCCGTTTTGTTAGCGTCCATGTAGTGCATCCATATAGCAGTATCGATGTGACCGCTGCCTGGAAGAAACTGCGTTTCATTTTATCGGTTAGGTCTGATTTCCATATAATCGATAGCCTATTGATAGCTGTCCATGCTTTCGTTAACCTCGTTTCGATGTCCTTTTCGGTTGATTCGACGCTGCTTCCTAGGTACGTGAATTTGTCTACTAGTTTAAGAGGGGTTCCTTGTAGAGTGGAGATGTCCCCCGTTTGGTTATAGCACATATATTCCGTTTTGTGTGCATTAACATGGAGGCCTATGCTTGCTGCTGCTCGTTCCAAACTATGCAGAAGTGTTTCGGCTTGGTCAGGTGTATTTGCCAGTATCGCTATGTCATCGGCGTAGTCGGCGTCGGTAATTGTTGTTGCGGGGTATCTTCTGCTTCTTTTCTTCGTCAGTTCGAAGCCATTCTCTTTGATTTTGTCAATCGATGTTCTAAGTTCGTAGTCTAGACAAATGATAAAGAGATACGGAGCCAGCGTGTCCCCTTGTAGTACTCCTGCTACAATGTCAAAGTATTCTGTGTCTCCATCTGGTGATCGTACTTTTACTTTAGTGTTTCTATAGAGAATCGTTATTGCCGCTACGGTTTCTTTAGGTATGCCGTACGTTAGTAGGATTTGTTCCATCTTTCCTCTGTGAATGGAGTCGAAAGCTTTGGTAAAGTCGACAAATATTAATGTCACTTGTAGGTTCTTTGCCCGTACACCCTCAAGGATTCTTCGGATGGTTAATATTTGTGATGTCGTAGATCTATTTCTTCGGAAGCCATTTTGGTTTTTTCTAAGTATGTTGTCGATTTTGGGTTCTATTCGGTTTCGTAGTAGGGCATTGTAGATTTTGGCAGCTATGGATGTAAGTGTTATGCCTCGGTAGTTTTTGGCTAATCCGAGGTCCCCCTTTTTAGGGAAGGGGAGTATGCATCCCTTCGTCCATCTATCTATCGGATTTTGATTGTATACTGCGTTGCAGTGTCGGAGCAGTATGTCGTCGAATTGTCTGGTCTTCCATACTTCCGGGGGAATTTCGTCCAGCCCTGCAGCTTTCCTATTTTTAATTTTTCTGAGAACCGAGTCGAGTTCTTCTTGTGTGAACGGTCCAAGTTTAATGTCTAATTGTTTGCTAATTATTCTGGTGATTGGTTCATGCGTTATTTTTGGTGGGTTTCCAAGTAGGTTTTCGAAGTGCTGTTTCCACAGTTTTATTCTTTCTTGTTGGTTTGCTGCTTTAAGTTTTGCTTTGGCTGTGTTCTTTCTTCTGCTCACTTCGTTTATTGTTTGCCAGGCAATTCTAGATTGTCTATCTTCCACCGAGTCTCTTATCTTATCTATCTGATTTTGAATGTATTACTTTGATGTAGCAGTCCAGTATGTTAGCCATTACACCACAGGGACTCCTCTGAAACTTGTTCACATCAGATATTTATGTTAGATGTTAAAGAAAATAGAATGATGCCAAGAGGAAGAACAAAAAGAGAATAAGTGATGCAACTCTTATTATCATTCTGCTTTTATCTTAATCATAGTAACACTTAAGATGCTGCACATGTTCACATACATTAACCCCTCCAGATTATTCAAATTCTAATTGCCAACTTATTGACTCAAAGCAATAGTTTCTCTTTTCTGATGACCCAAAATGTAAATACTTCATAAACTTCTCTCTATACAGTGTGTGTATCTTAAATAAGCCTTCTGATTCAAATATAAGACTATCACCATCTTTAGAAATATTTGATAAAAAATTCTGTCAAGTGACAAGTACTTTATCATTTATATTCAAGCACTTACAATGTAAAATGTTGCTTGAAGTTTCAGTTTATATCTTTTTGATAAATTTCCTTTTGTTTTTATTTATTTATTAATTTATTTAAAAAACTTAAATGAACATTACAAAATGAATTCAGTGGAATTGGCCACCATTTTCATCTTTTTAAAAATTGATTCTTTTTTAGCAGCATTTTCCAGAAGTTCTGTTAAGATCTTCAACTGCTGCACTCAAATATCTGAATAGACATTTTTTTAAAATTTGCTTCCTCACCTCTGACTTGTTGATATACATCTACTCCTTTATGTAATGGTAAACAAGAAAGTCAAGAGTTGTGTTCTTAAATTACTAGTATCAATCAATGTGTATCTCTGATTGATAATATCATCAAACTCCCATTCCTTTTCAATGTTTCTTTTCTTTTTGCTCCTGAACAGAATGACAAACACAATTGTTACTATAATTAAACACAGTCACAAATACATGCAGTCATGTTTACTCATCATCAACAGAGGAGTTATATCTTGAAGCAAATTATTTTGCATCACCAGATAGTCAAGTGATAAAATACAGACCATTGAAGTAAAGGTCCTATCTTTAATAACATCAACTCACTCAGGAGAAAGAAGACTGACATTAAATCTGAGAAAATGTCACTTTCCCCCCAAAAGTTTAGCCCACCACCATTATTCATTAACCATAGCAAAAGAGTGCAAACATTACAAAGAAAAAAGCAATGAAATTAAAACAGTTTTACTTTCTCTTTATTGTTCTAATCTATACTTGAATAGAATTAAATAAGCAACAAAAGAACACTAGCAGTGGAATTTCCACTTAAAAACTAATAGAGCTCTTTTTGCAATACAAATCCTACAATGCAAATATAGTAATGCTTTCTTCAACTTCTCTAATTTCACATTGCCCAGTCAGCTGGGGCTGTAGAATACACCGACTGCACCTTTGCAGAGTCCTGAATATGACACTAAACAATCTGATGGTGAGGTTCCAGTGATGCTGGAGCTTTGGGGAATGTGGAGCACCCCATCATTGCCATTGCTTCCAGGTCCACTCTGGCCCGGAATGTTAGCACCTGATAGGGCCCTATCTATGGGTTAAATAAAACTAAACTGCATACTTATGCTAAACTGAATTGGAACTGTTTGACTAAACTGAATAGCTTGAAATAAAAATGTTTTTGATAATTAAACTGTACTTACATTTAAACTGCATGCTTATGCTAAACTGAATTGTTTGAAATGAAACTGTTTTTGAAATTGAAACTGTACTTCTACTAAACTGAATTGTTATATATAGAACTGTTTGACAATTAACTGTGTGTACATAAAATATGTGCTTATACTAACTTGAATTAGAACTGTTTGAATAAACTGGATAGCTTGAAATAGAAATGTTTTTGACAATTAAACTGTGTATTCATGCTAAACTGATTTGTTTGAAATAGAACAGATTATTTGCATAAAAATGGATTTGGCATTAAATAACCTACAAAGGTTGATATCCCATAAAACCCAACTAGCCAACCATCTGGTTTTACAGATTACAGTTAGCTACAAAGGATCATAAAGTATCTCTCTCTCTCTCTCTCTCTCTCTCTCTCTCTCTCTCTCTCTCTCTCTCTCATTATTTTCACTTTAACAACAGTAGGAAACAAGTGAAATACATTTAAATGTTGTCATCAGTTGACTCAAAACAGAATGACTCTCAATTTAACATTTTTATTTGTTTCTTTTTCTCTTCTTAAAAAGAAGCAAAATATTGAGATAACTAAATCTTTAAACTCAATCTTGATGAATACAATATTTACCTATTCTCAGATTTATCATAGAAAACTGATATAGAAAATTTGAATGATGAATGAAAAGGTGATACAAGTATTGTCACAAGCAAATGATCATGAAAATCCAAGGAATGCTGGAGACTCAACTGAAATTTTACTTATAGCAAAAGAATATAAACATTCTATGAAACAGGTTAATAAAATCATGTACATTTGACATCATACTAAGCTTTTAACTATAAAGAAAAGAAATTTACCAAAGAAGATGTCAAAAAGAAAATGAGACTAAATCAAACAAAATTAAATGAGAGACATGGAAAGAAAATAAGAGCATGTGAAGTTTGGCAAACTGGTAGAGTTAATCCTCAGCTGTTTAACCAGCTGAGTGAGACTGAAACTAAGCACCCAGAAGGAGGAGAGTTATTTTATAGCAGAATGGAATGTTCCATTGTGCATACATGGGCCAGCCCATTCTCACAGTTTTAATTGACTGCTAGTCTCTGAGTGGATATATTAGTGAATAAATATCCAGTTCCAGTTGCTTGATAATAGCACGGGGTCTTTATTAGGTAACAGCCCAATTATTGTCTGCCAACAGGATGCTAGTTGGGACCTCTAAACCAGTATGTGTTACTGTGATTCTACAGAGCAGAGTAGTTAAAGAAGAAAGACTTAACGGAGTGAAAAGCAGAGAAAAATAAGATAAATTTGGTTAAACAAAAGAAAAAACTATCAAATAATTTCAATAAGGTCAATAACATTAGATAAAACAAAATTTTGTTGACAATTAGAAAGAAGCAGAAGAATATGAAAAAAGTCTAACATCTTTTTAATTTCTCTCTCTCATATGCACTACAGGAAAAGCTACAAGTCATCAGATAAATAATTTGTTCCTTTAATTTGTGGAAGTGCAAGTGACATAATGATTATCTGGTTAAGTTTGCTTATGATCATTTCATATAAATTCTCTTAGGAAAAGTGTGAATCCGTCTCTTTTTCTTTTCTAGAAAAAAGTAGTATGATAAACTGAGATATTTAGCTTTGGGTGGGCAACCAGTCTAGGAAAAGGAAAACCCTGAAATCAAAAGGAAGAGCGGGATTCTCTAGCCTCTCCCTTGTGGCTTATAGAAAGGAGAAAGCTAGAGAAAAAAACCCTAAAAAAATCTTCTGTGTATTTATGTGAAGATAGGTGCTAACTAGTGATTGGAGTCTGGAAAGATCTGCTAATCATATCAAATTTCCCATCCTAGTGGTGTTCAATTATACAAGTCAAGATAGTTTGGGGTCTACACAACTTTTTCAGGATTTTAATCTTTTCTTTTATGAAGGTTTCTCTATTTCCGCTGAGGAAATTGGGATATCATAATCGATATCAATGGATTACCTTGACATAACATTGACATAACAATTTCTATGCATATAAAGATGTTTGGCTGAAGCTGGAACCTATTATCATATTTCAGCTTTGGAAAAAATCCTATTTTCTGCCTCTCTGCAGCTATAATCTATGTACTTCAATGTAAAATCCACCAGAACAGTTCCCTCCCCTCATCACACACACACACAAACTAAAGATACACACACGTACACACATATATATATATATATATATATATATATATATATATATATATATATATAGAGAGAGAGAGAGAGAGAGAGAGAGAGAGAGAGAGATGAATAGATTATTAATCTGATAAATGGAATTCATGCAAGACTCAATTTCTTTAGAATCAGTCAAAGGATAATAATGAAGACTTTTGAAAACTGTTAACAATAATAACAATGCCAAAATATTCAAAATATATTTTTCACGATAAAATTCAACAATAATCTTTCACAAAACTAAAATATTAAAGAAATACACAAAAATTTAAAAAAAAAAACTTTTCTGAAAAGGTTATTTTAAGAAGAAATTATTTTGGTGGTTTGTATTGTTATTTTCATGACATTTCAATAAGAGTGACTTTTATAGAAAGAGGAAGAGAGATGAGAGTCAAAAAAAAATATAGAGGCTGACCAAGGTACACAGTGGCAACAACAATTCATTTTATACATTTAGACTCTTTCACAGAAATCAGACAATAATCTACATTCATTCACTGTTTCCTCCCCAACACACTTTTATTTATACTTTTCTTTTTTAATTTAAGATTTTCTCTTTCACTTCCAGGTAAATGCTTTCTCTACTTATAATTTTCTAAAAAACTTCCTCTCTTTTTTCAGTCAACGTATCACTATTCTATCTTTCATAACATTCTTGTTCTTTTTTTAACCACTTCAATTTCTCTTCTTTCATCATTCATTTTTCTTTCTCTTTCACAAGTAAAATCCTTCCTCATTTACATGCAGTTCAATCCCAACTGTCAACAAATCTCTCTTTTTCTATAAACTACATTGAAATTCATTCACTTCTTTCATTCAACTCAAATCTATCTTCACTGACTCTTTCATCCTTTTCTCCACACCCTTTTTCCTTGACTTTCTCACCACTTCATTCTTTAATTAAGCCCCTTTCAAACATCCATATTCTCTCACAAATGACCCTCATTTAAATTCTCTCTCTCTCTCTCTCTCTCAATGCTTGAATTTCTTCTTTATTTTTGCTCAGTCTACTGGATTAAATTCCTACATTTTACAATATGAAAATTAATGCTTTATTCATTGTTTTTTTTTAAATCAGAGCAAAAGAAAATCATATTTTTTAAGTGAATGCAAAATTTTCCAGTATTTTTTACAAAATTAGCTGAATAATAACTCATATATATATTTATTAATTGTCAAAATATTTCCCTTGACTTTCTATGACCTTAGGCCAATGTTCTGTAAGTTTACAAATTCCAATAACCCTGACAAAGTTCTCAATAAAATTTTGAATATGGAAGATGTCTAAAAATATTCATAAGATAATGAGTGTTTAATTGATTGAAACAAATGATGATAAACTCTAAAGTTAGTATCTTATTGACTGTTTTTTAAGTTATGTTTTGTTGTTGTTTGTTTGTTTGGGGTTTTTTTTGTTTTAATCAGAACATTTAATCAAACTGGCATAGACTGAGAACAAATCTTGAAATTTTAATGACCCTTAGCTGAATATAAAAGACTATATTTATTATTACTTTACTGCTTTTTAACTTAGTTCATTCAACAAACTTAATGCTTTACAAAGGCAGTTGACAATCTTATGATACTTCTGGACTTTCAGATATTTTATAACACAAAAGTTATACATATATTTATTACATCAGTAACCACAGATAAGAAGATGCGGTTTTTATTTCTAAAACATAAACACAGATTAACAAAATTATACAAAAGGTATTTTCATGCACACATGTACATAATCATTGATAAATATCTGAGATGTAATATTTTTGACATCAAATTGATTTCATAAAATTTGAGACTATGTACATGTACAGATGCCTACAAGTATGGGACCTGTTTTCAATAATGTCATAATTACATCAGTTTTCAAAATCTTTAAATGTAATACTTTTTGTCTATTTGCTCCCAAAATGCTACAAATCTTTGCATGAACTACAGAAAAGATCAATTTGACAGGCACATGAAATTTTTTAAAAGGGATATATCCAAATCTCTATATATGTTGTATCTTGGCTATGCTAACTAAACTGAATCTGATGGTGAGGCTCCAGCTCTGGAGCTCTGAGGAACAAATAGTACCCCTCCATTGCCATTACTCTCAGATCCAACCTCACTTGGAGTGTTAATAACTGTTAGGTTCTCATCTATAAGTCAAAAAGATCTTTTTAAAATTATTCATATTCAATAGGACCATGTACAAAAAAGAAATCTCTTAAAAAACAACTATACAAAAAATGTAAATATGTACAATGAACATGATTTTCTAACTTCTAGGCATAAAATAATTCTAGAAAGGTTGAAATATCATTAAAATAAATCACTTGGTCATCTCTACATGTGTGTGTATTTATGCAGACTCCCTCTCTCTGTATCTCTATCTCTGAGAGAGGTCAAACTGAAACATGTTTCTGAAAGTTGTTATACAATAGCAAAACTCAAAGATAAATAAGTGTGATTATTATATAAATATTTTTTTCATCATTTTGAGAAAGGTAGCTACTAAGCATAACAGCCTTGCTCAACATTACTTACTAAACAGAATGAGTTGGATATAAAAAAGGTAATAGAAAAAAGACGTTTCATTTGAATGCTATGCAGCTGACCCAAATAAATCATGTTGATAAAAGGGAAATATTCATCTCACTCTACACAACTGGCTGACAACCACAGACTGTTTGCTCTAAATGCAGACATGATGTTGATGGTGATGATTATTAGGCTCCTTTTTATTTTTTTTTTCTTTAATAATCTTTAGCAGATGAATGAATAAAAAAAAATAATAATGATAATAATAAGGATGACTCACTGTTAACAACTGAAATTGAGAGATAAAAGAAAGAAGAAACAAATCGAGACTAATCAATATGGCATCAACAAAAATACTATTTTTAAGCCAAATACACAGGCTGGAAGATACATTAATACCGAAAGATGCAGTTAGATATGTGCATACACACATACTAAAAGCAACAAAAAGTGGGTATATTTATATAGCAAACAAAGATACTGAAAAGCATATGATAAAAGCACGAACTTTCTCTCCTAGAATAATACTCACACATACTTGTTTGTGCACATGTGGCTCCATTAGAATCACTCATGTAGACATATACCTTTATCCATATTCTATGTACATGTACAGATGCCCCAAACCATCATACATGATTCTATATATATATAGTAAATATGTACTAAGGCAATGAGAGAGAAAGGGAGAGAGAGTGAGAGAGAGAGAGAGAGAAGTTTTAATCATTGCTTGATTAAACAGTAATGATCAAAGAAAAAGGCTAACAAGATCTGTAACTGAAGTTCTTCTAACATCCTTCATTCTTGCCCTCATTGCACAAACTAAATAACTTGTTAACAAGGGAGAAAAACAACAACAACAAAACAATAGCTCTGACCCAGATGCCCATCAAATCAATGATTCATCCCATAACAAATGGTTTTATTACTTTCTAAAGATCAGACAAAGTAAAAGGGAAATCAGATTTGGTTGGTACAAGTGAATTCACAGATAAGAAAATGAGGAATCACTAATACATTTTCCAGAACATGGAGTTAGAACAAAAGAAAGCCTTAAATGTGGAATGAAGACCTATAAGGAATGCAAGACATAAAGGAAACACTATCGTGAACAAAAGTTGATTGAAATGCCTAAAATAGAATAAATCTCACCATTTTGTTTAAATGCAGAGATTTATTCTATTTTGATATTGAATAATTTATAAATGAGACACAAATCATCGAGGCAAAAAAAATTCTTAAAGATGAAATCATTTTTTTCTCTGGGTTATGAATTCAAGATTTACTGTAGATGTATTATGAAAGTTTTACATGTTTTTTTTTACCTCCTTCATAATAAGGTGGCTTTGTTCATATTGAGTCAATCTTTATGACATTTGAGTCTCATGAATTTATTGATGACATGAGGAAAATTGATATCTGATGTATTTGAAATTTGGTCAAAAAACAAAGACAGAAAATTTCCTTAAAGAAACAATGACCATTAAAAAGGGGAAATTTAAAAGCTGAGAAATGTATTACTTTAGTAGAATAGAATATTGTACTCAGAGTTGAGACATGGAAATTGGAATGTAATATTGAGATTGGTGGGCATATAAAGAGTGAGAAAAATAACAAAGAGTAAAAGATTACAGTTACAGGGAGAGATTAGAAAAATTAGAATTATCTACTTTATGAGAAAGAAGAATGAGAAGTGATCTAATTGAAACTTTCAAAATAATTAATGAAATTTCTAATTATGGTAGACATTTTTTCAGTATTCCTTCTCAAACAGGAAATTTACTATTAAGACAGATTTCAAAAACTAAGTCTACTAACCATTTGGATTTTTGCTAATAGAGTAATATATTTTTGGAACAACTTGCTTAAGCAGATCAAAAACATCATGAGTGTAAAAAAAATCAAGATTAAATTGAAGGGTTTCAGAAAAAAATGGTAAAGAAAAGAATTTAAGAGGACATTTTTGGGAACTATCAGATAAATTACTTAACAGAATTTGATCTGCATATAGATATTGTATTGATAGTGTATATGTTTTGTGCAAAGATTCTTTTTTTTTTTAAAGTTTAATGTTAGAATATAGTAAAAAGTGGAGATACCCAATAAGGCAAAACAAACAAAAATCATAATGTCAATTCAAAACAGTCAAAATAGAAAAAGTATTGAGTGTTTCATTAAACTCACTATCTTCCATCATCTTTGCTGTTTTCAGCTCTGCTCTATTGATTAGAGAAAAAAAAAACAATTAGAGTTTCACAAAGGTAATATTAATCCTGCTGTTGATTTCATTAAAAGCTTGAGATACATGAAAAGAAGAAAACAGTGTTTGCTCCTCTTGAGTATGAATGACAACATTAACAAAGAACAGAAAAAAAGATATTTCCTCAAAAGAAAATAAAGGAGTGTTCAGAAAGGGTCAACTGAGGAATAGCTTTCAGGATGTTGAATAAACTTTCAGCAATGAGTACTGTCAATGGAAAAAGAGGCCAAGCTATCAACACTTGAAACTTGTTTACACTGAGATTTGGATTTAACTGAGATGAAGTCAAACACATATAAAGTTTCACAGATTGATTGATTGATTTTAACCACATGTTAACCTGTCTAAGATTATTGTATCCATAGAAGTTAGAGAATCACATTCATTGTACATTTATATTTACATTTTTTGTATAGTTTTTTTCTTACATTATTTACATTTTTCGGACTATTATCTTCATCTTTGTTGCCATGTTTATCACAACGTTTTGGCTGTTGTACACTCTGGCCTTCTTTAGGTGGTTGGAATGCCTTTATCCATTGTGCCATGTGTCAGGACAAATGGCACAGTGGATAAAGGCGTTGGTTAGATCCAGAGACATACCCAAAAAGAGTGTGAGTTCAATACCCGGTGAAGGCAGTGGAGAACTTTTAGAGGGGAAATTAACAAGCGATAACTGATGACTGACATCCATTAAACATGGCTTGTGGAACTAGAACAGTCTATCCCGGTGAGCGAAATAAAGGGCTAAGTTCAACATTCCAACCACCTGAAGAAGGCTGTTTACAACAGCCGAAACATTGTGATAAACATGGCGACAAAGATTAGGACAATAGTCTGAAAAATGTAAATAATGTATATAATACCTAATCTCAGAAATATAGACAGTTTTTTCTTTAAAGGACTTTTTACACACAGTCATATTGCATACAAATAATTTTCCAATTGATCTATTTGACCCATAGATAGGCCCCTAATAGATACAACCATTTTGGGTCAGGATGAACCAGAGAGTAATGGCAATGAAGGGGTACTCCAAATTCTCAAGATCTCCAAAACTATCAAATGAAGTTTCATGTCAGGACACCGCTTTCTTTTTTTTGGGGGGGGGTCTTAAATCTCTGCAGGGTATACAGTTAGAATATTCTAAGCCCTGCTGACAGGGCATGTGAAGCTCCACTTTCAGGAGCTTTTTTAAGAAGTCATTTCTAAAAAAAATAATTCAGGACATTTTATAAAAAATTCTTATACAATTGACATGTTCTAAATTTTTGATACAAGGATTCGTTAGTTCAAATTTCAATGGAGCTAGTTGAAATTAATTGACAGCATAAATACTGATGGTGATAATTCCACTTATAATCTTTTTTGTCTGTAATAAAATGGTTACTCTGCTAGAGCTAGAAAATAACAGGTTCTTTTGAAATCAGTATTTTGATACATTTTATGAGTCATACAATCTGATGATGGCTTTCAGAAATAAAAAAAAAAACAGTAGAAAAACAAGTATCAGTAATTAGCTAGAATTTGTTATCTTGCCTTTTCAACAGCAACAGAAAATAATGGATGGACTGTAAATCATTGAATCAAAGAGAAAAAGAGCAAAATAAGTTTGTTTTATATCTTATGTAATAAATGATCTTAAAAGGGAAACAAAAAATCTACTGCAGACAATTTGATAAAATTAAATGTTAGAGTAAATTTTTGACAGTTTCAGTAAAAATTATATACAGAATTATTTAAAAAAAAGAATCACATATTCTTAACAACATGTGTTAAATGATTGTTGTTTTAACTTATATTTTTTGTTCTTATGATTCTCACAGAAGGCCAGAAGACATTATTAGATTAGTAATAATATTTGTCCAGGAAGGAATTGATTTCCTAATCAAGTACTTATTCTGCAGAAGAGAAGCTGCATCAAATATTATCAACCAGCTGCAGCATGTAATAATATCACAAAGAAATGTATATAGGATATTTTAAGAGCAACAACTTCCAAGTCGTTGTCCAAAAAGAAAAAGGTTGAAGCAGCCTGTTTCTTTGGTAATACAATGTTTCATTTCAGCCTAGATGAGCAGAACAAATTCAATTTGTCAATCAACCAATCACTACACATTTCCTTCCCTTCCTTTTACTTATTATGATTCTCATTTTTTTACCATTTAAAAAACAAAAAATTGCCATTACATCTCTTGGCCTCATCCTCATTATTTCCGCCTTTTTTTCTCTCTTTTTTTCCCCACTTCTTTACAACATTTTCCTTGTTGCTTCATTCTCAAAAACAGAATGGTTTTGGATATTGCCATACCTGTGATTGCAAACAAGGAGGATGCAATTTGATTCAGAGTTTCATCAAATCAAATACAAGGTAGATCTAAAAAATTATTTTTTCTTTTCTTTTTTCAACTGTTTCATTTGTATTCTATACTGAATGAATTAAAAATGTTATAATGTCTCAAAGGCTTCTTAACAAAAACTGCATTTGTAAAAAGAATCATTTACTGCAAATGAATATCAGTATGCATAGAAACAAATTTTCCTCCTCCTCCTCCTTCTTCTTCTTCCCAGCTGTTAAGCCTTCTAAAATCTTTGAAAAGTAGCAGTCACTTTGAATTCAGCTCCATAAAAAGACACCAGCTGATGCCATAAAGCTGAGATTCAGAACTCTGATTCTCATTATGATTCATGCAATATATTTGCATATCAACAGAGCTCTCTTCACCTCGGACAAAAAGGAGTTTTACTAAGGATATACTAAATATTCTGAAAATGTAGGGTTTACTCTCAGGTTTACTTTTTATCCAACTACATAGGAAGCAAGTTATCAAAGTCATATATTCTAGTAGTAAGTGCAGCTTACCACTGAACACAAAACTAAGTGGGAGACTGGAGGTTTTCAATTATGTTTCTAATATTCCATGTTGAACATATGATGAAATCATTATATTATACCGATTGTCCATTAATCTTTTATGTCAAAAATCTTTAGAAAGAGCCATATCTTTATAAACACTCTTGCAAGAAACAGAGCAAGGAGATTAGAATGGTCCTCTCAGTGCCCGTATATACTGTCTACTTTTACACATCTATAGATTTCCATTTTATTCTCATCAGCAATGCTCATAGATTTCTTTCTTGTCAATATGGATTTTAAGACATTTTTTTGAATTGACAGGTCCATAAATTGCAGAAAAAATCCTTAATCTCAGCAGTGCTAAATGTGCTGTAATCTGTTATGAACACATATCTGAACACTACATATATTCAATAACAATTGATTCACCAAATATTGAATTGTTGGTTATTTTTGTGATATTTATCTTTACATTTTATAGTTGTGGGTGCATAAAAACTGTTGCAGATAAGACTGATTGGTATTCTTTAAAAATAAGTATTTGACACAAATTTATACAAAAAATACTTCATTGGGTTCTTTCGCAATTACTTTCCTCTGAAAAAATCTGAACTGCTAGTTTTCATCAGATTTTTGTCAACAGAAAAATTATTCCCAATTTGATCCACACTAAATCTCAAAATTAACAGCTCTAAGTATTTTTATATAACCAAAAAAACAAAACAAAAAAACCCTAAAAATTACTTGACCAAAGAAAGTAACAAGCTCAGTTCATCTCAAACAGTCAAATTTGAATTAATGATATTTGTACAAATATCTGATTTGCTTATGATTTTATTTTCTTGAAGATAAACAACTAAGTTTTAATGTTTACAATCAGAAAGTGATTTTCACCTCAAGATGCTACTTGAGTCATAAGAAGAAAACTTAGCAAAAGAAATCACCCCATGATCAAATAGTACAACTTAAGAAAAGAATTTGAAGAGATAAAAAGATCATGTGGGATTTGCATAACAAGTTATACAGCTAACAACCTAAACATCAATATTCAGTTTTGCTAAGAATCCTCAACCATAGATAAAAAACGGACATTGACCTAGCAGTTAGAGTGTTCGCCAATGGCCCAGGAGACCTGGGTTCAATCCCAGGTCGAGTCATACCAAAGACTCAAAAAATGGTACTTGATGCCTCCTTGCTTAACACTCAACATTATAAGTTATGGATTAAGGGTAAAGTGGAGCAATCCAGGGAAAGGAGTGGTGCCCTCCCCTACACTTTCATGTAGTAGCTATTGAAAAGGGAATCTTCGGGTCACCCTCGACTATGGTCACCAACTTTACTTTTACCATTATATACAGAGACATATATATCACTGTAGTTAGTATAATGTGTATAGAAGAAGGATATTCTAGCTCAAATATCAGACTGGCAAAACTGAACTGAATCTTTAAAGAAAACTCATGATTTCAAATCATTCTTCAACTTAAATTTGTAATTTTCATAAAATATGCACAAGTGTGATCAAAAAATATTGAGGCTAAAGCTCAATTTCTTTTATCAGTCTGAATTTTTGAGATGAGGCTTGATGTGCAATATTTTGTGTGATTTTTCAGACTGTTGTCCTCATCTTTATTATCATTAGTTGTAACACAATGTTTTGGCCTCTGTATCCTCTGGCCTTCCTCAGGTGTTCATACCCAGATAAACAAAGGACACCTGAGGAAGGCTGGAGGATACAGCAGCCAAAACATTGTGTTACAACTAACAACAATAAAGATGAGGACAACATTCCCAAAAATCACACACAAAATATTGCTCAATTTCTTTGTAGAATTTAAAATTTAAATGAAGATATATGCACAGCTTAGCAACTTATGTCTATTTTGGTGTCAAGGCATCTAGACAAGTCAGTGCTAATTTGGGAAAAAAAAAGCCAACAACAGTTTTTGGCAAAACACAGGATTGTGTAAGTGTTACACTCTCCATATTTATCCGACTTATGATATTTTCTTGTTTCTTAAACTAAAAATTTATATGAGGGATAAGATTTGAGGATATCAAAAGAAATTCAATGACAGCTTTAAACCATATTAAAAAAGAAGTGTCAGGGGTGCTTCAACCAATAGAAAACTTGTGAGAATAGGTGTGGTGAATGCACAAGGTAACTATTTAGAAGAAAATTAATGTTTTATTCATTGGTCATTTCAGTTTTGGTAAATACTCTATCACTCCAGGTAGGTCATCCAGTACCTGCACAAAGCTGATGTATATAAGCCTTTGCTGGTCAGCCAACACTGGTGTGTCCATGTGTAGGAGTCTTAAGAGAATATTTCTTATGAATTTTTCCTTTCTTCCCCAGTAATGCCCAGAACTATTTGTGAGATAAGAGGTAAGCAGCCATACAACTGCTGTTTTGTAGGGTGCTGCTTCCAGAGTTTGTTCAAAACAGCATGTATTTTCTATCTAGCTTCTTTTGTTATAAATTGTTAAGATAAAAGTCTCTAAATATCTTGAGGAGTCCCTATAGTGTAATGACTAAAGTGCTGAACTGCAGTCTCGAAGTGAGTTTGAACTCCAGTTGCGCTATTATGTTCACTTTCAAATTAATACCCAAGGGAAAGGTATAAATCCCTTTATTCTCCTAATTATGAGTTAAAAAGTTCTAAAAGAATGACTTGGGCATTGAATAACCTATACTGGTTGATATACCATTAAATAAAGAAACCAAACCAAATCAATCTAAATAGCTTGAAATAGATACTAAATAATAAATAAATGATGTTCATAAACCTCTTTTTGTTTCTCTTCTCGTTAAAAACAAAAGAAATAATATTACATAGCCTATGAGCATTTTGATAGAGCAGAAATTAATTGGGATATCTTCCCAATCCTTCTTTTTCTTTACATTTCTATTACTAGTAGAGATGCAGAAATGAATATCTCCCCAAGGTTTTTCTTCTTCAAGAAGGTCATAAAGACAAGAAAAGACAATTTTCTCCATTATAATTTTAAGTGAAAAGAAAGGATGTTGGCCAACATGATTCTTGTAGATGTTAATGTATCTCATAATCATTGTTTGTTTGTTTTTTCAGTAATAATATCATAGCACAAGACTGTCTGAATAAAGATAGCAATCTTCTCTTCAATGAGTGTTAACTGAACTTATTCCATTCTGCATGGGAACACAAAGCCATTCACAGACTTCATATAAAATCCCACTCCAATATTATTATTATCACCCATGCTTGATTTATTGCAGGTCATGGCTTGTTGAAGATACACATTACCTGTAAGAAATGCAGAGGCACCGAAACAAAAGATAGAGATTTATGTCAGGAGACAAAAATGTGAGTAAGAATAAAATAAACTATTCATGAATGGAGCATTTAGCACTTTGGTTTTTCAAACTGTGGCATGATTTTTTTATCTAGTCTGGCTTTAACTGTCAAATTATCCATGCATGACCAATTTTTTTTTTCAGAAATATTAGCTAGGCCAATTAATTGAGATGTTAAGTTTCTAGTTGGTTGTTACATTATTATTGCAGATTAATAATGGATTTAGTTGAGCAGATTGAATTGAATGCTTGCTTTATTGAGCAGTTACAAACATTGAAGATCAAACTATGATTGACCTTGTTTTATGCAGCAGTATAACTTAATTCTTTTCTTTTCCTTTTTTTTTTAAGAAAGGGAAACAGTTTTCATCCATTTACTTCTTGAATCATTTTATAGCAAGGACAAACAAGAGAAAACACTTATGGGCCACAGTAGTTAAAGTATGAAAACTTTCTCAAAGAAATAGTCTGACAAGTCACAAGATCATGACTAAAAAAGGGGTTTATGTCATCTTAGATTTAAAAAATGAAATATTTTTGTTCATGGCTAAATCAGCACATAAAAAAAATCAAAGTGTAATATTTTGCCTTATGCTCTCTAAATTCAAAAACTAAAAAATACCATAATGTTTAAAGCTTAAGTACATCACTGATTGGTTGATTCTAACAGTATGCCAACCCATATAGGATCATTTTATGCAAAGATATAAGGGAACCATTTCTTAAAATTTTTTACACATGGTTCTATCAAATATGAATAAGTTTTACATATATCTATTTGATCCATGGATGGGACCCAAACAGGTACTACCACTGTGACCCAGAGTGGACCTGGGAGTAATGGCAATGGATGGTTTGATTGATTGATTTTAACAGTTTAAGTACAGGTTCTATGCAAAGAGATTGTAATCACAACTTAATAAAAAGGAGAAAATTAAAATTTTCTAAAAAAAATCAGCAATTCCTAAATGGTCAAGATATCAAGAGCAAAACACAAAGATATAGCTCTATGATTAGAATATCAATTACAGATACAAGGTCTGAAGTTTTGAAATCAAGTTTAAGAAAAAAACATTGTGCTTTCCTTCAAAAAGTTCATCTTGTACTTTAATACTATATTAGAAGTATTATTCAATGTCAATAATTTAATAGATGCACTATTAATGACTGAATAAATCAGTACGCTATCATATCTAGTTTATTTGCATTTTTCATAAATAATTTTTATTAGATTTCAATTCAGTGCAATACTTCTGTAATAAATCTGTAATATTCAAACTGATAGCATTTATTTCCAATCATTCCAACCAGATCTAAAAGATTTTTTCCAATTATTTGAAAATTCTTTAAATATTACAAGTGGTTCAGAAATATAACTGAAAAATGAAAAGCAAGTTTTTGAAATTATTAATTTATTCATATGAATATATGTTTTGCCGATAAAGTTTAATCTGAAATGACAAAATTGTTTTTAAGACAATAATGAAATTTGTTGATATAAATCATCGTGGAAACAAACAATGCACATTGATTGCTTGGTAGCTTTTACATTTGAAAATTAATTGAAAATCTAGTGGGAGTATTACTATTATTACTACTACAAGATATAATTAAAGATTTTTATTGAAAATAATATAGTTTATAACTCAACAACAATAGGGGAGAGTCTTTATGGTATAACGGTTAACATGCTGGACGGTGACATCATAGTAAGTGAGTTCAAACTCGAGTTGCACTATATTCACTTTCAGACTAATATTCTTGGGAAAGGTATGAACCCCCTTATCCTGCCAGCTATGAGTAAAATAGTACCATTACTTCCCTTCTACAAATATGGCTTTGGCATTAAATAACCCATGAAGGTTGATATGCCATTAAAAAAAAAATCATCAATGAAAATTTAAGATATATCAGAAGATTATTATTGCAGCAGCAAACGATATTGTAGTATTCATTTAAATAAACCTATCACATTTCTATTTATTTGTTGATATTCTATTTTATCTTAATAGTAATTTGACAAAAAAAAAAAGAAAAACGAAAAAAAAAAAAAAAACCCAGAGATATCAAAGAAATTGATTCATCATTTTATAAGATTGAAGCAGATTTTAGAAACTTTTGTTCAGATATTAGAACTGTATTTATTTGAATTTGTTTTTTAATAATGAAAATCTTCTTCTTAAATTTGTTTACTAGCAAAATCTATTGAGAATATAAAAAAGCTCTCAGCAATAAAGTAATCAGGAACAGATAGGCCACAGAATCTCTACATGCTAGTTAAAGGTAAAATATAATCAGTAAGGTAAGACAGAATATTTTATTAACAAATATATTGGCCATTCAATAAATAAGGTGAATTTTGCCAAAGTAGTTGGCAATAGAAAACTCTGTTTACTGTTGTACTTTTTTTCTAAGGAAATCAATAGCGATGGGTCTTTACATGTTATAGAAGACTGTCAGTATGAGCTTCTTTACTGACTGCTGTACCTGGAACTTTTCTTTACTGGAAAATCAAAGTGTTTCCACTCTATGGTCTGCCTTTTTATCTCAAACTCCTTAATACTAGGTATAGGGAAAAGTAGAAGAACCCACAATGATAAACAGTAAAGAACCATAATGTAAAAGAAAAACAGACAATTCAAATATAAGTTAGGCTTAATACTAGGTATAGTGAAAAGTAGAAGAACCCACAATGATAAACAGTAAAGAACCATAATGTAAAAGAAAAACAGACAATTCAAATATAAGTTAGGCTTAATACTAGGTATAGTGAAAAGTAGAAGAACCACAATGTAAATACAGGGTATGACATAAATAGATCACACATTTTAAATTATGACCTGTATGGTGCAAGTGAACTTAGACAAGTGACAATGATAGTTCCATCTAGTTAATGTCTTATTACTATTTTTTCAGATACTACCAGTGCACACAAAAACTTTTAAGACTGTAATTGCTATATAGAGAGCTTTTCGTGTTCATTTCATGCTACATTAGAATGATGCTGTTTTGGATAAAATTTTAAACCCATAGCAGTATCAACTTTCTATCTGGAACAAGCATCATTCTGACATAGCATGAAATGTTTTAAAAAACATTTCAATAGCAAATGTATGGTGTGCACCAAGTCCAAGTCATAATTTTAACTGATCGTATCTGGAAAAACAATAGTATTATCTTAGCTATATGTAAGTACAATTACCACTTCCCTAAGTTCCTATACACCCCACTGGTAATAGTTTAAAATGTAGGAGGTATTTCTGTCGCATCCTGTAAAAGCTGGCATGGAATGAAGCATAGAGACAAATGCTATGGAATCACATAAGCAACTTTTTAGTAGTTTAATTTAATGTCAATAGTGTTAGTTTGATATTAAAAATTGCCTTTAATCTTATACATGGCTCATGGATCAGACACAATAGAAAGAGTCAAGTATGGAATCAAAGAATTATCAATAAACAGCTGAAAAACAAAGACTATTCATAAAAGTGGACTTTCAAGCAAAAGTCTATGAAAATTATTCTTCAAGCAAGCAAAAGTAGATAATACTACAAAGTTGAATGAATGAAACAGACAATAAGAGTGAGGTAATGTAAATGCCTGGCAATGGACCAATGCTTTCTTCTTCTTCTTTATAAGTATGAAGACATCTTCTCAATTGCAACTATGTGAATCTTATTGTAACTACTATTTTTTATAAGTCTAGGAATGTACATGCTATGCACAGGAGATAGTAAGAATAACATGTTTACAACCTGAGCTTTAGCTAATTTGTTCTTATGAGAACAAGGTACTTGTCCCTCACTTAATCACCTTCCTTCCTTGACTAAAAAATGGTTCTGAAAGAAGGAACAAGACCAACAACAATAATAATAATATAAGTCTTAGATTACTATTGATACTTTGCTTTTTCAAAAGAAAGCAAGGATAGAAAAACAGCCACAGCTACAACCACAACTAAAACTGATAATAAGACCACTTGTGAACTTGAATCAATGATTAATACTTACACTACATGGATCAGTGACTTAATTAAGGAAACCTACTCATAAGCCCAAGCCTTCACCATTAAGTTGATAATAGTGTAGATACAAATCAAACCAGATAATACTACTGATGATTAATGAAGTGGGATCTGAAAGATCAATTTTTATTCCAAACTGTAGCCATGTCAGTACTACTGTACGATTGCACCATTTAGACTTTAATATCTCGAGAAAAAGCTAGATGGTACCTAAACAAGGATGCTACATACTATTTTGAAAAAATCCTGGAAGCAGCACTCTACGAAACAGCAATTGTATGATCCAAGTAAGATGAAAAAGACATGCTGGGTACTGCTGGAGAAATAAGGATGAACTCATAAGCAATGTTCTCCAGTGGACTCCAACATAGAGACACACCAGTGATGGCCAACCAGCAAAAACTTACATCATCAACTCTGTGTGGATACCAGATGCAGTCTAGAGGAATTACCATGAGCAATGGCCAATAGGGGTGGATGTCAAGAGAGAGTCAAGGGAATCCATGCTGTCGGCACAACTTGATGATGATGATGATTATCAACTAAAGACAAACTCATTTTAAATCAGACATTTGTGGACATTCTTTTTAACTGTTACTTCTTAAACAATGTATAATATCCTCACATTATGAATATTAACTTTTTAAAATGATATGTCTATATATTTTGATAAAGCTTTCAAGTAACATGATAATTTAGGGACTGCATATTGATTGAAGAACAGAAAGCAATATTTCTGCACTGATATAATATCAATTGCATATAAAAGACAATCAAATATAAAGAATGATGCAACACAAGTGAGAGTCATGTTTTTGCAACAAAAATAAGAAAAAGGACCATAATCATAATTTACAATTGTTGTATGTGAGTGAAAGAGGGAGGAGACATTCATGTCAAGATGTTTGCATTTTCAAGGAAATAGGAATGCAGTTAAAATATCCTTTCAACAATTCTTATGACCACAATGTTTTCCTTCATTCATACTATTAATCACATTAAAGCAAATATGAAGCTCTATTTACAAATGGAATAGTAATTATCCATCCTGCTCTAGTTACATATTTCCAAAAACTATAGATTCCTAGATAATTAGCATCTTGTCATATAAAAATCATTTGTTCCTGAAGAAAAGTCTACAAGTACCATTTGTTATAAAAACTTACTTTCAAAAGAAATACCAGTGATATCTAACTCTTGACCAAATTAGAAAAAGAAATTAAAAAAAATACTTATTTTATTACATAAAGAAAGCTGTACAATTTTTAGTCAGATCTGGAAGGGCTGCCTGTTAAGATCTGATCAAATCAGTTAAGGCAATGATAATTGATTTATCTAATAGTAGAGAACTGATATGACTCTCTTTGCAAATCATTTTAGGCACATAGACAATTCCTGAACCTTCAAATGTATTTAAGATATACATTTCCAACTCCTTTATGAGAACTGATAAAAATCTGAATACTTTTACTTTGTACAGTTCCAAATGGAGCTGCTTGTGATATAATGATTGTAATTGTGGAAAATGTACACAGTGACCCACATTCAAATCCTGAATGAAGCTGTTTGTATTTCATATAGTGCTAATATCCTTGGGAAAGGTATTCATCCAACTATTCTCCCTCAGGCTATGAGTAAATAGTAGGGCAGATTGGCCTCTAACCTTAGTATAGCAACTGATCAAGGAAAAGGAAAACTCTGAATTCAAACCTGTTAAACTCCACTTGAAAATTGACCTTATATCACATTCTGCTTGGGCACAAGAGTTTAATGAATCCATACACTTCCAGTTTAACTCAGACTAAAGTGTTGTATCTGCCAGCCTAAAGGAAATTCAACAGCTTTGACCCTAAGTCCTATAAGAATCTACTTAAAAAAGAAACTTTCTTTGCTATTTAATGACCATTACAGAAGAATTGACATATCAATCAGGCACACTAACATGGGATCAAGAGGTCATACCTTTGCTGGTAGAATTTATTGTAAGAAGATTGTCAAGCCTTTTCCAAAAAATCCAAATCTTTTCCAAATTTACAGATTTCTGCTTTTTTAATTAAAAATATTCATCTCTCCACCTAGACTTAACAAGAAATTGAATTGTCAACTTTTAAAGTTCTCTCATCAAAGCTATGAATACTGAGATGAGTCCTGTGGCATAGTGGCTAACATGCTGGACTGCAACATCTTAGTAAGCAAGTTCAAACTCCAGTCTCATTATTACATTTACTTTCAAACTAATACCCTTGGGAAAAGTATGAGCCTCCTTATCCCTCCCATCAGCATTGAGTTAAATAGCACCACTACTGCTAATCTACAAAGATGGCTTTGGTCTTAAATAACCTGTAAAGGTTGGTATGCCATTAAACAAAGAAACCAAATCAAACTAAATAAACTTCAACCAAATGCCAGGAAATAAATAGATCAAAATAGAGAGGAACTACCATACTGCAGAATA
This sequence comes from Sepioteuthis lessoniana, assembly GCA_963585895.1. Classification (NCBI taxonomy): domain Eukaryota; kingdom Metazoa; phylum Mollusca; class Cephalopoda; order Myopsida; family Loliginidae; genus Sepioteuthis; species Sepioteuthis lessoniana. The sequence goes on along the minus strand of OY757933.1, from coordinate 58,347,486 downwards.
TTGCAGCATTTTTTTTTCTTTAGGTCAAACATTTTACAAGATTATTAACCATTCAACAGATTTAAATATTCATATCAATAAAGTGCTTTTAATACTACATTGGAGCCAGAAGCTTTTTCATGAATTAGGTCAACACTTGCATGATTGATTGACATAGAACAAGTGAATTGATTACAAAATAGATACTCTGAGAAATTGACATGCTAATAATGATTAAAGTAATTCAGGTTTTAATAGAAATTTGCTTGTTTCTACATGATACTAATTTGATGGCCCAATAAAAATATAACCATTGAGCAAAATCTATGTTATACCCATCACTCAAACAGTCTAGTATAGATATGCAGGAAAAGTGGTTTAAGAGATCTTAGAATTATAACACAGGATAATTTTTCAGTAGAACACACAGTTTAAAATCGTTGTATCAATTACTAATATTAATACTGATATAAGATTATATTTTATCTCTTCAACAACTGATTATAGAAATTAATTCATTCCAATTTGAAGTCTTGTTCTCTTTAAACTAAAATTTAATATCATCATCATCATCATCATCATCATGTTGTGCTGCCAGCATGGATTTTCCTGACCCTCTCCTACTACCTGTCTCTATCGTTCACCGCTCCTGGTAGGTCTTCAAGGCTACAACCTGTATCAGCATAGAGCAGGACGAACTCAAAAGTGCTATACTCTTTGGACCCCTTCACATGGATGAGCAAAGGAAGGATTATAAGCTGGAACCTAAAATTTCATATAATTTATTGGATTTGTCCTTCTTGAGAGCATAAAACAATATTTTGTTCCAACAGTTTAATGAAAATAATTACAACAATTTTAAGACACAATTTAATGAACATAAAATGTTCAAGAGTTTAAAGACACCAAACACAAATCCTGATGCACCTTTTTAAGGTTTTGAATTGAAGATATATGTATTTATCAACACTTCTGCACAAGTAGGATGCAACACAAGGTCAGTTTTCTAAGCAGAGTTTAACAGGTTTAGATTCAGAGTTTTGCTTCTCTTAAACCAACTTCCATACCAAGGTTAAAGAGCATAGCTGAAGGGAGAATAGTTGGATGCATACTTTTCCCAAGAATATTAATGCTATGCGAAATGCAAACAAACTTGTTCAGGATTTGAACTCAGTTTGCAGTGTACATTTTCTCTGATGATAACAACTACACTACAAGCATCTCTTTGAATTGCAGATATATAATGCTTACAATCATATAATCAAAATCATAAGTGGATTTGATTTGATTGTACCTATTCAGGTTTGATACTTTTAAATTTGAAACTATCTTTTTATTCAAAGAATATGAAATTAGGAGTATAAATGATGTTTCCTATAGCTAACTCTTAAGGCAAATTTCACTTCATTTATTGAATGACCCTTGAACATTTAATCCTTCATATATAGAATATAAGAATAAACAGTAACAAAAGTGCAACTCTAAACAATGTTTCCTATTGCCAACTCTTTAGGCAAATTTCACTTTATTTATTGAATGACCCTTGAACATTTAATCCTTCATATATAGAATATAAGAATAAACAGTAACAAAAGTGCAACTCTAAACAATGTTTCCTATTGCTAACTCTTTAGGCAAATTTCACTTCATTTATTGAATGACCCTTGAACATTTAATCCTTCATATATAGAATATAAGAATAAACAGTAATAAAAGTGAGAAAAGTTCAATCAACTTTCACGCTAAGTTCCTTGTTTATGTAGAATATACTTACATTTAATCCATTGTATTCCCACAGTGTTTGATAGTTCTTTTCTCAATAAATATTCAAGTATTTCTTTCATTTGCATGCTTACTGAATAATGTAAACATCACTATATTTGGGCAGGATCTTATAATTCTTTTATTACTACAAATTTTGTCATAAGTAATATCAGAATACAGAGAAATGTAATAAAATATATTTGAATACAAAGACTGAACTGAATAACCTCAAATTAATTGACTATCAGCATCATCATTTTGAATCCACTGTTGAACATAAGGCCTTTCTTCCATGAGGACTTTTGATTGCTCAAGTCTCTGCCATATCTTCTTATCAGAAAAAATTACAATCTCATCTCTCCATTTTCTGTCAGGTATTTTCTATGTTTATTATTTCCTGGACACTATTCTACTAGACCTTTGCACCATTTGTTATCTTCCCTTCTAGCTAAGTGCACTTCTCACTTCCATTTTTGTTTTATTTGAATTATTTCTCTTTAATTCCTATTTATTTCATCACATTACTTTACCGTTGTCTTTTCAATTCATGTGACCCCCAAAAATATTTATTCAAATGTTTTTTTTTCTTCTGTTAGAAATCAAACAAAAATTTTGTTTGTGCAAGCATGCATGCATGAATTTAAAGATAATGTCAAAATGTTTTTCACAAAGATAATCAAGGCAAGAGTAGAGGCATGATCGACTCAATACAGCAAAAAAAAAAGCTGTTTGGGCACAACCAAGTACATAATGATCAATCACTAAAAAAAGTTTTCTATTTAACTGTATCTCTGGCTACCTCATCATATAACGATGATTATTCGCAAGTGATTTCTTCATTTGATTATTATCAACCTCAACTAGTCTACCTGACAGTGAAGCATAATTCAGCAGAAAACATGAACGTTTACAAATCATTTTGGCACAATTAGTCATTCTCAGTCTCTTCATAAATTTCACAAATCTTCTTTTGGACTTCTGTCACATCTTTACCTTTATTAAAATAAAAAAAAAGCATAATATGCTAAAGAATTGCTTATTTTCTCTCAATTCAAGTTATTCAAGTTTAGAATCAATAAACAAAGATATGATCATTTTGACATTATCTTTAAATGTATGCTGATAAAACAGTTATTATATTACAATAAAAAAAAAAATCTTCCTGAATGTAGTTACTTAAAACTAAATGCTTCCAATATCATTTAAGAATAAAAACAGAATAAACTTTTTTGGCCAATCCAATAGTCAAACATGTTCCTTTTAGTCTTTGAATATTTTTATAAAAACTAATGGAAAAATTACAGTAGCATCAAGCAATTTAGGTTTCTTGATTCCTCATGATGTTTAATGAGCAAATCCAAAGATAATGGTAATATAAAAGTTTGCAAAATAGATCATCCTTTTTTCCTTACTTATCAGATCTTCTGATGGTTTGGTTTCTTTGTTTAATGGCATATCAACTCTTTTTAGGTTATTTAATGCTGAAGCCATTCTCCTAGAAGAACAGTAGTGATACTATTTAACCCATAGCTGGGAGGATAAGGGGTTCATACCTTTCCCAAGGGTATTTGCTTGAAAGTGAACCTAATAGCACGACTGGAGTAGGAACTCGCATACTACGATTCCACAGTCCATTGCTTTAACCATTACACCACAAGGACACCCCCAGATCTTCTGAATCAAGTCTAGTCTTCTGTGACAATATCACAAGGCAGCTATTAAAATAAATTTAATGAACAAAATAATATTTCATCACTTCTTATAACCCAATATCCTGTTGGTATTTACCAAGTATAGAAACTATACAATCAATTCAGTTATAAAAGCAACCATGATAAATGGTGTACAAGTTGGCATTATTTGAAAAGTTAACCTTCTTATAAACATAGATGAGCTACACTTTGAACTAAACTATTAAGCATACAAACAAATGGTATATGCACAACCCAGAATCCATCCTAGAAAATGAGATGCACAAAATTCTTTGGAATTCTGAGAAACAAACAGATCATCTAATCTCAGTCAGATGACCAAACCTAGTGATAGCAAAAAAGAGAACCTGCCAAATAGTAGACTTTGTTGTTCCAACTGGCTACAGGGTAAAACTGACAAAAAGTGAAAAGAGAGATCAGTACCGAGACCTTGCTAAAGAACTGAAAAAATTATGGAACATGAAAATGATGGTGATACCAATTGTAATTGGCATACTTGATACAGTTACCAAAGGAATGGTACTGGGATTGGAAGACTTGGAAATAAAAGGACAAGTGAAAACCATTGAAACTAAAGCTTTGTTGAGATCAGCCAGAAAACCAAGAAGAGAATTGAGGAGACTTTCTGAAACTCCAATGGAAAACCATCAGCTAACACTGGTGTGAAAAACTCTCAAACGAGTAAAATAATAATGAAAATGAGACCCATAAAATTCTCTTGGGTTTTGAGATATAAGCAGATCACTCAATCCTAACTAGACTGTGTTAACAAGAAAAAACAAACTTGTCATCCAGAGGATTTTAATGTTCCTGCGGACAACAGAGTGAAAATGAAAGAGGGTGAAAAAACAGACAAATACTTGGATCTTGCCAGGGAGCAGAGGAAGCTATAGAATGTGATGGTGATACCAATTGTTGTTGGCACACTTGGAATGGTTCCCAAAGGTTTGGAAAGGAGATTGGAGGAAATAGAGATCAGAGAAAGAATAAAGACCATACAAATTACAACTTTAAGATCAGCAAGAATGCTCAGAAGAGGCCTGAAGAGAATTAATGTCACTCAGACTCCAGTGAAAGACCACCAGTTGAAATTGACATGAAAAACTCTCACGATGTGAAATCTTCTTCTTCTTCTTCTTCTTTCAACAATTGAGAATACTTTATAGATATATCTTAATATAAGACAAACTGCCAAAATTTGGGTTTTGAAATTTTGGGAAAAAACATGAAATGTTAAACTAAAAAAATTGATCAGTAACAGAGAAGAAACTTTAAGGCCATGAATGTGTTGAAATTTTTTTAAAAATTTAATTAACATTTGAGTTGTTAATTAGCAAAATAATCTTCCTGTTTAATCAATGATGTGCAAAGCAGCAAGTGGATGTAAATGGACTAGACAAGAAGCCAGCATTTTTTAAAAATCTACTATCGCTTATTCGGTCTGAATGTAATACAAGAAGCTATTCTAAAATAAGTGAGTCAGTGAAGCATGTTAATGTCAAGGCCTGAAAATGCTACTGATTGTCTAATCAATGCAAAAGCAAAAATAGATGCACTTGTTACTGATGAGGATCTTTAACGATTTTCATATAGAATATGTAAGATTAATTCTAAAACTATTAATCAGCAAATAATCTTGTATCACAAATTGGTAACCAATTGAAAAACTTTCAGTGATCAAACAATCTTATAAACATCAAAGAATATACAAAATCAATAAAAAGAAAAAGTAAATACGTCATCTAAAATCAATGCAATTAAATTTTCATAGCTGAAGCATAATAATCTTAGCTCCATGTTTTCCCAGTTAATATTATCAAGTAATTTCATGATCAGCAGTGAGTATTTGGACATTCCAAAAGGTTATAGTCAATTCTGAGGAAAATTATATTAAAATAATTGTAATAATATTTTTCCTATAAGTATGCTGTCGTGTATGTATAGTGGCATATTTTTTTCATACTGATTAATCTACCAGGTATGATAAAAATACTAGTGTTGTATTTTGACCTTCGACCTAGCCAAAAATGCCATTCCAAGGTGATGCACTGGAAGGAAGTGACACATTCTAATGGCAGTTATGAGAGGAAATCGTGTAGGCGGAAAATGGCTGATAAAATGGGGACCTCTGAACTGCATGACAGTTATTTCCGCTTGACGACGATCCAACATGCGATTCCAAAGATCGAGTAGGCGACTGAGTGGGTGTTGAACTATTATATAACTCAGTCAAGACAGAAGTCAGACAGTTCCAGTTAGAGTTGGAGACGGAGTTATAGACGAGATGTGGTAGGGAAAGCCACATCAGGCAGAAGGGGCTCGGGGCCCCCGATTGAGTTAGGGTCCAGAGAAGTTGCTGATAAGATGCAGTAAAGAAAGCCATCACCCAGCAGAGTGAGCCCCTGGGCTTCCGGTTGAGCAGCCCTGGAGAACAAGAAAGACACAACGTTGACGGCCTTAAGAGTGGGGTCAAAATATTACAGTTCTGTTCGGTCTCCAACTCCCTCTCACACGCAAACGTTACAAATAAAGTGAGAGGTACATATTTTTTTAAAGAAGTCTTCCTGCATCTGTTTATTTATTGTGTCGTTATAATACTGTAGATGACAATATAACACTAGAAATTAATTGGAAAACCATTTTTTTAAAAATTTAATTGTATTTAAAGTTAAAATACATATAATAAGGCACAAAGAAATTTTGTGTCACCATTTTGTGTTCTGTTTGTTTTCTTAAAATGATAGAGCATCCATTGTAAACAAAAGCAAAAATAAAAGAGCATTAATTTTACTCACCTACGGCCTATCCAAAGAAACCGTTGCTGCCATAATGATGCTATATAGAAACACGAAAGTAAAAGTCCACTCCTCGGATGGAGACACAGACTACTTCGACATTGTAGCAGGTGTGCTGCAAGGAGACACATTAGCCCCATACCTCTTTATCATCTGTCTAGACTACATGCTTAGAATGTATATTGATAAAATGAAAGACAACGGCTTCAAGCTGACAAGGGAAAGAAGTAGAAGGTACTCTATACAAACAATTACAGATGTGGACTATGGCAATGACATAGCACTTCTGGCAAATACACTGGTCCAAGCTGAAACCCAGCTACATAGTCTCGAACAAGCAGCTGCTGGCATAGGCCTCCATGTCAATACACACAAGGCGGAATACATGTGCTTTAATCAAAGAGGTGACATCTTCACACTAAATGGTAGTTCTCTGAAACTAGTAGACAAGTTCACCTATCTAGGAAGCAGTGTTTCATCAACTGAGACAGACATCAACACGCGACTAGCAAAGGCATGAACAGCTATCGATAGTAGGCTATTGGTCATATAGAAATCAGACTTGACCGATAAAATGAAATGCAGTTTTTTCCAAGCAGCAGTTGTGTTGATACTGCTGTATGGATGCACTACATGGATGCTAGCTAAACATATGGAGAAAACGCTTGACGGCAACTACACAAGTATACTGCGAGCAATGTTGAACAAGTCATGGAGGCAGCACTCCACAAAGCAGCCGCTGTACAGCCACTTACCACCCATCATGAAAACTATCAAAGTTAGACGAACCAGATATGCGGGACACTGCTAGAGAAGTAGGGACAAACTCATAAGTGACATACTCCTGTGGACCTCTTCACATGGATGAGCAAAGGCAGAATAACCAGCTAGAACCTACATACAACAGCTCTGTGCCAATACAGGATGTAGCCTTGAAGACCTACCAGGAGCGATGGACGATAGAGAAGGGTGGCGGGAGAGGGTCAGGGAGATTTGCACTAGCAGCGCAACATGATGATGATGATTAGTGGGTGACTGTAGGCAAGGAAGTGATCACAAATGAAAATGTAAGAAGAAATTTAAAAAAAACTTATTCATTTGAAATTCTTTCAAGCTTATAATAAATCTCATCTTTTGAATGATCTAAAACCCAAACCGGTTTAGTTGAAAGTAATGGAAACTAACTTTCAAATTAAAAAGTTAAAGAATGAACATGCTAACTGATTTGGTTTTTGTGATTAAAACAAAACAAAATTTGTCAAAATGAAGAGGGAGGAGACAATCAGTAAAGCTTGACCAACAATTGTTAAGAGGACTGAACAGGAAATAAATATTCACATCACTAGGGTGACAATTCTCATTATAGATAAGTAGTTTGCTTTCAAAATAAAGGCCACAATGAAGAAATGAAAGTTAACTAGAATACTAAGGTGAGTCAAAAGTTTTGCAATATTTTAGTAATGTAAGCCACAATTCAGCAGTTCTGCCAAACTGAGAAGGTGACAAATCAATTACTTGGAGCGTACAGCCTTGGACTCCATGCTTTTAGGCCTTGCTAATGTTTTCTGATCATTGAGGATCTTGCAACTTGAGTGAAATTTCTTGAATCATTTGGTAACTGTATTATGATCAACTGTGCCTTTATAGCGATGGGGATTTATTATTATTATTATTAGGTTTTAGGTTTAAGTTGGTTTTGCATTGGTTATGTTGGTATTATGTTGGTAGCGTTGGTATTACGTTGGTTGTTATCCCCTCGCTAAATGTTGATGGAAAATAAAGGTGGTGGAGAAGAATGAAGTCATTAGGTTTTAAATGAAGGTTTTAATGGCAGCAGGAAGTAAGGGGCTTACGCTGGTATGCTGCGAGTCTCGTAGGAAGGAAAGAAGGTAGGAAGTTGTTAGAGTGTATCATCTAATTTTGTCTTTAATTGGAATCATTTTGAGATGAGGCTTCTTAATCTGAGAATTATTTTTTTTATTTATTGCGGACTTTTTGTCCTCATCTTGGTAGTTTTTGTGTTGTTCCTTCTTTCACAACGTTTCGGCCAAATTTCACCTCTGGCCTTCTGCAGGTGATTTACTGCGACTTTCAGGGCCTGTGGCACAGCAGATAGAGGCGTTGAGTTTCTATGGTTCCAGGTAAGCATTGGCAGAAGATAGAGGTTTCAAATCCTACCCAAGCCGGCCAGAGGTTTACTTGGTCAAAAACGTGGTGCGATAGACAACAACTATGGAAGGCAGTAATTACTGGGGACACGGTTACAAGACTCAACATTCCTATCCGAGGTTGTGGTAAATCACCTGAAGAAGGCCAGAGGTGAAATTTGGCCGAAACGTAGTGAAAGAAGGAACAACACAAAAACTACCAAGTCCGCAATAAATAAAAAAAATAATTCTCTCATCATCTAATTTGTTTTTAACTAGGATCCCTTGGTCTAGAAGAATAGATGCAAGGGGGTCCATAAACTAGATGGCTCTCCTCATAGTGTATGATGCTGCTACTGCTATTCAAGAGCAGACGATAAGACGTCCGTTCCCATTGAGGATTTCTGAGGAAGAGAGTGTTTTGCTGGCTTTCTTCAATTTTTGGTGCTGCTAGGAAAGATGGTTTGGGCTGAATAGGACAAGTCATCCTGATTGGGTGAAAATATTCAGTTATCCTAACGGTTAAATTTAATTACGCGCCAAACAAAAATACAAGTTTCTTTCTGCTACACCTTCATCTTTAGAATAACAAATGTTTTTGGTTGCTTACACGGTGTTATTCAGTCTCATAAAACATAAATTCCTGAATTAGTCAGTGCACCAACTATCACAATACTACTAAGCACAATGGGTACCTTCCATGGCTTGAACTGTTTTGATCACATAATATACATGCCACAAACTACCACATACCAAAATACTCCAAAACTTTTGACTCACCCTAGTATCAAACCAAATTCAAATGAATTGAAAAGTCTTTATAGATAGACTGAAAAAAAGTTGATCTTACAAGAGAGAGAGAGTGAGATAGAGAGAGAAGGAAAATAACAAAAATATAGTTTAAAAATAAATTGAAATGTATGTGGTCACCTGTTTATCAAAAGATTCACAGATAAAAGAATATATATAAATCTGCATTTGTGTGCATGTGTGTTTATACACCAGCATACACATATTTAAGGTCATATACTTGTTAGTCAATGAATGGTTTATATTTGAGAATGTACTTCCTATTTAATAACTCCCTTTAAGAATAAAATGTTGAAGTTGTATATCAGTTACTTATCAACAAATGTAAACAGGAAGTTTGATACAGTTTGTGTATGTGTGTATATTTTAATTGTGTGTGTGTGTGTGTGTGTGTGTGTGTGCATCTATGCCACTGTATAAAGAATTTTGTAAAGTAGATGATTTTCAGGTTGGAAATTTGGTTTCAGATAACAAGCAAATATTTGTTATGATTATGAAACAAATTTTAGTAAGGGTCAAATGAAGCAGAGCATGATACTGGAATCAGAGTGGGATGAAAATAACCTCATGACTTTTTGTACTTGGCATGAAAACAGAGGAAAAAAACTTATGAAAATATGGCAACTTGAGCTACAGTTTTTTATGATATTGAAGAAATCTTTAGAATCTATCAAGATTCACATCTAACATTATACACATAAATTCTTGTACCAAGATTAGATTTCTTGTACCAATATACAGAGGACTGAAGAGTTGCACTCCTTCTTCTATGTGTATTTACAGAAATTGAAACAATCCATCTGCAAAGAAGAATTTATCTATCTTTGGATGTACATGCAGTGAAGTAGACCATTTCTTCTATACACAAATTTGTTTATATGTATTATATACACACTGGTTATTCATATGAATAGATTTCTAATTTGTTTCTACCTATCTCCATGGAGACAATTTATTTACATGATTGCTTCTTAAGATAAAATTGATTGTTTATATATATATATATATATATATATATATATATATATAATCACACACTCATACATACATCTATACATATACAGAGAGAGAGAAGGTGTTCTGAAAAGTTCATATGATGATGCGATATTAGCAGTAAATGACTTTTTTAACCAATGGAATCCAAGCACTGCAAAAGCGAAGAAAAAAGAAATGTGTAGACTGAAAGAACTATGTTGAAAAATATATCTTATTTGGTCACATTCTATGAGGGTATCTAAGCCAGCCTATGAACTTTTAAGCCAATCCTTGTGTGTGTATATATATATATATATATACACCCAATATATATTTACCCAAACCCTCCATCATGAGCAGGATGCAACACAAGATCAATTTTTTTCAACTGGTTTGAACTTAGTTTTTTGTCTTGTAGAGCAGTTGCCAGTCTAAAGTTAAAAAGCACAGTTAGCCCTACTATTTGCCCATTTTAGCTTGTGGGGAAATAGTTGAATTCATACCTTTTACAAGGGTATTACTGCAACATAAAATGCAAACAGCTTTGTCCAAGACTTGAACTTGTGTCCATGTGTCCATTTTCTATGATGTTAGCCATTACACCATGAGCACATCCTCCTCCTCCTCCTTCTCTCTCTCTCTCTCTCTGTATATATATATATATATATACTATGCTCATTTCAAATATATATCTGGTGTAGACATAATTAAACTGAGAAGATTTTTACTAATTCTTATATGGCCAATTTACTTAACTCACCTTGTCTTTGAAAATAAGGAAAGCAGGACTTGAAAGACGTCAGTAACAAAATAAGGTATTTTTTCATCCCAAGTTTTATTTTGCAATGTTCTCTAAATTAAATACAGTCATCAATCTTCTTGATAGTGCAAGACCAAAAATAGAAAGGTAAAACCAAAGTCTTCAGGACAATATTCTAATCTCAGAAGAGAATTAAGAATTTGTTTAGAAAGTAAGGATAATTACATCTACTCACTTATATAGAAATTATATCCAAATGAACTGATTAACAAAAAGCTGAGAATAATATTTTTGGTTTACAAACTTTATTCAAAAAGATACAGTCAAAATAAATCCAGAGTAAAGGATATGTATTCAATGTAGTCTAACAAAATTCAGACTACTGAACCTCTATTTTGAATTGGCTTAGTTTGTTTATAACTGACATCTTTTTTTCTGTTACCATGTTATTTTTTTTCATTCTTGAAAAGAAGAGGTTTCTGTTTTTTGCTCGTAGAATGTACACCAACATGCTTGCGTGAACAATATCAAAAGAAAAGACTCAATAGGTCAAATAACATTTAAGATGTTGATAACTCTTCTTAAAATTACAAACAATACAAAACCCCAGATTAGTTAAACAGCTTTATTATATCCATGTGTGAAAGGATTGGTCTTATCTAAATATAAACTGATGATAATAGTCGTCATATTTTCAGTTTAAGTGATAAGTCTTTTAAGGATTGTAGCCAAGAATCAATTAGGTAGAAAGTTTAAAGTCTTTTGAAATTCAAATAACCTGATTTGACTTCCCTAAACTTTACCTAATGAATTACTTTTTTATTAGGATAAAGGAAAAGTGAAGTGTGTTAATCACACTGTTTAATAAATGAGTTAATCTCAGAGCCAATCAGCAGTTTATACAAATCATAATTTACACTTGCAATAAAATCTATTTTATTTACCAGCCTCAACTTTCAAATCACAATAATTAAATAGTATTTAAATGGGTGATCACTAAGAAACACAAGGTACCATAATCAATTTGAAGTCTGTGTGCCAGACTAAGCAAATTTTTGTAAATTCTAAGATCTACAAGCCTTTAGCTTGATGTTCTTTACACTATGAAGTGCCTAGGTAGAGTAAAAAGAATATGATGGATTCCTCCAGTTATTTTATACCAATCCCTCAAGGAAAGGCATGAGTGCAAATGTTCCTGCATCCTTCTGCAGCACACATGCCATGATTGAATATATTAAAAGAGTGAATGATAAATAAAACCAAAGGAGTCTCTCCAACTTATAATCCAACAGTATCCAATATTCCTTACTCTCACCAAAAAAACAAAAAAGGAAGACTATGGTCATATACAGAACTGACTAAATACATTAATTTTTTGACCCCACGCATTGAACAATTTTGATTTTTTAAGTGTGCATCAACTGATTAGAACATTTATCTACCTACATCTATGCATACTTTTTACATTGATGCAGATCAATTTTATCATGTATTTTCAGCCTACCAATACAGATATGTTCTATTCATTCATTCGCTAATCAATCTGCAGAAGAAGAAAAAAATGAAATTGATGACTTCATTCAGTCAAAAAGAAAAACTTAAATCTATTGATTGGCAGAAGCCAAGAAGCTGAGAAGTTAAATGTAATCAACACAAAAATAATAGCATCAAGTCTATTTTTATATAATTTTCATTGCTGACATTATTCTGGGTTTAAAAAAGTCCAGAAAGTAATTAAAATTCACAAAAAGATGACACTGCTAATCTCTGAGGCATTCAATTAAAGAAAACAAAGACAAAATGAATATGAAAGAAAGAAGTCAGATAATGAACACTGGTTATGAACAGAATTCATATCACAAAAACTTCAGAGATCGTCATTAACATCATTAGGCTTGGATGGTTGAGTTTATTTTTACTGATAAGGATTTAATAGACATAAACAAATAAAAACACTGAAGAGAAAGGAATGAAAAACTGTTGGAACCTTTCATTTTGTCTTGACTTTTGTGTATGTCAATGAAGAAAGTCCTGTTTTTATTGTTAGTTGCCTTTTTATTTCAAATTTCAAAAGAAATTGAAACCCTGTTTTCAGGAATGAAAAATGATCAAAGAAAATAACAAAATATTTCTAAAGATTAAAAAAGCTACATATTTCAGTACAAAATATCAAAAAAATTGGTTGGTAGTTTTTAAAGTGTTATGTACATTTCAGATTCAACATCAAACAGGTATAGAAGTTCAATAGAATAAAACCATTGATGAATTTAAAATTGATGGAAAAATCAATTTAGAAATATAACATCACAATTTTGTGTATTAGCACTACTATAAAAATAAGCTCCTCTTCATAGTAAAATAAGATTTCTCATACAACCATTTTTGATGAATATATGGAATGTTTTGTAGGTAAAAAATGAAAATAGGTAAATTGTATTTAAAATTTTCCATGTTTCACCGATTGTGACTTGTTTGTATCTAGAATTTTTGATGAAGGAGAAATCATAATTTCATTATAATGTTTCATCTAAGTTGATAGTTCTTACTAGATTGTTAATAACCTTTTAAGAGATTATTGATTATTCACTTTTCAGACACATCAAAGATACAAACAGCAAATAGTCAAAATGTGGGTATGAAAACATGAGATCTCATTTAAAAGAAAAAAAGAAGTAGGAAGAGAAGAACAGACAAAGGTTACTTTGTTCATCATGCAGTCAGAAATCTGCAGCACTTGTGAAGTGTTTATCATTAGTTTTATTCTATTTGGAGACACGAGGAAGGGATTTCTTCCTGCAAGAACAACGTCTGAATTAATTTCTATTATCTTTTAATATAAATATATTACAAACAGATGAAAAGGATAAGCAAAAACTTATCTTATTTGCATTGCTTTTGTATTGCAACATTCAAGTAATTATTCTGTTGGGTCACTGAAAAAGTTTATTTGGCTTATTGAGTAAAAATAAATGACTTTATTAATTCTTGACATTAACTTTATTAAATAATATATATATATATATATATATATATATATATATATATATATATATATAATTTTTCCCCATTATCTTTTGCCAGTATTGAGTTGAGTTGAATTCCCCCAGAAGTATGGAAGACCAGAAAATTCAATGACATACTGCTCCGACACTGTAATGCAGTTTATAATCAAAATCCAATATATAGACGGGTGAAGGGATGCATCCTCCCTTTCCCTAAAAAGGGCGACCTCGGATTAGCCAAGAACTACCGAGGTATAACACTTACATCCATCACAGCCAAAATATACAATGCCCTAGTATGCAACTACATAGAACTCCAGATTGACAACATTCTCAAGAAGAACCAAAATGGCTTCCAGAGAAATAGATCCATGACATCACAAATATTAACTATCTATAGAATTCTAGAAGGCGTATGGGCAAAAAACCTACAGGCAACAATATTCGTTGACTTTACAAAGGCCTTTAATTCCATACACAGAGGGAAGATGGAGCAAATTCTATTCACATACGGTCTACCAAAAAAAAACTGTTGCAGCCATAATGATTCTCTATAGAAACACCAAAGTGAAAGTGCATTCCATGGATGGAGACACAGACTACTTTGACATTGTAGATGGGGTACTGCAAGGAGACACACTTGCCCCATACCTCTTTATCAACTGTCTAGACTACATGCTTAGAACATCGATCAATAAAATCAAAGAAAACAGTTTTGAGCTGACAAAGAAAAGAAGTAAAAGGTAGCTCGCAAAAACAATTACCGACGCCAACTACACCAATGACATAGTGATTCTGGCAAATGCATCCGCCCAAGCTGAAACACTACTGCATAGTCAGGAATGAGCTGCCGCAGGCATTAGCTTCCATATCAATGCACACAAAATGGAATATACGTGCTTTAATCAAACAGGTGACATTTCCACCCTAAACGGTAGCTCTCTGAAATTAGTAGACAAGTTCACCTACCTAGGAAACAGTGTCTCATCGACCAAGACAGACATCAACATGTGACTAACAAAGGCATGGACAGCTATAAATAGACTATTGGTCATATGGAAGTCAGACTTGACCGATAAAATGAAATGCAGTTTCTTCAAAGCAGCGATTGTGTAGATACTTCTATATGGACGCTAACTAAATGGCGGGAGAAAAAGCTTGACGGCAACTACACAAGAATGCTGTGAGCAATATTGAACAGGTCCTGGAGACAACACCCCACAAAGCAGCAACTGTACGGCCACCTACCACCCATCACCAAAACTATCCAAATTAGATGAACCAGACATGCAGGTCACTGCTGGAGAAGTAGGGATGAGCTCATAAGTGATGTACTACTATGGACCCCTTCACATGGCTGAGCAAAAGCAGGGCGACCAGCTCAAACCTACATACAGCAGCTCTGTGAGGATACAGGGTGTAGCCCTGAGGACCTGCCGGAAGTGATGAATGATAGGGAGAGGTGGCAATAAAGGGTCAGGGATATCCGTACCAATGGCATGACAAAATGATGATGATAATCTTCTGCCATCTTTCATAATTCCATTCTTCCAAAATATTTTAACTTTCTCAGCAAAAATCTGCTCTAGATACCTCTTGTAATCTGCTAGAGAATTTTTTTTCATAAAGAGAATTCTTTAAAGATTGGAATGAATTTTCTTCACTGGTCCTGTAACTTGGTTTATTCATAGGGGTACTACTCATGTAGTGTGTCTTGGACAGGAATATCCTGCTGGAGCCCATCCCTCTCCAGGTTTACAACTAGTTTGAATTCATTTTCTACTCTCCTAGACAGGTGGCCATACCAAGGTTAAAGAACACAATCTGCCCTACTATTTATCTATATCTAGAGAGAAAATAGTTGGGTTTGAGTTTTGTTTAATGGCATATCAACCTCTGTGGGTTATTTAATGCCAGAAGGGTTAAATTAGTTTTGTTTTTTGTGCATGTATTAAGTTTTAGGGTATGAATTTTGGTTATATTTGACTAGATTTTGATGAATTTTGATTATATTTAACTAGATTTTGATGAAGAGGTTGGTTTCTTTTGGAAAGTTTAAGATTTCCTCTGGTTTGGAGTTTTTGAAGAGGTCCTTTAAATTGTTTGTTTGGCAATGTTTTGGGCAAATTTGTCTAAGAGAATTTGTTTGACTATGAGAGGTACTTTGCATGTTGAATATACTGGGGGATCTTCCCTTTTTAGGAGGTGCGAATAGGTAATGTGGGTGTGACTAATACAAAGTCGGGAGATTATCACTTCTATTTCTTCTGTAGCCAGCTGGCCATTTGCTTATTGTATCTTGAATATGGTGGAGCTTGTTCTGTGTTTGATCATCCCAAGATTTTTGCCAATTTTTGAGTATAAATTTGTTAATAGGTGGTTTTAGGTCGGTATATGGAATTTTTGTATTGGATATATGTGTATGGAGTGCTTTTTTGCAGCATGGCCTGTCCTTTCATTTCCCTGTATCCCAATGTGGCTAGGTATCCAAGTAAGAATGATGCTATGGTTTTTAGAAAGAGTGTTCATTATATCTAGTAGTCTTGTGATGAGAGGAGTTAATGAATCTTTGTTCTATAGGGCTTGGAGTCTGAATAGATGATGAATTTAGAGGATTTGTGATTTGCTATAATGTTCATGGCTAGGTCAATAGCTATAGCTTCTGCACAATAGATTGATGATTCATTTGGGAGACATTTTAACAGTTCTTGGTTTTGGAAGACAGCAGCACAACCAATTTTCATTCCCTGTTTGGATCCATCTGTATCGATGTGGTGGTGGTCTGAGAAGCTGTTTTGGATGTTGAGGAAGTTTTCTTGGAAGGTGATGGGGTGTGTTTTGGTTTTGGAAAGTTTAGTTAGATCTAACTTTATTATTGGTTGGTTTATGGTCCATGGTACTGTTTTGGGGAGGATTGTATTATGTATTATTTTGGGATTGATTTTGATTTCATTTAGAAGGGTTTGAATTCTTAGATTAAAAGGTTTAATAGCCTTTTCTTTATTTTCAAAAAGGTTTTTGTATCTTATTTCCATGATGCAGTTAGAGGGAGGGTTTTGGGGGCATGAAATGAGTTTAATATAGTATTGGAGTGCAAGTTTATATCTTCTCAAGGAAAGTGGGGGTTCATTAGCTTCTATGTATAAACTTTCAATTGGAGAGGTAGTGAAGGCTCCTAGGACAAAATGGAGTCCCAGGTGATGGATAGTTTTGAGTTCTCTGAGATAGCATTTTCTGGCTGCTCCATATATGAAGCAGCCATAATCAAATTTTGATCATATTAGACATCTGTATATATTGATTAGGATCTTTTTTATCAGCCTTCCAGTTTGTGTGGGTTATGGTTCTCAGGAGTTGGATAGTTTGGTTGCATTTGATCCTAAGTTATTTAATGTGTGAGATGAAGGATAGTTTTGGGTCAAGAGTAATGCCTAAGAAGCTATATTGCTGGGTTATGGGTATTTCAGAGCCATTTAATGTTAGGGTATGTTGATTATACATTTTTTGGATTTGGTAGAAATGCAAGCATTTGGTTTTATTGCTAGAGATTTTAAAACCATTTTTCATGGTCCATTTTAATATCTTGTTGATGTATTGTTGCATTTTTCTTTCTATGAACATGTTTTTAGAACTGTAACAAATGAGGAAGTCATCAACATATAATGATCCATTGATTTCTGTGGGGAGGCAGTTTGCCATTTTATTTATTTTAATCATAAATAGGATCACAGACAGGATACTACTGTGACGTGATATGCTACCGAGAGAGGGAAAGGGAGGTCAATTCCCCTACCATTCTGTGTTTGAATCAACAGGCACTAAGCTTGACCATTAAATGGAGGAAAGTCAATTCCTCGCACTCTATGACCTGCAGCATGTTGAACAAAGTAACGAATCCAGGTCACTCGGGCATCCTGACCTGATTGGAATAGAGGGGGAAGGAAAAAGCCAAATGATTGGCCAGTAGACTGTTAGGCCAAAATGCCATCTTTTTTGTCAGAGGAAATTTGGAAAAGAAAGTTTAGTTCTGGACAAACATTGGCAAGAGATAGACGCCAATTTAGCCAACTCGGAGGAAAGTCTACCGTAAAAAGAGTAGAATAGAATCTTTGGACAGAAGTCAGCAGAAAGGTGCTGATTTAGCCGATTCTGGGGATGTCACTCGCTCATAAAAGAAAGGAACCTGAAAATTAAGCCTTGTCAAAGATAAGTACAACTTAAACTGTTTTCATTCTACCCTTCCTAAATATTGGAATTATATGTATTCAAAAAAGAAAGAGAGAAACTGAAAGGATTCTGTTTCACCATCAGCAAATTAGTGAATGAACTTTGTACATGCTTCAGTCCGGTGACTTAGATACTTTCTGAAATAAAAGAAAGAAAAAAGAAAGAAAGAAAAAAGGAGAAAGGAAGAAAAGGACTGGTGAGAGACATTTATGTTTGATGCTTCCTGTTGGCTTAATATAGCCAGTATTTTAAAAAGAAAAGAGAAAAGAAAAAAGAAACTGTTTCTTAAATCTTATCATTATTTGTTCGGTTGTTGCCTATTAAAACTGTTATATTCTAAATGCACCCCTGTGTTGAAATCTTTTGGTTGTGTTATTTCCACTATCAGTTCGTCTTCTGTTGCACATATTTGTTTCAGCTTCGTATCACTGTCATTAATTCCCGCTAAACACCTTATTCACCTTAAAACATTACAAGGGAATTTTGGAAATTTGACTACAGTTAATATTTTCTAACCTTGAATCCATATTTTTCATTATATTGAGTTTTGGAGTTCGGTTAGGGTGAAGGGTTGGTTATAACTCTCGGTATTGTCAGAAGTGAATTTTATTTTGTTGTTTTCCTCTTTGATTCTGATTGAGTTAAATTGATTTGAGTAATTTTTTGTTGATGACACTTGGGCAAAATTTTCTGTAATCAGGTTGGCTATATACTTTTCATTTGTGGCTTTTTGTATTTCCTTGAGAGAGGTAATTTATTGGGCTGTTGATGTTTTTATTTGTTATTTTCTTTTTGGTACCAAATTTTTTTTGATTTGTATTAGAATTTATCTTTAAAGTGAAGGTTTTCCAGGAGGATCTTTTAGCTTCTTTGATGATACATCAGGTTTTTGCCCTTTGTTGTTTGTATTTGATTAGATTTTCTGATGAGGGGTTTATCTTGAATTTCCTGAGAGTTGCTTGATGTTCTCTTATCATGTTTTTGCACTGTTCTGTGAACCATGGTTTATTGTGTTTTGGAGATACTGTGGTTTTGGGGATAGTTTTATTTGCTATGGAAATGAGGGTGTTAGTAAAATGTATTATGGGTTCTTCTTGATCTGTATTTGATTCTGGGATTAGTGTGGTAAGGCATAGTTTTTTGTAGGATTTCCAGTTTGCTCTTTTGAAATTCCATCGTGGAGGTTTTAATTGTGGTTCTGTGTGGTCACTGTCGCAGGGGTCTTTGTATACTCTCCAGTTATAATCTGTGAACATTGATGGTTCACTGAGGGTTAGATCTATGGCAGAAAATGAACCTGAGGAAGGGTTGAGGTGGGTCTGAGAGTTCTGATTGTGGAGGCATAAATCATTGCAATTGATGAGTTTTTCTAAGATCTGGCCTCTTGTTGGTCATTTTACTTCCCCCATATTATATTGTGGCTGTTAAAATCTCC
Source organism: Sepioteuthis lessoniana (assembly GCA_963585895.1). NCBI lineage: Eukaryota > Metazoa > Mollusca > Cephalopoda > Myopsida > Loliginidae > Sepioteuthis > Sepioteuthis lessoniana. The sequence continues at coordinate 58,327,880 of OY757933.1, read as the reverse complement.
CATCAAGATAAATGGTTTAGGGAGTTGTTCCATTAGATTATTTAATTCATTTTCATTTATGGGGTCATGAGGAGGAATATATAGTGAGCAGATGATGACTAGAAAATAATTGGATTTATACCTTTCCCAAGGGTATTAGTGCTATGTGAAATGCAAACAGCTTTATTCAGGATTTGAATTTGAGTAGCTGAGTTCAATTCCTACAACAATAACAATTACACCAAGAATGTAAAGGAGTACAAATGAGTATTATCATACTTGAACATAATATATTTTCTCTTAAATAATTCCAGATAAATACTCTTCATCAATTACTGCCTTCAAATGGATGCAATGCTTGTTCAAATCAATCATTTACTTTTTTAGAAAAATTAGAAGAACTCTTTCAACTCTAGCATATAGATGGTTTCATTTTCTTTGGAGGAAGACTGTATTTTTTATATCATTAGAATTGATCAATTCTCAGAAAGATTAGATCTCTAAAAATAAATCAAATTTCTGACTTGATAAAAGCAAACAGATTAAAGACCATGAAAATCTAACATAAATGAAAAACTTGTTTTAGATTTCAAACCTTAAGATCCAACTGCAGAAAACTTTTCATCAAATTAATTACTCTGAGATTTTCATTGAACAAAGTTTATATATTAATTCTTTAAATACATTAAAGATCGGTCATTAATCAAATTATTCAAGTATCTCAAAGTATTTCAAGTCAAAGACTGTGTAGAAGAAAATGAAGAAATTGAACATGTATAAAAAAGGAAATGTTTTATTTAAGACTGTCAAGTTTTGTCATTGAAAAGCTGGAAAATAAGTATTTTAAAGCAGAATAAAGAAAATAAAAAGCCTGAGACATTTGTGATGTACAAGAGATTTTTATCTTCATTTAGTTATCATTTAAGAAAAAAGTTTGATCCCTTTATAAAGGATGCTTATCTATCTAAAAAATCTAAATAGGGAAAGACCTAGTTATAAATTATATATTTGGATAAGGAAGCGATTTGAATAAAACCCAAGCTTTAACTTAGCCCGTCGATAAAATTACTTTTGACCCTTAAAGAATATGTAAAGAATATGTTAGGGACTTTGGGGACCTTTTGATAGATTTTTGTTTTTCATAATCCCCAAAAAAAAACAGAGGTATTTCACTGATTCCTTGTAATTCTAGGGAAAAAATGAATTAATTCTTTCTTTATTGTGCATATGTTTTAAGATAGATGAATAATGAAATCATGTGGAATTAATTAAAAGTTGAGAAGGAAAACACACAAAATTCTCATCTCTTTATCTCACACAAGAAGTGAATGATTTTAGAGACATCATTCAGAAAGAAATGCATTTAGTGATGCCAAGAAATTGAAAAATCAACAGAGATATGAAAGATTCAAGTTGGCATGAAATAATCATGATTGGATTGTGCCAAGGTAAAAATAATAAAAAATTAAAATGTTATAAGGATGTTAAATATATTTTTCAACTTCAGAAACTTTTGGACTACAACTTTTTGACAGTTTTTCTCATAATCATTTCAAAACACAGTACATCACCTGGTTAGATATGTATAACCTCATCCAGGTGTTTCTTTACAATCCACCCTCAGCTACTGAGAAAAGAAGTTCTCAATTATTCGATGTCAGACTAAAGATAAGCAAGAATATGTAGCATTGGAATTTTACTTATTTTCTTAAAATTCAATCAAAAGATTTTTAAAACATGTCTTAGACATACGAGATCAAATATAAAAAAAACATATTTATACAAAATCTACAAAAGGCTCTTTCATTAGTTTTGGCAAAAAAAATTAGAATCAATATCATTACTGTCTATCAAGATTCTATACTGGCAATTCTTAGGATCACTTTTTTTAAGAATCAATCTTGCTAATGTGATATTTTTGAGTAGAAAATGTTCTGTATTTCTTATATAAATAAAACATTTCTAAGTAGGGACCAGATTATTCATTAAGGACAGTAGAGCAAAAATGGACACTTTGTGAATAATATTGTATGTCACTGATAGTTCTGAATCAACTTCAAAATTATCTATATTAACAATTGGGAAGAGTTTGTTTGTCTGTTCTCTCTAGACAGACAAACATTTTGATGCAGAGTGAACAAATTTGGGAGGAATACTTATTGAACCAATGAGAAGGTTTTAATGTGATAAATTTTTGTTTCACATGGAAAAGGAGATCTTTTATTGAGAGGGAGTCTCTGATAATAAAAAATAATACTTAATGAATAGGAAGTTATCTTGCTGCAGATATAACTAATCATACAAAATTTAAATATCCAAACATCAAAAGAAAAATATAGTTAATTATTTATCTTATGGCTGTATACAGGGAAGAAGAACAACAACTTATGTATAAAAATATAATCTGTTTCTTTTCTTTTATTACAAAATGTATGAAATAGTGTTGTGAAAGAGAGAGTCAAGGAACAGCTAAGATATATACACAGAGAGAAATAAAGAATCTTCAATGTACTACCTCTTTTTCATTCTGCTTTCATGAGACTGGTACAGGGCCAACTCAAAACATTTAATCATCTCCTTCTATATGTTGTTCGACTTCAGGGTCTTCGCAAAGCACCCCTTCTTTCTTCTGGAATCATACCCTCTTTCAACTTTAGTGAGCCTTTTTCTTCACATTTCTTCTACTTTCATGAGCCTGTTTCTTCACTTATCTGCTTCTTGTGTCTAGCATTATCTCAAGGCATTTTATCATCTTAGCTTCCACATTTCAGCCCAAACCTTTCTTTACCTCTCAACCCTGGGCTGTGTGGCCAGCAACCAGTGGATTGACATCTAGTGACTTTTCTGCCAGCTCCTTCATTCTCCTTTGTGCTCACCACGAGTCAAAAATCTTAAGTGGTTATACACAGAATTCCTGTGGTCACACTTCCTTCCAGTATGCCACCCATGCGATTCACATGGTATTTTTGTCATTTCTTGTTTATCTTAAGACATAGGTGCATATCCTTTTTTCTACCCATGTAACTTACATGGCCTGTCAAAGAAATCTTCTTTCTATCATTATTCACATTTAAATAAACATTGCTAATTAGGTATATAGGTAGTTCTTCAAACTAGAGATAATGACATAGCATTACTGCTTCATAAAGACTAACAATTCAGACAAAAACAGAAAATATTTAAACTAATGAATGTCAGAAAAGTCTCATTCATTTTAATTTTTAAAGAAATGTTTTACTGTCATTATAACCAACTGTGATTCAAGTCTGGACTATTAACCCTGCAGAGGCAGGTATTTCAACTAGTCAATAAACAAAGATATTTCTACATTTTTTCTTGCTTAAATTACCGAGTCACAAATTCAATATTTGTAACCTTTGAATGTGACTTTTACTCTAAAAGAAATGCTATATAAGTCAATCTGAATAAATTGCCAAAGCAAATAAAAGCTTTCATTAAATTCCAAACAAGTTGATTAGCTTTAAGTAACAAAAATAGTTTTCATAACATTTTATAGGTGCACACACACACACACACACACACACACACACACACACACACACACTACTTAAGTGATGACAGATTGATAGTATACATAAATGTAATACTTTTTTAACAAGTAGCTCTCATGGTTTCATATAAAGCAACTGGAAATGAAAACTTATAATAATTTTTTTTTGATTCCTCATGAAATATTTAAGAGCTAGAATGATGATAGCAATGCATTTGACTGTTATAAATGGCATTCTATCAAGTACACAGTTGAGAAATAACCAAATACACGACAGGAAAGTTTTCTAACAATGATTTTTGGCTATTTTTCTTTCCACACACACACACACACACACACACACACACACACACACACACACACACACACACACACACACACACACAAAAAAAAATCCCAATGTATCTCACCAGCATTCCAGGACCAGATGTGTAACCACTTACCTGAAAAAGATAAAAATAAAAAGTAAAAATTAATCCAATGAAACAAAGCAGCTAATTGCATATAATGAAGCAGATAGAAAAAAAAATCAAACAAAAAACAAAACAAATAAGTTAACAATCAATTCACCTCATTCTGAATTTTTAATCCTAAAAATAACAGACTATGAGATGATTATAGACAGGGTCATATAATTAAAATGAAAACCTTTTAAAATTACAGTAAATCTTTTATATGAACATACTCAGCTGGTTGAAGCATTCTTTGAAAGTTTATTAGTCACCAATTCATATATCTACAAGTGCAGATTATACATCTCTCTCTCTCTCTCTCTCTCTCTCTCTCTCTCTCTCTCTCTGCATATATATAAATAAGTGTATGTGTATGTGTGTGCATATGTATGTGCTATTTTCTCTCAGTCTTCTTTCTCTATATATATTTATATATATATAGAGAGAGAGAGTGACAGACAGAGAAAGAAAAAATAATTAGGTAAATAGAGATCCAAACAACCTTGTGTACAGTTGCCAAGATAATTTTGTATCTGTTAAGCTGCAAATCATATCACTGGAACATTGGCAGTCAAAAGGCTAGCTTAGCTGATAGTGTCACAAAAAATTACACTTATAATAATGATATCTGAAAATATTCCTAGTCCAACTGTGATATTCACACTCTCTTAACACCTGATAGTTTTTCATATTATTAGCAAATATTTCAACTTCAACTTACTGATTATTTTTTTTAAATCTAGTTGTGTTCAAATTTGACATGTGATTTTTCAATACTCTTTTGAGAACAGAAATTATATGAGTTAAAAAATAAGAAAAGAGTTCTGTAATTTTTCTGTCTCAACTAATTATTAAGAAAAGCAAATCAGAGTCAGAAGATAAAAAAAACAGTGACAAAATTCAGTTGGCTCAAAATGACACAAATTCTGCAAAAAATTTCAAAAGTTAAATTATCAAAGAAATCTGAATGTTCAAATTCATTGAACAGCAAATCTTAACAGTAAGGCCACATATTATATTGCTTGAAAGAAAATAAAATTACTTCAAAAGTTTTTTTTTCTTTTTTGCATCAGCTAATTTTGCTATTTTTAATTTTCCCTTGTGCATACTCCTCTGCATGCAAAATATTTCTTTTGTTAAAGAGAACTTCATACACTGCAAACTCAACAGTTGCACTCCATTCAAAATCAATGAAAGTGAGAAATAGTATGAGAAACCTGCAACAATTGGCAAGAAGATGGAGTATAACGGAGAAGCTGCTAAGACAAAAAGAGAAAGAGAAAACCCAAACACATGCAGACAGTACAAGAGGAGAAGAATCTCTGTCACTGTATTTAAAGAAGACAAATCAATACTACTACTAATGGTCCCTATTAGTGTCAAGAACTGAGCCCTGAACGTGGCAGTCTTGATGATTCTATGATTCTGTTTGAGTAGAAAGAATACAAGTTAGTTCTTTCTAAGCTTCATTTATATCAGCCAGGTGAGTACAACAGGAGAAAGTTTTGTCAAGATTACTTTATTTCTGTTTTAGGTTTTTTCCTTCTTTTGGTTTGAATTTTAGAGATTTTTTTGAGAGAATCAAATTCTGTCTCCTTTAATAAAGAGAAGAAAGAACGTCTTCACTATCTTGTGTTATTCTCTTAGAATATGAACTAATGTTGGGTTGGAAAGGAATTGTTGTCGTCAATAGAATTAAAAAGAACATCTTAATCACACAATGAAATATTAGAGATATGTATAAGTGCAGTTAAAGTAAAAACAAAGACTGCATTTGTGATTAAAAAAAAAGAAAGTTAGAAGCCATATTTATTGATACAGAAGTAAAAACTGATTATATTGAATGAAGACAATAATAAATCTTATTTATTTAATAGTGAGGCATATTCAACTTTTATATACATATAAGTTTTACAAGGGGTTCTCATAAACTGATATTTGTTTAACTAATAAAAAACATAAGTTAAAGAAGTTGAAATGAGCAAACACTCAAGAACTCCAAAGACACTGAAGCTTCATGCTAAAATGAACTTCTCAATATGTTAATATGTTAAGTTCAAAGGTCACAAATATTATTACTGTGAATATAAAGACTAACAGATTTGCCCAAGTTCTAGGTATAAATATTATTTGATATCACAGAGTTTAGAGATTTGTATTGATGACTTCCATAAAAAAAATTCCTAAATGAAGAATAATTTGATTATCTAAAGATGATAATTGAATTACCAAATTATTTCTATATGATTTGACTTCTTGTAGAAGAACAGTAGTGGTACTATTTAACCTATAGCTGGAGGGGATAAGGAGATTTATAACTTTGTTTCTATATGAAACTTTCATCAAATTATTGATACTGTAAATGAAGACGATGAGAATAAATAAGTAGGACACAAAAAATCTGATGTAATTACAAAAAGTACACACAGTGGATTAGATTGGTTCACATTAATTCCTCAATATTCTGAAAGCATAAAAAGAAAGGAAGTCTCAGGTGAGTGAAAAGGTTGAGAAAAAATGAAGTTCATCTGTGCCATCAAATTAAAATAAAAATGAAAAGTTGAAAATTTCAAGTTCGTCATCTAAATGACAAACACCAGTTAAAGAGAGATGATAAATACGAGAAAAATAACATTATGAAATCACATGATAAGTAGAGATCTTTGCAAATCTTAATTCCATAATGAGACAAGCAATAAATAAACCAATACTTTAAAGAGATTCAAGACATCATTAAATCTGATAAAAGATATAAGCAAGGACAGCTCAAAAAAGATCAAGTAACTTCTTTATTTCTTTACTGAGAAATCCAACCACATGTCTATATTATTTTCTTGGAAAACCATTTCATAGTATGCAAACTACAGTTGGCTTTTCAACTCAGAGTATGTTTGTGTGTGTGTGAGTAAGATGGCATTCACCCAATGTGAGTCAAGCTGGCTCCACACTCATGCATTGTGTTTCTTGAGGATTGATGCCCTAAGGTACATTCATGGAACAGGTTTGAATTCAGAGTTTTCTTTCTTCTAGACTGGTTGCCAAATTAATGTTAAAGAGGCCTATGTACCCAACTATTTACCCATAGTTGGAGGGAGAATAGTTGGATTCATACCTTTCCCAAGAGCATTAGCACTATATAAACAGCCTAAGCCAAGATTTGAACTCAAGTTGCCATGTCCATTTTATACAATGATAACCATTACACCATGAGTGTTTCCTACCCTGCTTTGCATTTATTTTCTTTTGGTTGAGTATTACATTTATGCTCAATATATAATACAGCTACCAAACTGTTTTAGCATTAATACTGACACCATACAGTACAATTATCTATATAATAAAGAACTATTTATGAAATGTTTAAAAGAAGGTGGTTATGAAAGCCAACATCTGTACAACTGATTAGGGTTGGCTCAGTGAAGAATAATGACTAATTAGATGCAGGGTAGAGCCACAACTAAAACTTTAAATGATTAATCTAACAGGAAATGCCAAGGTAATGTCAGATTATTAATGATCTGTAGCAATAGAATAACCAAAGATAAGATTCTATCAACCAGATCCAATAAAAAAAAAAAAATATATATATCCAGTATAATACATGAAAAAATCATACAAGTTAATAATCTGACCTTTTATTCATCTAAAGAAAAATTTTAAAAAATAAGATTTTATTCATCAAATTTATCAGGTTTTATCATATATAATGTATTTTATTAAAGTCATGAATGATTATGGATTTGTTAAAAATTAGGTAGTCTTCAAGAGATAAAATATACCTTAATCTGCTTTAAAAAAATAAAAATGAAAAGTATTTCGATTTTTAGTTAATAAAGCATAATTGAATGTCATCAATCTGCAACCATTGAACCAAATTCCCAAACAGGCAATGAAGATTGTAGAATTCCTGTGTGCTATGAGTGCTAGTGCTTTTCAAGGCTCACTCTGGTTTTTTTCTGAATCAAACATTTTGCTCAACAACAGTTTGCTCTTCACTAAAAACTTGACACTGTGGATCAATTGTTTCAAATGGTATTATTAAATAAGTTCTAAAATGAGATATTATTATTATTATTATTTACTCTTTGAGAGTTTTTCACATCAGGATTAACTGATGGTTTTTCACTGAAGTTTGAGTAACAGCAAGTCCCCTCAAGTCTCCAGGACTCATCTCAGTATTCTAGCCTATCTCAATAATGCAGTAGTTTGAATGGTTTCTACTCGTCCTGTTATTTCCAAGTTCTCCAGTCCCTTTATTAATCTTTTGGTGATTGTACCAAGAGCACCAATTACAATTGGTGTAAACATCACATTCATGTTCCAACGTTTTTTCTATTCAATAGCAAGGTCCAGGTACTTATCCTTCTTTTCACTTTCTTTCAATTTTATTCTGTGGTCAGCCCAGACAGCAAAGTCCAAAATTTGCAAGTTCTCTTTTTTTTTTGTTGATTATTAATATGCCTAATCAAGCAGAGACACTACTGCATAGTCTGGAACGAGCCGCAGCTGGCATTGGCCTCCATGTCAATGCGAACAAAACTGAATATATGTGTTACAACCAAACGGGCAACATTGCCACACTAGACGGAGCCTCTCTGAAACTAGTAGACAAATTCACCTACCTAGGAAGTAGCGTCTCATCAACCGAAAAAGACATCGACACACGACTGACGAAGGCATGGACAGCTATCGATAGGCTCTCGATCATATGGAAGTCAGACCTAATCGATAAAATGAAACGCAGTTTCTTCCAGGCAGCGGTTGTGTCGATACTGCTATATGGATGCACCACATGGATGCTAACGAAGTGGCTGGAGAGGAAACTAGACGGAAATTACACAAGAATGTTGAGAGCAGTATTAAACAAGTCCTGCCGACAACACCCCACGAGACTCCAACTATACGGACACTTGCCCCCCATCACGAAAACTATACAAGTCAGACGAACCAGACACGCGGGACACTGCTGGAGAAGCAAGGACGAGCTCATAAGCGATGTACTCCTGTGGACCCCCACATATGGCCGTGCAAAAGTAGGACGACCAGCACGAACTTACATACAGCAACTATGTGAGGACACAGGATGTAACGCTGAAGACCTGCCGGAGGCGATGAATGACAGGGAGAAGTGGCGAGAGAGGGTCAGGGATATCCGCGCTGGCGGTGCGACATGATGATGATGATTATAAGGTCTAGTTGTCTGACCAAGATGAGGTGATTCATTTGTATGTCAAAATCCCATAGGAGTTTATGCGTCTCATTCTCTAGAACAAATACTGGGTTATGCATATACCATTTGTTTGTATGGTCAAATTTAAATTTCTTGCACAGTTTCCAGTAGATTACCTTGCCCACCCAGTTGTATCAAGTCTTATACTCTTTCTGTGCTGATTTGCTGCATTCACTTATTATGTGATTGATTGTTTCGTTTCTATCACCACATAACCTACATCTACTGTTTTGTTGTGTCTTATCTATTCTTGCTTTGATATGATTGGTTCTTCTGGTGTTGTTTTGTGCTGTTATTAGAAGAGATTCAGTTTCTCTCTTAAGTTTTTCCTTTCTTAGCCATGTCCACATTTTTTCATGTGAGATGTTGCTTATTAGTCACTTAAAATGTCCATAGAGTTGTTTTACTACCAATTTTTGTTTTCTGTTTATTGTCATTCTGTTGGTCCTCTTGTTATCAGTATTGTTTCTGGTGGCTCTAATCAATCTTTGTCCATGCTTTTCTATGTATTATTGTTATTGTTATTATTTGTTTGTTATGCCTCCTTGAACATCTCCCATATTTACTATCTTCTCACATCAAACCTTTACAAAAAAAAACAAAGAATCTTTGCATCGAACATATACACTTTTAATACAATATATATTTACATATCAACTTTAGTTAAGTGATTCGTGGAGTAGTTCCCAAAAATGTCCTCTTAAATTCTTTTTTTTACCATTATTTCTGAAATCATCCAAATTAATCTTAGTATTTTTTACCTTATTGCTGTTTTTAATCTAACAATTTGTTCCAAAAATATATTACTCTATTAGACAAAAAATCCAATGGTTAGTAGACTTAGTTTTTGAAAACTGTCTTGACAGTAAATTTCCAGTTTGAGGAGAAATATTTAAAAAAAAATATCAGCCATAATTAGAAATTTCATTAATTATTCTTAAAGTCTCAATTAGAACACCTGTAATCTTTTACTCTTTTTATTAGTTTTGTTACTCTTCTTAATATACATTCTCCTTTCCATGTCTAGACACTGGAACCCAGGCTTGAGTACAATATTCAATATGAAGTATTATTAGGGTTTTATATATTTTTCAAATATTTGTCTCTATAGTCTTATTTTTCTCAATCTATAACTCCCACTAAGGCAAGCACATGACATGATTGTTATGTCTTAGAAAATGGACACAGCAGCCCAAGTTCAAATTCTAGATGAAACTATGTGTGTTTCAATTTGTACTAATGCTCTAGTGGGACTGGGCTCTTTAGCCTTTGTATAGCAACCAATCTAGAAAGAAAACTCTGAATTCCAACCTGCACTACTATGCTGAAAAATTGACCTTGTGTTGCATCCTGTACATGCAGAGGAATTGGGTAAATATACATAAAGTGAAGTTTTCATAAAAGAACACATTACAATGAAATATATTTTGCTACTTTATTTGAGTGAATTATTCAATGATCACTCCAGATTCTGCAAGTTACTTTTAAAAGTTTCATGTAAATTTTTACATATAAAATGATGACCATGGCTGAAATCAAAAAAGCAAATCATTTATTTATTCATTTACAGCTGAAAATGTTCTAAGGTCATTTTTAGAAAATCCAGTGATGACCTTATCTTATCAGTGATGTTTAAGATAGAACAAACTGATGATGACAAACAACATCATTTATAAAATGATTTTAAACAAGAAATTTTTAGAAGACAGAATGGTTTCATAACAACAGTTGAACATCAGAATTTACAAATCACTTCTAAAAAGAAGAGGCATTCCTTACATGGCAGAGCAACTCACTTTTTATGCCTTTATAGCTTTTCTTTTAAAATTCTTATTAAAAACTTAGTATCATACTGACATTTGAAATTCCTTCAGGTAGAGTGTACTTGCTCTCTCTATACTTTTCCAGCATGTCCTCTACACCTGCCCAAGATTAAACACATTTTTTATGACTAAACTGAGGAATGACCACTGTTCAGCTTCCAAATTTTCTTACAATGAGTTCTAAATACTACTTGCCAATGAAGGTGAGACAAAGTCAGAGGCTCTAAGCGAAAGTCTACATTTATTAGTGAAATTAGATAGAAGAAAGACAAATTGCTGTTTAAATATATCTACAAGAAAATCATAGGTAGTAAGGCTTTGAAAAACAAGTACCTGAATGCAGTATATCTATATAAAAAAAAAAGGAGTGAGAGCTTCAGATTTACAATATCTATAAAATTGTATTTTCAAATTAGATGTAAATTTTCATTACATGGTAAATATAATAACAAGCTGTACAGACAAAACTCGTGTTATCAAAGTTAAAAAGGGAAGTTTTATTTATATATGGGTTAGTATCTGTTGATATAATTTAAGAATTGAATAGACAATTATTAGGAAATAAAAGGTAAATAAAAGTGTAACTATAGTACACAAGGTTAGATCAATTTTGTAATTGTAGTTTTGACCAAGTCTAAATAGTTGGAACTTGAAACTGAAGCAAAATATTTTTTCTTAGCTTTTATGATCATTTAAGAAAATTACTTTTAAAAGTGAAATAATCAGGTTGTTTATTATTGTAGTGTTAATCCCAAAAATAACTGTGTAAAAGTATTCTGAAGAAACATTTGATATTTGTTTTAAATAGCAACACACATCTTGTTCTTAAGAAATCAAAGAAATTTTTTATAATTTGAGATTATGTGAAATATTTCATCATATAAAGGCATTAAATAATATAAATATCCTGATCACAGTGTTTGAAGAACTCTTCCATGTCACGAGTCCTTTTTGGTCACATGACAAGGTGATCTGGGGAATCTGCTTTTTTGATGAATAGGACTTGAGAAGGGCATATATAGTCGTTGCTCCTCAGCAGCGAGCACATGGTGCCTCTCTCCATTATCTTCCAGACCAGAGAAGTGTGAATTCCACCTTTTTTCTGGATGGACTTGTATTCATGTTCCTTGAACACATTGTGACTTTTTTATGACATAGGATGGGAACTCAGTTCCTGCCTTGTATTGTGTATAATTAAATGTCATATATTAATTGACTTGTCTCTTTCCTAACAAATATTCTGTTTGGTTACCCTCTTTGGGATAACTTAATGCATTATAAGAAACAATAATATTAGCAATTAAACACCAAGTAATTATTTGTTAAAACCAATATGCAAATTATCCACACCATATACTATGTAAACCTTTATTTCTTAGTGATATATAACACACATAGCTGGATTTTAAATGCATTAATAACATAGGCTGTTTCAAGATAAACCTGAATGAGCTAAATTCTAATCGAGATATCATTAATAAATAAGATGTTGATTAAGATGAAATAATGATTATTTAACAACCATTGAGAATATAATGGGAAAAATCAAAGGAATTGTGATGTCAGTGGTGATGTAGTTTTAGTTACAGGCAGACACATAATCTTCATTATGATAAGATGTGGATGTGAACCAGACATGTAGAGCTGTCAGAACTACACTATAAACTTCATCAACTTTGAAAATTCCTTGTCAAAGTATATACAGTTAGCTGATTTAAGATTAAAAAGAGTAGCAAGTTCCATGATCAGCAATCCTATATCTTTAATATGCTCCAAAGGATTAAACAACAGTTTGAAAAACCTAAAGTATTTTTTAGGAACTCCATCCACCAGTATAGCATATTTGACTTGCTTCCTAAGAATGTATTGTATATTATGGTGAAGTCATACAAATTCAAAGTGAGGAAAGAAGCTCTAAAAAAAGTTATTCATTAGGAAAGTGAATATTTATTCATAGAAACAATGGCTAAATTCATTATATTGATTTATAGGATTGTTTTAAATTTCATTTGAATCACATCATAAAAATAATGAAATAAAAACAGGTTCTATTAAACTTCTAAATTAAAATAGAAATTGAATTTTATAACAAGAAGTGAAAAGCCAGCCAAGAAGAGTTTGAAGAAAAATCGTCATAAATTTAGAAGTCACACACTGATCAGTATTAATTAACCCTTTCCAAAATCTTGTTTGATCATTCAAGGCCTTTCTTTGTTTCTAAGAACTCTTACAACTTAACATTTTGATAATATTATGGTTTAAATATTTTGATTATCTTATTTTGAATCTATCTATAATGGTATACTTTCTGTTAAAATCAAATAACAATCTTTTCAAGATTAATAGTTAAAATTACAAAATCTTTTTACCAAAACTTGTAAAAAGGAGTTATTGTTTTTTTCATGCATTTTAACAACAATTTATTGATTTTGTTTCCTCAAAAAATGTAGAAAACTGAGTAAAATAATCTAGGAATCTAAGTTTTGAGGTCAGTTCTTATCCTATTGAATTCTAACTATCTGTTCTTTTCAAGAGTTTGTTTTATTTTTATTTTTGAGTCAAAAATCAACCAATCCAATTATACATAAGCATGGAAATTATTGGATAGTCTAAAGGTGGAATGAGCTAGAATCAAAAATCATTGAAACTGAGAATTCCATTTAACTGTGAAGCACATGATTATATGATTCAATAAAGAAGGAAAAGAAAGGAAACTACTATGTTATGTTGTGTTCAAGTCAAACCAGACTATCAAAAATGTCTTCATGCAATGAGATAAGAGATTGTAAAGTGGCAGATGAGATAAAAAGAAAGGAAAGAAAACCCTGTTATGTTCAGGTCAAACCAGACTATTAAAAATGTGTCTTCATGCAATGAGATAGAAGTTTGCAACGCAAGAGATGTAGCAGTGTGTCCAGATTAACCTAACAAATACAGTATGCTATCCAACTAGTAGAAAGAGAGTTACTTCTTAAAATAATCAACATTCAGCAAAAAAAAAACAAGAAAATAATTCAACTAGTAGACAGAACCTTGAAGATTTGACATACTGTCATCTTTTCAGAATACTCATTTGCTTAATTCTGAAACATGGGAAATATCAAAATCAGAAAAGTGCATCTATTCTGTAATATTCATTAATAATGCTATGTCTTAAAATGGGGAAAAACAAGGTTAGGTTAGGTTATTTGGTTTAATGGTATATCAGCCCATGATAATTTTTTAATACCTGCTTATATATATATATATATTTTATATTCCTCTTTATACATATATATATATATATATATATATATATATTTATACTTATATATGATTTTTAAAAGAATAGTTAGTTGGTAATGGTCTCAAGTATTGACATTCAATGTTTGAACATAGTTAAATGGTTTCAAGTATTGTTATTTAATGCAAATAATTCTATTCAATATTAATAATAATCTCAAGTAAAAGACTGAATAGCTCTATTTGACCTATAGATAAGACCCTAACAGGTACTATGACTTTGGGTCAGAGTGGACCTGAGAGTAATGGTAATGAAGGGATACTCCACATTTCCCAAACTCCAAGGCTGGAGCCTCACCATCTGATGCAGTTTTAATATCATATCCAGGACAGGAAAAAAAAAAATTTGACAACTGCTGGCTTCAAAAGTTTTCAAATGACTTCTAAGGTTAATCTTCAAGTATGATTTCTACTGAATATCCCCAGTTTATTTCAAATTGTAAAATAAGAAAAATATCTATAAAAGAAGATTTGCTTTCTGTTCACAAAGCAGCCAGAGCAGATTTGATAAAACACATGCTACTTAAATGTATAAAACATTGAAAATCAGTTAATGGCAAATTTTGCATTAAATACTTTAAAATGAATTGTTTAAAACATTTTGCTTTAAGAGTGAAATTTCTATTTACTTTTATCACATTTGTGTAAAAACAAAAAAAAATTAACATATATTTGGATGGTGAAAAAAGCTTTCGTTTTCAATGCTAGCAACATTTTACAAGATTTCTTATATTTCATTTCTCTTATTTTAGAATAAAACACTTTATATAAGTTTTCTTTTTATTCCACTCTCATTAATAAGAGAAAAAAAGTTCAAGATCAATTATGAAAATATATGTTTTCAACTGCAGAGAGATTAGGAAAAAAAGAAAGAAATTTTTAGAATATTTCATATACATATATGGAAAGAAAAAAAGAAAAATCTTTAAAATATATGTAATTTCATACATCTATAATTATATTAAAAATATATATATATATATGTAATATTGATATATAAACATATACATTAAATGTTGTTCTAAATATATATATATATATATACACACACACATAATATAAAATATATTTTTATATAAGCAAAAGCTTATGCATATACAAGCTACAACCACACATTTAATGGTGATATAAATTTTCATATGTATGTATGTGTAGTGCACACACAGTTAGTTATACAGAGGTCTTTCATATTCACAGTTTTGCTTTTAACAGTTGAACTATTCACAGTTAACCTTCAAAATAAACAATTTAGAATTTTTACTTAATAATAGCCTGAAAGCACAAGAGTAATGATACTGGAGATTTAAACTTGCTGTAAAGTGCTTCCTTTACGGGTAAAGATCAAAGTTCTCAATTTAATAAAGAAAGAAAAAAGCATAGGCTAAAATCAACAGTAAGAATAAATCTTCTATCCATGACATAACATTTATTACAGGGAATTCTTATAAATTTTGGTTTTATTATTAGCTATTATTATCATCAATTCTTTATTTTTTTTAACTTATGAATTAAAATTTATTATAGGTATAAATGTATCAAAATAAAAACATAGTATATACACGTCCAGCTCATTAGCTTAGTGGTTAGAGTATTTGCCAATAGCCAAGTTATTCCTGCCCAAGACACACTACATGAGTAGCACCTCCATGACTAATCCAGGACACAGGACTAGTAAATGAAAATACATAAAGATCAGTACTATCCCCAGTTTCAGTCATATGATGTGGGGATGATCTTAGAACCCCATGGTTAAGGGAGGAACCATGATAATCTGTTACAGAGCTTGCAGCCAGTGCTTATTTAAAAGATTATTTTAATACTATCAAATAGATAACTGAAAGAAACAAGTAAAAACTCAATAAAAAAAAATTTAAATCAATAATTAGTCAATTTTTGATTTAAAAACTTATGTTGCTGATCTTTTCTTACTAGATTTTCAAATTTATATTTCTGTTGATCTAAGAATAAACTATAGAACAGAACCATTTAATCAAAAACATTTTAAAGCAGTGTTTATCAGAGTACACAATTATGTGAGTATGTATACTTAAGTAGAGAGAGAGAGAGAGATTTAATAGCTAGGTTTAGCAATGTATTTGCTTATGCATCCATAACAAATTCACTCAGATCACTCCAATGAGTTCAATTATTAATAGAAGATTTAATTTAAATAGTCTATCTTAGAAAAACTATTTACTCACTTCAAGAAAAGCTTCAAACTTTCATTCATTTGTCATAAAATTAGGACTCTTTGATTCATGAAAAGTGTTTCTTTCATAAACCAATAATCATATTTGAAAGGATGAAAAATTTGAATAAAAACAATAACAACAAAAAATCTACAAATATTAGTTGACCTTCAAAATTCATTGATATTAATGACTGCTTCCCAAATATACTGTTTAAATCCACTGAAAATATGTTCAGAACTGTGTCCAATCCCAGCTCTAAAAAAAACCCCTAAATGTAGAGTTTTCAAAACAGAGCTACTATGAGCAATATGACTTGTGCTCCATTTTGATTTTAGAAGAAGAAAGAAGCAGCCTTCTAAGGAACTGACTTTTTTCATTAAGAGAATTCTTAAAAGATCAAAATTGGAAGAAATGAAGATATTATAATTTTTGTCTGATCCCTAAAGAAACTTACATTATCTAGCATTATCTTGATGGAATATTATGCCCTTTGTCTTATATTCATAATAGGTACTTTGTGTCAAATGCTGTCTTCAATTGGTTTAATTTAGAGCAGTAATTGCTTGAATCATTTACTTCCCCAGAAGAAACCCATAGTAAAAGACTTCTAACCCCGACATCCCCTTTGAGTAAAAGAGTGGCATTTGGTGTGGTTCATTTCACTTGCTCTAAAATGTAATGAATCCCAAATTGTTACAAATTATCTAATTTTTATCACCCATCACAATTTACTTCAAAAATCAAATGTGGAAATACAGTCCAGTAAGTTTTGTTTTTGTTTTTAACTTATGCAGATGCCACTCATCAAAACAACTGATAGAACTAAGCTGGTACAAGTGATTCTCAATGCTTAATTTTAGATATTTTGTGTATATTAATTATTTCCTACATAATGTAATACTTATTATTCTCAAGTAACATTGTGATTTGATTGCTATCAACCTCCATTGACATACCTGACTCTGAAACATCATTCAGCTTAAAATCTCTACTTTTGACATATGCAGTTCTTCAAAGTACCTGTTCAATAAATACACTCACATTTTCTTTTACATTTAATTGGCATTTTTACCTTTCTTTAATCTTTAGTATTATAATTAATAAACAAACACATGTTAATTTTGACAATTTTTTAATGCATAGAACTGACAGGTGTCACAATACAATCAAAAGGAATTTTTTAAATAAAGTTAATTAAAACTGAATATTCATAATGCCATCTAATGATAAAATCAGAATCTCCTTTTTGGCCAACTCAATATGTTAGGTATCTTTATTGACCCCATCACCACTAAAAAAAAAGAATTTACTCATCCTTATAAAATAAACATCCAACTTAATTCTTTTGATTCCACTTCTTTCCTAATTTTTTAACAATTCTTTTAATTATAATATTTTTCCTTTAGACATTATCTTATAATTATTTGCTTTCTTTTGCCAGACAATTTAATTAACTCTTATCTATTAAGTTATTTTCCTCCAGAGTTCATTTCAACCATGTTAAAATGTGATGCAATTCTCAGACTGTCTCCAGTGCAATGAAGAATTGTTATCTACTGTGTTCAGTGGAAGCAGACTGAATCACTTGTCAGTGCCAATAACCAAAGAATAGGAATAGAGAGTATGGTGAGTTAAGGAATGAACCCAAGGCGCATAACTAAGAGAGTAATAAAAAATACACGTTACATCTATAAAGGTACACACACACACACATATATAATTTTTAAAATCATTGTACCGTATATTCATTCAATAATATACATTCATGAGTCTAAGAACATAAAAAAGTAAAATGTTGACATATATAGAAATATTTAATTTCTCTCTCTCCCTCCACTTTTCTCTATCTTATATATATATATATATATATATATATATATATATATATATAATTTTAAAATTATCATACCATATATGTATTAAATGATATACATGGATGAGCCTAAAAACATGAAAAAAGAAATATGCAGACATATAAAGAAATATTTACAGCTTCCCCTCTGTCTCTGAGACTGTCTCTGTCTCTTTCTCTTTCACATACACCACACTCTCTCTCTCTCACACACACACACACACACACACACACACACACACACACACACACACACACACTCTCTCTCTCTCTCTCTCTCTCTCTCTCTCTCTCTCATCCATTCAAATACACACAAACTATAAGTTAAGTGAAAGGATAAACCAGACAATGTTCATATTGCCATGTAGATAGGTCTGGATGTTATACTTTTCAAAAAGAAACAATAATTTTCAACCCAACAGAAGATGATGGACATCACAAACAGAAAAAAAATGCATACAGAAAACATATTGACATGCAATAACAAGATGTTATTTCTTTATCCAGCATGAAAAGTTTTTTTTTTAAATAACTTTTAAGAAATGTATTCCTTAAGAGAATGTATAAATTATAACAATGAGATGGTTTGGTAATATGGAACATTTTACAAATAAGTCTTATCATTTACTCAACTCTCAAATAGTGACTTTTTTTTACTTTTTACCACCAGATCATAAATGTACAGGTATAGAATGATTGCTTAGGTGTTCAATCTGCTGGTCAGAATTTGCATCTCATTTTTTTGTAGTACTGACAAACAGTAATTGGCAAAACAATTAAGTTTAATGAGGTAAAGTGCATTCAAAAGAAGTCGTTTGTTTGGCACGGGAAGATAGCCTCAGCATCAGAAGGATCACCATGGATTTGAAGCTGTCGAAATCAACGGTCGAATACATGCTGAAGACAAACTCAGAGCGGAAAAAGAAGAGAGGACGGAAAAGATCAATTGGCAAGAGGACTGAAAGGAGAATGAAGAGGACTGTGACACGGCTTTTGACATCTGGAGAAAACGTTACAGCTAGAAAAGTGAAGGAGAAATGTGAATTGGATGTAAACGTCCGAACAGTACAAAGAACACTGCATAGGATTGGTTTGAAGTATGCAAAGGCTAAGAAAAAATTACACTAACAAAGAAATACAAAGGAGCAAGACTGGAGTGTGCTAAAAGGTGGTTAACAAAGCATGTTGACTTTAAGGTTATATTTACTGATGAGAAGCGTTTCAAGTTTGATGGGCTCGATGGATGGTGTACTTGGTCGAGAGGGGGTGAGCCTGTTGTACTGAACAAATGACAGATGGCAGGAGGAGGAGTTATGGTCTGGGGTATGATCTTTGCTAATGGAAATATATGGTTGGAGTGGCTGAAAGGACGACAGAACATCGAAAGCTACAAACAGTTGCTGGACGAGAAAGCCCTACCAAGGATAAGAAGAGAGATGGGGAATGATTTTGTTCTACAGCAAGACAATTGCAGTATCCATGTGTCAAAACTTATGAAAGAATGGATGGCTAAAGTGAATATGACTACTTTGGAATGGCCTTCAAGAAGCCCAGATCTAAATTTAATAGAAAATGTTTGGGAAATGCTTGCGCAACTTGTCTATGATGGACCTGAAATAACGAAAGAGGCTCAACTATGGGAACGAATACTAGGAGCCGAAAAACAACTAATAGAAACACGTAGAGATGTTATTGTGCATATGTTTGATCATTATGAAGAGAGATTGATAAAAGTTATTGAGAAGAAAGGTGATATTACAGACTATTAACAGTTTTTCAACGATGTCCGAAAAATAATGTCGCGTGTGTTTTGTAAAAAATGATGAAAATTAAATATTTTTCCTTACCTAATCGATTTTCTTTCATTTTTATTACAGTTATTGTCTTTATATGTTTATGCTATTCTATTGAAGGAATTTCGCCACTCTATGGTACTTGGAAAGTCGAATACTAAAGTGTCCGAAAAATATTGTCGGGCCCCTGTAGAATATGCTGACTGTATATCCTGCAAAGAGGTAAGCCCCCCCCCCAAGCTGTCTAGAGTATGTGACTAAACTGCATCTGATGATGAGGCTCCAGTTCTGGAGATCTGGAGAGTGTGGAGTACCCCAAGGTTCATTCTGACCCTGAGTGGTAGTCCCGGTTAAAGTCTCCTCTATGAGTCAAATAGATTTGTTTAGAAATTATCCATAATCAATAGGATCATGTACAAAAAAACCCCTTTTAAAAAACAACTACACCAAAAAAGTAAGTTTGAACATGCAATGGATGTGATTCCCTAACCTCTAGGTATAAAATAACTCCAGATGGGTTGGCATGCCATTAAAATCAACCAATCTATATAAAACTATAATTTTCTAATATACTGAAAAAACATTCAAATCATGTTAGAAAAAATGTTTAATAATTCCAAGCAATTGATACAATTAAATAAAGATGAAAACTCCATTGCTCATTAAAAAAATCTTTTTTGAAATGTGTGAATATCAAAAATCTTGCAATGCTCTGGGTACCCCTCAGGCAAAGTTTCATATTTGCGAATCTTTTCAGAAACAAGCATTAAAACTTTAACTGTGAGTCATTTGGCTCTAAATTATTAATCTTGATTAAAATGTGTTAAGATGTATCTACTCTTATCAAATTGAATACAATGAGAGATATAAAAATAAATAATGATTGTAATTAGAAATAGCAAGAAAAAACCACTGCAAAACCACCAAAATGGTGATGGTAAAAAATCATTTAAACTATCTCCCTAAGAAAATGTGCCTGAAAAACTTAAATATTGTTGAGTGATCAGAAATGTTTTTGCTTAGACAAATGTAGAATGTAATATTATAAAGCTTGATCTTCTGCAATAACAAGTTTTTTAACTTGATGAAAAGTGGTTATTTCAAAGTGACAAATGTCATAGAGAAAAACTTGAACCATTAATTAATAATGAAATAAAAAGAAAAAAAACTGTTTGCATTAGTTAGAAACTAATATTTGATTTTTGCCCCTTGTAGAATGAAAGTATGGCAATGAATAATCCACTACTGAACTTTGTATTCCTTCAGTTCCTGATTTAGCCACAGAGCTGTACCAACCAAGTGTTCATGACAATCTGTAAAGGTGACATAATTATGGTATTGCTCAGTATTGGATCTGATGACGGAAAAAGTTTTATGCAAGAATGTGTCCCTAATGAAAAGCTCCATTGTAAAATGCTGAGGTTGTGCAAGTAATTGCTAAAGAAGAGATTTTGTACAGTCATTAGTGGATTGGGATGAATGCAGAGGAAATGCTATCATCAATAACAACTCAATAGATACAATTGCAGCGGGCTTACAAGATAGAAAATAGTGAAAAATTTCATGAAGGGCATATACAAAAGAATTTCTAAAAGAAACAGATAAGAGTTGATATTCAAAGTTGGGTGAGGAGGATTCCTTAGGAGTAAAGGCATTATTGCCAATGTTATTTTTAATTAAATAGAACTAACTTGAGAAAAGAAATAGAAAAGATATTGCCACTTACACCATATTGTTAGATTGAGGGAAGGAGGAAGAGCTCCTTAAATATTTGTACAATCAATTGACATTTGGAATAAAGAAGTACAGATCTTCACTTCAAAAGTGCCAACAGCAAAAAAGAAAATGAGCAATAAATAACATGGATAAGCAAAAAGAAAAAAAAAGAATCAGAAAAAATGCTTATGCACACAGTCCAAGATATTTTATAAAAACTTTGCACATTTTCTGCATAAAAAATGGTATTAATTAATGATTACTATCTAATTTCATCAATTAGTTTGCACATCTGGTATATAATAACCCAAACTTCACATAATGGAGGTAACTATAAATGTTAGAATTCTTTAATCATTCCAAAATAGAGACCAATATTATTATAGGTCGCAGTTAGAACAAGAACACAATAGGTTCATGAATCATCAAGTGTATATATGTGTGTGTGTGTGTGTGTGTGTGTGTGTGTGTAAATATATATATATATATATATATATATATATATATATATAAAAGTTATGATAGGGTAGATATAGAGTTAATAGAATTTGGTAAATGTTAGTTTCTTGCAAATGAACTGGCACAATGTCTATGCTATCCTAACATAGGATATTTGCTATTGCTAATATTGAGCACTCTTAATTTATAGATATAGCAAAATATATTATTATTATTATTATTATTATTATTTTACACACACACACGTGTATATATATATATATATATATATATATATATATGTGTGTGTGTGTGTGTGTGTGTAGGTTAATAGCAGTTTATTATGAATCTACATCTACATCACATGCTTTAAAAAAATGGATACACATTGAAAAGTTTCAAACTCTAAAAGAAAATCCATCAATGAAAGCCATCAAATAAACAGGAAAATTTGCTATTTTCAAACCAAATACTACTTCTTCCACCCAGCTTAAGTGATAAAAAATCTTTCATTTGCATCTCATTTAGTTGGCCTAGAGATAACAAAGTTGGAATTTGAGCTTTTGACTAATGCATTTACGAAAAACCATTTTGCATTATAGTAATATAAAATGTATGTCAGTCTAAATAGATATAATTTCCAATAAATGAAAATCATAACCCTTAGCTTATTCATAACAAGATATTTGTGTAGCCAAACATTATATGTATTTATATAAATTTTGAAAAAAATAAGAAACAATGCCAGTTTAAAGGCTCAAAATAATCATGCTGTAAATATGAACAAGATCTTTTCAGAGAAATTATACTTAATTTTATTAATTTCTTTTTATAGTAAAACATTTCAAAGTTTTCAAATCAATTTATAATGATGCTATATTTCTTGAAATGAAAATAAATAAAATGATACTAGCAAACAATTATGATGGTTCTTAGACTTTTACAAAAGACAAATCTAAACAAAAGAGAATTCTCCTCAAAGTTTTCTTCCATAAAAAAAAAGTCAAATGTTTAATATTATTATATAGTTTATTATTTTCTTGTATAAAAAGGAACATTAATGGTTTATTGGAGAAGAGTGAATTGTACAAACAGAAAGATCTGAGTATGTGAAGTTCAATTATCTGCAAGGAATAATTAAGAACAAAATTTGGAAGCTAATCAGTCACTGGGTTTCCTTTAATAACTGACAACTATTTCATCCTAAGATTCTACAGAATGCATATACATTACTTAGAATCATCAATCACTAGTTTTCAATAAAGAAATCACTAATATAGATTTTCTTATTAGTATTGAAATCCTTGATGAGGCTGTTTGCATTTTACATAGTGCTAATACTCTTAGGAAAGGCATGAATCTAACTATTTTCCCTCCAGTTACGGGTAAATAGTAGGGCATACTGGGCTCTTTAAACTGGGTATGGCAACCAGTCAAGGAGAAGGAAAACTGAATTCAAACCAGTTGTAGACCTAGAGAGATGGGCTCTGTCAGGCTATTCCTACCTAAGACATTCTACATGAGTAACACTTCCACAAATAAACCAGAATAGAAGACCTATGAGAGACAGTGAGAGATTGAAATGTAGCAAAGATATTAATTGTAGAAGTTCTGAGCATTACAAATTTATATGATAATGCTATAACAGGATTACATTACGAATAAAAATTTCAGATAAATGCTGTCAAAAAGAGAATGGTCAGCTCAAGTGCTGTAAAGGAAAGAGGTGTCCTGACCTAGAGAAAGGCATCTAAAGCAGCACCCAGCTACTCAAATGAAGATGACAGAACTGTCATAGATGATAGAACCAAAACAAACTAGAGCTTTTCCCTAAAGCTAGTGTAGTGGTATCCAGCTACACATGGAAGGTATCTGAGATGGCACCATCAACAGTAGCCCCAGTAACTAGCTTATCAGAGCCTGAAATCAGCACTAGTCCAGAGTAAAAACCATCACCCAGCCAATAATCAACCATAGCACCAACCAGCCCCAAAGAAACTGCGATGGCTTCTGATAGTAGGCATATCACAGTGGCACCCAGCTACAAGATTGAAACAGTCACTGTAGTAAACTAATTCCTCATATACTAGATTGGGAGTGACTAGCTATCATTACCAGTGGGCTCTGTTAGTTCAGCATCAGAAATAGACACCTCACCAATCCCTGCAGGACACAATAAGAAAACAGAAGGAGCAGAACAGCTGAAATGGAAGCCTCTGATTCAACAGAAGACCCAGGAGTAGCACAGACTTGGCCACCAGTGAGAGTAGTTCAAGGGAAATATAAACCCTATCATTGACGGGTGAGAATGTTTGGAGCACAATACTCTGTCTTTTGTTGCTTCAAAGGTTGATCAACCTAAAAAAGAAAATGTAGACGAGCTTCTCTGAGCAAATAGAATTCCAGCTCATAACTTGTACCAGAGGTGCTTCACTACTTGGGATATCCTGCTACCTTCTCAAGAAGATGTGGTCTGTATTGACCAACCAGGTGATGTTTTGACAGCGTACTTCAGCTCATATGGTGACGTTGATGCAGTGAACTCTACATACGGAAAATTAGGTATTCAAAAATAGACTACATCATTTTGATATGTATCAAGAGAGAGGAGTTCACAGCAATCCCAGACACTTTGCTCTTTAGCAACATCCATCCAAAAGTGATTGTGGAAGGAAGGTGGCCTCACAAATGGATATGTCACCAGTGGGGTTATTTATCAATGGTTTGCCCTAAAAGGGCTCCTTACAATGCCAATACCAGTAACAGAAATACCACCAGCATCAACAAGAGAAACAGGAACAAGTAGTACATCCAGAAAAAGACCATGATAAAATCAGTGGGGAACACAGTAGCAGGAAAGGAGTGATCTAAGAGCTGTAAGTTCACAGCTAACACAGTCACTTCTGATGCTTAAAAAGTGACTTCAGCAACAGTAACAACAACATAAGAAAGCAGTTGAACTGCAAACTCCATAGCAAAAACAACAGAAACAACAACACCAGCAACAACAAAACAGCTGAACAGTAAACTGAACAACAAAAACAATATGAACACCAGCAAAAGCGTCAAGAGGAGAAGGGCCATGACTTTGTAAAATCCAGCACTGCAACACTAAAAAGACCTCTGGAGGACAAGGAAAAAAAAGAAGAAAAAAAAAAGGAAAAAAAAAGAAAAGAAAGCAGAAGTGCAGTCCAAATCCCCCCAAAAAAATACAGTAATACTCCCATTATAACGGAAAAACAAAAAATCACTCATTCCCCGCCAAAAACCCTCAAATCTAACCACTGGCCAAATATACTTCTATTCTCACACCCAAACTCTATTATGTCAATGAAAAAATAACTCTTTGTCCTCATTCTACAGTAAGGTAGAAGACTAAGCCAGAAGAAATTCATCCAACAAGAAGCAAATCTTCTCCTCCTCGAGAAGGATCAAGAAAAAAGAGAGTATCCTTTAACGAAGAGATCATGAAAGGGATTTAAGCATTCCAGCTTTGGCCAGTAGATCAGCCTGGACTGTGTCGTTCGCTACTTCTCTGATGCTTGAGTCCTTAATGTATATGTCAGACAGGTCATGCTCATACGAAGGAAATGTAAAGTTGCAATCTAGGGCTATGGTTCTGAGGCAGACAAGGTAGTTCTATATTGGTTCATTTTCATTCGGGGACATGGAGGCAAAAGTAAGGCGATGGATGGGTTCGATCTGCAAGTGACCAATGCTTCTGCCATGTCAAGTAGCTTATCTGGATCAGTGGTGAAGAAGTTAGAGTGGATGTTAATTATAGCATTTTGCACAGCCTCATCAGCACAATGGAGGAGGATATCAAAGGTGTGATAGAAGGATCCTTTGATGTTGTCTACGATCTTCACTTTGCATGGAATAAAAGCCTTGAGGATGTATTCCAACATTCCAAACAGGTTATAGTTGACTTAGTTCAGAAAGGCATCTCTACATTCGAAAAAGATTAAGTAACCTGCCTCGCCTCAGACTGGAGCAGAGAAGGAATGGGCTTGCTACTCCTGCAGAAGCATTGTTCATGCACCATTGACAAAGCCCCAGTCTACTGTCCTGAAGGCTGGTGCCAGATATTTGCCAGTAGCAGATTCTGCATTGATGCCGAATGCAGGCACACACCAATTGAAGGCAAAGTAACAGCAATTGCATGGGCGTTAGAAAGATTTTGCAAGTTTGTAATGGGTTGCCCTAGCCTCATAGTGGTCACAGATCATGAACCACTGAAAGGATTGTTCAGTGATAGGGACCTCAGTAAAATCCCAAACCCCCAATAATTTAGATTAAAAGAAAAAAAACCCTCAGGTACAGATTTACCATTCAGCATTGCCCTGGGAAATGGCACAGAGTTTCTTATGCCATCTCCTGCAACCCAACAGCCATCTTGCATGCACTCCTAGATGTATTCCCAACTGAACCCTCATGATCAGTCATCATACAGTCTGGTGATATGGATGACTGGGTTAAATCAACAACCCTATTAGCAACATTCAGAGTGAACAACATTGTGCTCACCTCACCAGACCTTATCCATGTGGCTGGACACAGCAAGCCACAATACAAGCTAAAATGCCCAGCACAAGGACATACATGTAGTAATTGTGGGAAACCATTTACCAAGGGCGTGTCGTACTAAGAAACCTGGTCGAGTGGTCAGGAAAAGCCTGGAGACTAATGAAGCCACCATAAACTTGCCGACATGTGCACAATGAGATGCTCCAGTGTACCATAAATAACTCTCTTTCTTCCGAAGTTCAGTTTCTAAATCCAACTCAGCTTGTTACACAACTGAGGGCTGATTTGGACAACTTGCCAAACTCTATAGAACATTTGCCAGATGGATTCTCTGAAGGTGGGGTATGAACTATACCACCAACAGAGAAGGCCACTCAAGCAATTAAGCAGATTAAAACACAATGAAAGCAAGGACGTTTAATGCCCTGAACTTTTCCTCAAAACTCTCATGCTAACAATCTTCATTTAGTTATCTGGTAACTGAGGCTGCCTCGTCTGGAAAATGATAGAAGCAGCCAAAGAAGCCATACTGAGTGTAAGGTTTGCAGATTGGAAACACCCATCTTTAAGAATAATATCCCAAAATTGCACAAGGAGGGTTCCAGTTTATGTCCATCCTTCTTTTTATAGGGTACTCAAATTGGTATACCCAACAGATATTGGCAGAATCTCAAGATCTGGTTGGGTTATGACCAATCTAGGCACTGATGAACTAAGGCATGCAATCAATGTCCTCATCCTGGAGGATTTCAGGACCATAGTCAACACTGAATAACATGAGTTATCTTAATATCCTTTCATTTACCTGGTGGCTTGCCCAGAATGCATTACCCATTGCTGACATGGCCTTCAAAGCAAGTATGGCAGAAATGCCCAATTGTGTCTGTTGTGGCAATGGTTTAGAGGAGATAACCAAGCATGCTTTCTACTACTGTGATAGGGTTTGCTCACTTTGGGACTATGTCAATGAAGTAATGGCTCATATTCATTCCAAGGAGTTAGAGCAAATTGATGTGGCATATACTGACAATGTTGATCCTTCATAGATGGGTGTTAAATGGATGGTGTTTCTCATGATCTTAGCCATGGCTCAAATGGTGATTTTGATGATGCAGCTGAAAAGATTATATGACAATGAGTCTTTTTCTCATCATGATCTGATTGGATCCTTAAAGCATCAGCTGAGGGTGAAGAGCAGATCTAACAGGAAAGGCTGGATTGCCTAACTTTCAACAAAAGATGGGTACATGCAGCAAGCTTGGTCACAAGAAAAGAGGTTAGGATGCAGGCTACATTTCCTACTGCTCATGGGTCCTGCTTCAGGATCTCCTCTCAGGTAAGTAGAACGAAATTTCTATAGATTTTCTTAAAAGAATGACTGTGTCTTGTCCCTATCATCTTAGAAGTTAGGTCTTCCAGGACTCCCATGTCCAAATGTTTTTCATGCATCCTATGGTCCTTCAAGGTCTTTTATCCTGAAAGGAAATAACTATTAACATTCCAATTTATTACCCCCACAATCCATCCCCCACCTCATACTATATTCATACTATATTTTTGTTTCCAGTAGTTAGAAGCCACTTTGATGTAGAGACAAACTAACTTGTTTTGGGGCTTTTTTGGTCAGGAAAACAGTTGCAGTATTTCTTAGAAACTGAACTCCCTTAAAACCTCAACATAGTAACCCTAATCCTAACCCTTTGGCCAATGGTGTCTTGACTTCCTTACTCCTCCCACACCTATCATCCTCCCTCACAGACTCCCTGCCTTCCTTGAATCTCTTCTGCCACTCAAAAACTGATGCTTTATTCATGCAAGATGGTCAAAAAGCAGTCTGAAGCATTCCATATGTTTCTGTGGCATTTTTTCCAAGTTTAAAACACAATTTTATTGCATATCATAATTCTAAAGTGTCCTCACGTCCAGATTGTATTTTTGAAATTTACCAGCTTTGACAATCAGGCTTTAGTAGGGTGTATTCCAATTGCTGCTGTAGCTGTTCATTTGAACCTGAAATCATAAAAATTGGTCATCTCATAAGATGTATAGCAATAACATACTGAATTTTCAAGAGTCTACAACAATTTTAAATGCCTGTACAAAAAGTCTGGAAGCTTATTGAATACACCACGTAACTATGGTAAACCAAAGAAAATTTAATAATTACTGCTCACCTCCTCTTTCCACCGACAAAATTCTGGGCTATATACTCAAATACAGATATACTAACATTTATATTTAAATAAAACTTGCCTCTTGAATCTATGCTGAACAAGTTCACAACTTAAAGAGAGGATATATTCTTGACTGTCCTGTCAAGTAATGATGGCTAAACAATAAAAACATTTTCAAAGAGATTT
This sequence comes from Sepioteuthis lessoniana, assembly GCA_963585895.1. NCBI lineage: Eukaryota > Metazoa > Mollusca > Cephalopoda > Myopsida > Loliginidae > Sepioteuthis > Sepioteuthis lessoniana. The sequence goes on along the minus strand of OY757933.1, from coordinate 58,298,725 downwards.
TAGATTATAAAATTACTTTAAAAAGATTCTCAAGAGGTACATGCACAGGTCAATGTTTTTATTTTTTATCAGTTGTCTCAGTTGCTGTGAAACTTTATTAATCAATAACATAAAACAGATTATCTTTAGTAAATGTCACTCAGCATGCCCACAAGGGAAAAAAATGTTCATTTAGTCAAGAAATTCTACAAGAGTTTCTTGACAAAATATTTGGCAGAAATCATTGCTGCTTTTTTCTTTATTCACAAAAATTTCAATATGAAAATTTTCTAGTTAAAAATTAAATTATTTCTCTCATTCAAATAGGCATTCTTACTCTTTATGAATACTTTATTTATTCATGGTATTATTTCCATAAAGAAACATCCTTCAGTGCAACAATTTACAAAGAGTACAGAAACTCACCAAAGAGATATAAAATATAAAAGTATAAACTATTAATAATATAATAACTTTGAAACAGACAAATAAAATATAATATGAAGCTGAACAAGTGTGTGTGTATATATATATATATATATGTAGCGAGAGAGAGAGAGAGAGAGAGAGAGAGAGAACACTGGAAGAAATTAATGAAAAATATGAATGAAAGAAATAGGAAATGATGTGGGAAAAGAAATGAAAATAAAAGAATTAAGTTAATGAGAATAAGAGGGAGAAGGTAAAAAGAAAGAAAGCAAGAAAACAAGCAAAATAAAACAAAGAAATCTAAGGGGTTCAATGTCTTTTGTCATTTCAGTGAAATAGATCTCCATGGACAATTACAACAGAACATTCCTTTCCTTTAACTACATTAGGAGAAATCAAAAAGGATGCAAAAGAAATCAACACAGAAGAGGTTATAAATAATTTTTTTAAAATATGAAATACAAACATCATTATCAGATTTTGAAGAGACAAAAGTAGAATATTAAGAGACAAAAACATATTTTATAAGTCAGAAAATATCAAAAGTAGAGGTTGAAACTAAACGTAAAAAAGATAAAAATGAACTGTAGTGATAATGTCAAAGATATGGGTAAGTAAAAAGTATAAATGATGGTAAGTAAAGACTGATAAGGGACAGATTGAAGGCTGAGTTCCTCTACTACACTGCTACTCTAAGGCACTGGTACATTGATATTGTAACACACTTTTCTGACATTCTGTTGTTGCCACTACTGCTGCTACCTTGGCAACAGAGTTGGTAGCAGACAGCTGCTGCCACTGCCTGCTGCATACAGTGAATTATCATGATGCAACCGGTAGGGACGGTGCTTGTATTAATGTGAGTGTTTTAGACTGTCATTCAGAAATAGGGGTAAACTTCTATGGTAGCATATAGATCAGAGACCATCCTTTGGGAACAGGTTATATTTTCCCAACTAAAAAAATGATAATGCAGCATAATTACCAAGAAGCTCTATGAACTCTTCAGCAATGTGCCCTATCTGTTGAAGATTTTGAGTTGTTGCTTAGAAAATAATAGACCTTATGAAAAACAGATCATTTCTTGATACAATTAACAAAATAGATTTTAAAAAATTAAACATTTAAAATGTAGGAAAATATTTTTTAAAACACTAGCAAAGAAGAAAGCTAACAAAAAAATTAAATTCACATATTTTGAAAATTGATGAGTTTAAAAAATCTTTTATAATTAAAATTATTTTTAAATGTATACCATCTCTTACAACACTTGGATAGCTTGCATAACAGCTAGTGAACTAGGCTAGTAGACTATTGTTAGTAAATTTAATTCTCACTGGGTTCTCCATACTTCTGGTTTTGATCTAAGATTAAATTCACTGAACTATTTAATTTGGAAAAGGAATATTTAACAAAAAACAAAAATCCCTAAAATTTCCATGAACTTTGTAGCCCTCTGATCAACACAATTTTCATCCAAGAGCCGATACACTACTGTACCTTCTCCAACTGAATTACTTGAGCAAATCATGCAGCTCATCTTATAGATATTAGTTTGCTTGAATTCATAGCTAATCTGCTTTTGGCTAACTTGCAGGTAGTTTATAGGCCAATTTCATAAATTACAGCATTGTTGAAGTAGTACACGGCTGTATGTATCTATCACCTATAGAACCTTAAAAACTAAGAATGGTTTGTACTAAGAATTCTTTATATCAATACTTTAATTATGTAGCAAATTGTTTTTGTTTGTTTTTAAGTGGCTCAAATGTCAGCAGTGCAGCTTAGACTACTGCAGGCTTATATACATTGGTAGCATCCCTGAATATACCATAAAGTTCAATAACATCCTGTAGAACAATAACAGTAGTAATGCTCACTGAATTCCTGTAGATTCTACCTTAAATTTCGCATTATTATCTGGGTGTTGTTATTATTATTATTACAGTAAGCAATATATTTGTTAAATGTTTACAGCTTGAATACAAGGCATAAGCAATATGGTACCATAACACAGGAGTTTTTAGGTATTAGTCAAGTATCAGTTATCTTTATTCAAAGACCTACTCAAGTTCAACCATCAGTGTATAAGATTCTGGTGATTTTTGGAGAAGGTTTTTTTGGGGGGATTATGTACTTTACATGGTAGAAAATACATACTTGACATTATAATAAGTTTTGTGTTGAGAGTCAAACTTAAAGAACTATTGTTTCTAAACAAGCATAATAAAAGGCAAATTTCTAACCTTCAAATACAAAAAACATTTTTTTAGCAAAGAGTTCTGCTCAGAATATTTTTGAATGCTGAGAATCTATTTTCCTTCAAGTGGGTGTTGGGATTTAATTTTATAAAGAATTGGAGTTCTTTTAAAAGTGCAGACAGTCAAAAAAGCAACCATATAAACAAAGATACAGGACATAAAGAAAAATCAGAAATAATGAATAGAAGAATTATACTAAAGCATGCTGAATAGCTAACTTAATAATTGGAGGCTTTTCTATTAATGAAACAATATGTCTATTCAGTATTGTACACAAATATGGATTGAGATTCAAGATACCATTGGTCAGGCTAGCAAAAATAAACTTGGAATAGAAATAGCCTCCCTCACAGTACACTAACATCTCACAAAATATCTGAGTAAGACCCGCAAAATATGCTGGGCACTGCAGAAGAAGTAAGGATAAACTCATAGGCGACATTCTCCTATGGACTTCTACACATGGACACACTAGAGTTGACTGGCCAGCAAAAACTTACATTGATCAGCTCTGTGTAGACACTGGATGCAGTCTAGAAGACTTGTCAAAAACAATGTTTGATTGGGATAAATGGTGAGAAAGAGTCAAGGGATGAACTCCAAGACATACCAGTCACTTCAGATATTTGAAATACAAATATGACTAATACACTTTTGTTTTATCTAAAGTTTCTTGAAGCATTACAACACTTTCAGCAGCAAAAGAAAAATAAGAAAAAAACTTCAAGCAAACTTTCTGCTGTTTTTTTTTTTTTTTATTGTTTTTGTTTTTTCCATCAGTCATCATCACTAAACCTGCTTGCAAACACCAGAAAACAGCTATAGGAAAAATTCACAACACATAGAGGACTAATTCAAAAGAGTATTGACTCATGACAGTTTATATGGCACATCTGAATCTTACATTTTCTCAGGGGAAAGAGAGGGTTACTCCTATGAATATAATAGACTTTATGTATTTCATATTCCAGCAATGGTTTATATTATATCACTGCTGTTCTTCAACAAGGAGGGCTTTAGCATTAGATAACCAGCAAAGGTTGATATGCAATTAAACAAAGATATCAAACCTATTTAGTACAAGATAATTTCAATCCAGGAATAGATATAACATTATCTCAGAGATATTACATTTTGCCCAGAAAATAAAGCACCTGCCATTTGATTTAAGCATTTCAGGTAATTGATTTTTTTTTTAAGTTCTAACAAAAGATGGTGTGTATAGATAAACTCTATTGAGATTTTTATAACTAGTTAGTGATTTTTATTCAGTCTTTTACAGAATATAAAAGTTGTGGCAGAATTATCTCTTACATTTTAAACTGTTACCTGTGTAGTGCAAGTGAAATTAGCCAAGTGGTAATGGTAACTCCATCTAGCTAATGTCTTACCACTTTTTTTCCTGATATAATCAGTTATGATCATGGCTTGGACCAGTACACACTGTGTTTGCTGTTAAAACATGTTTTAAGAATGGTGAATTTGTAATAGCTATGCAGAGAGCTTTTTGTGCTCATTTCCTGTTATGTTGGAATGGTGCTGTTACAGATAGAAAATCAATACTGCTATGAGTTGAAAATTCTCTTAGGAACTGCAGCATTTTGATGAAACATGAAATGATCACATAAAGCTTTATTTGTAGCAATTACAGATCCATCAGTCTTAAAAAATGATGCAACAACAAGTATACAGTGTGCACTGGTCAAAGCCATGATCATAATTGATCTAAAAAAAATGGTAAGACATTAGCTAGATGGAGCTACCATTGCCACTTACTTAATTTCACTTGCACTACACAGGAGACAGTTTAAAATGTATGAGGTATTTTTGCTGCACCCTGCATGACTAATTACCAATAAGCCAAAAATGAATTGAGATTCTCTTTTAGTGTAGAATAAGGTGACCTAATGTTGCCCAGTATAGAGAGGTTTTCATGAAAATTCCACTTCAACTCTCCTCTTTCAGAAGTTAGAAAAAGGAAATCTGTGAACTGATGATATTGTATGCACACACTGACAATCACTGTCTTCCATCAACATCAGGCTAAAATATTGTGCATAAAGGGGTTTAAGAAAATCTCAAATCACAAACATCCATATGAACAAATCATATCATCTCAACCTGCAATGAAATAATTTTCATCAACAGAGAAAACTCACTTAGATCATCATCAAGTCAAGATAACAGTATGGATTCTCTTAACACCTGATTGGCCATTGCTCTAAGTAAATGCTTTAGACAGCATCCAGTGTCCGTACAGAACTTATGAATGTAAGGTTTTGCAGGTTGGCCAACAGTTATGTGCCCAAGTATATGAGACTATACAAGAACATTGCTTATGAGTTCATCCTTGCTCTGATGGTATGTAAGACGGGAGGTAGGTGGCCATACAGTTACTTTTTTGTAGGGTGCCGCCTCCAGAATTTGTTCAAAACAGCACACAGCATTCATATGTGGTTTCCCTTTTTCTCCAGGTATTTTGTTTAAGTCCAAGTGGTGCAACCATATAGTAGTAATAACATGGCAACAGCTTGGAAGAATTCCCATTCTAATCATGAAAGAAAATCAATTACAATGAAAAATTTAAAACACTAAAAAGAATGTAAATATATTTCCAGTTTTATATCTTTCAGTTTTTCCACTATTTACCCTTTGATAATTATGGCACTGGTAGGTGTTAAGTTTTTGCAATAAGCAAGAGAACTAAAAATTAAAAGTAGGTATAATATTAAAATGCAAATTGAAAAAAAAAAGCATCAGTTATTGATTTTAAGAAAATATTTATGAAAAAGTAAAGGAGAAATCAAAAAATTTGACAAGTCACAACAGCTGCATTCAAAGGAAGAACTTGGAAAAAATAAAGAGAGAAAATATTTGTAAAGCAAATTTTCTATCCAGCAGAGAGAGAGAGTGAGAGTTTCTTTTTCTTCAGAGACTTAGTAAGAAAGTCTCTGAAGAAATAATCTTCAGTCATTTTCATACACAAGACAAAAGATTTACAATTCTTACTAAGTGCCAAATTGACAAGTTCACTTAATAAAAAATCTCACAAGAAAAAGAATGAAAAATAGTAAATCCAACATAAATATCAAATCATGCACTTTTCTTTGTAAACCAAATTTTATCAACAGCATTTCAACTGATACTAATACCATTGGGAAATGTATGAACCCCCCTATTCCCCCATCATCTATGGGTTAAATGAGTAAAAGATGAGCCAAAGTTACCTTAAGATATAAGGTTTAATGTACAACAAACAAGGACCGGTTCTTCTACTGAAGAGTTCCCAGACAAGGGCAGCTAATACATATTAAAAGAAAAGTTGATGCAATGTTCAAAAAGGAAGGTAATATGATATTCAAGCAAGAATATGACATTCTCCAAGTCTTATAAAATTGAGTTCCAACTCTTGAAAAAGGAAGATAACATATTTATACATATGTTTTTATTTAATTTTATTTTAATGAATACAGGTTAATAAAGCACTAATTTTAGAGTTCATGATAGCTAGCTGGTTTGCAATGCTCTCAAGTAGAACATCTCAGTATTTCAGGGGTTCCTGGAACTGATGTAATTTTTTCTGTTTCGGCTGACAGTTTTCCATCATATCTGTTTCTACACAGTCATTTCCATCTATATCTGTGATGTTGTTTTCAGTTATTGTAGTATGTTATTCTTTGGCTGATGTAGTGATTTTCTCCCAATTTTCTATAGTGTTGCTGTCAGTTGTCCATCTATTTAGTGACATATTCCCCATCGGGGTTAAGTCACGTAAGGAAACAGTTGATTCTTCTCCATCAACAAAACATACATGTGTGTACTGCAGGTTTACCTCAACTAATTGCACGTCTTCAACTAGGAGTTCATATTTGTTAGTACTAGCATGACATCACAATAGTACTGGACCTTGTAGTGCCAACCAGGAGGGTACAGAGTGGCCACTTGGAGACCGTCACTGAATGAAAAAAGTTTCTCATGAGGGGTTGCATTAGTTGCGGTACACAGTAGAGATCTGATTGAGTGTAGTACTTCAGGAAGTACAGTTTCCCACTGAGTTTCTGACAGATTTCTAAAAGCAAGAGTTAGTCTTACTTGTTACCAGACAATGCCATTATAGTGTTCATTACCTTGAGGATTATATGGAGTGGTCAAGCTGGTAGTTATGTCTAGGTTAGTAGTAATTTACGAAGCTCTTTGCTTCGATGTAGCACAAGGCCAAATGAATGGGGCACCCAATGAGACTCGAACCCACTCGTGTAGGTTTGCCAGTCTAGCTTGCTAACCATTACACCACCAGAGGTGCCCTTTTGTCTAGGTTAGTAAGGTGTTCTCTGAGCTCCTTGGATATAAATGAAAATTCATGAAGTATGGATGTAGGAGGGCATTCCTGAACATCACAAATAGTTGACTCAGATATTTGATCACCACATCCATAGTCATATTTGGACATGCAAAGGTGAAAGGAAAGCATGAGTACTCGTTTATCACAACTAACATGTACCAGTTCTTAGTGTTGGAAGTCCATACTGAGTCATTCCATAGGTTCTGGCCTTGACTAGACCAGCTGAATCTGGTGAGTGGAACTGAGGTTTCAATTGAGCACATACAGGACATTCAGTACATATTCTCTTTACTTCTTCTATAGAATATGAAAGATTCCTGATTTTTACAAAGTAGGCCAATCTGGTGATACCTGGATGACAGAGACTAATATGGAGCTCATATAGCTTTTCTTTACTGACCTTAGGTTCACAATGCACCCTTGATAGTGTATCAGCAGGGATAAATTATTTCGTAATCATAGTACCCCAGTTCCATCCACCATCTTTGAATCTTATTGTTCTTAATTTTTCCCAGTTTCTCAGAGTGGAACATGTAATGCACTGCTTGTTGGTTAGGGACTATGGTGAACCATCAAGCAGTCAAGTAGTGGGACCACTTTTTAATGGCTTCCACAATGATACAAGCTTCTTTTTCAACTGAAGCGTGTTTACATTCTGTTGGGGTTAGAGTACATGAGAAAAAGGCAACTGGACGACCTGCTTGGTTCAGTGTTGTCACAACAGCTGTATCTGAGGCATCAGTTTCCACTATCAAGGGGATATTTTGGAATGTAGTAGGGCACTTCCAATTTCATCTTTGAGGTCATTGAATGCTTTCAAGGAATTTTGTTTGAGAGGGAAGGTGTCAGCAATAATCAGAGGCCTGATTTTATCAGAGAATTTCAGGATCTACTGGAAGTAATATGAGAATAACCCAATAACTCTACGTAAAGCTGTCTTGCCTTTAGGGATTGGTAGTTCTTTTAGTGGTTGCAGCCTTTCTGCATCCGGCTTTATTTTTCCTTGTGATATAGCGTAGCCCAGAAAGTCAATTGATTCGGTCAATATAACAGACTTCTCATTAAATGTGAGATCATATAACTGAGCAATGTTTCTGAATTTAGTGAAATTTTCCTCATGTTCTAGTTGGGTTTTTCCTGCTACCACTATATTGTCAACGTACACACAGGTACCATGTAGGTTGTGTCATCTTATTATATTGTCAATTATTCTCTGAAAGCAGGCCACTCTGTTAGTAACTCTAAAGGGAACCCTGCAAAACTGGTACAGCTTTCCATTAGCTTCCAAGACTGAATATTGTTTATCCTCTTCCTGAATAGGTATTCGATGATAGGCACTTTTCAAATCTAAGGAAGTGTAAAATTGGTATTGCGAAATTTCTGATGCTAAATTGTCCATCCTTGGTAAAGGGTATGTGTCTAGTTTGGTGAATCTATTGATGGTTTGACTGTAATCAACCACAAGTCCTTTTCTTTGGCATTCATTAGAGACAATAAGAACTTAGGCTCTCCAGAAAGATGTGCTCTTTTCAATCCCCACTTCCTGAAGCATCATATCTATTTTGGATTGGATGAAGTGTTTGTTCTCATTTCCAAACCACCTAGATTTTGTAACAATGGGCTTGCAATTAGGAGTAAGGTTTGAGAAGAGTGAAGGGCTGTCTACTGAAGCAGATGGCACACTGCAAATGGTAGTGTTAGAGATGACGAAACTTTTTCTAGGCCCACCAAAAGTAAAGGATACACTTGAATGATGGTTCATAAAATCCTGACCCAGAATAACATCACAGCAGAGACCTGGTAACACAGGAACTTGAATATTTGAATAGGACTCACCAAATAAATTGATGTTGACTAAGCATCATCCTTTTAACAAGGCATTCATGGAAACAGTCCCCGAGGCAGGGTTTATTTTTAAATTATACTTTTTGTATAATCATATGAAATGAAGGATCCAGAATTACTGGTATCCATTAACTTAGTAGCTTCATTTTTTCTGATTAATACAAAAATTGCAGCTTGTTTTAGGATTTTACAGAAGAAGCTACTGTAAAGCTAGAAGCTACTTTTTTGGATAAACATAGAATTATTTATAACAGTAATGAGTCTACGAGTTTCAGTGGGAGTACATGTTGAAGCAGACGTATGTGTTGGTCTTGAACAGCAGACTTTAGAGTAATAGCCGATTTTATAGCATTTGTGACGCGTGCTTTCTCTCACCGGGCTGTTCCAACAATTGTAATGGGGTTAATTACAAAAATAACATTGTGATTTATTGTTGGGAGCAGCAGCACAGTTTTCTATCACAGATGTTACTATTTTTGATTGTAGCGGCACCAACAAGTTGAAAAGGTCCAAATAACATTCTGAGTTTTTCTATGTAGTATAGAGAGCTCTTGCTTGGTCAATGGCATAGAAGCCTCGATTTAATACTGCCATTGACCAAGCAAGAGCTCTCTATACTATACAGGTTGAGATGATATGATTTGTTGCCTGATAGTGTTTGAGTATAATCCTGTAATAAATGTGTCCCTAACACTATTGTCTTGGTTTTGCACTGCATCCACAGCTTGGAAATTACATTCTTTTGCTAATAGAAGTATTTCATGGAAGTATTTGTCTATAGTCTCCTCTTCCTTTTGTGCGCATGTAGACAGCACATGTCTGGCAAAAATTTCATTGGCAGGTTTTATATACAGTTCGTGGAGTCGATTTATTGCTGAATCATAAGAAGTTTGTTCTGCTATATATTTGTAGATATCCAGAGAAATATATGTAACCAACAAGTCTAGTTTATCGAGGTCTTCTCGTGTTTCAGTCCTTTAAATTAGAGCTGAAAAAGTGTGGAGCCAATGATTAAATATCTTCAATGAGGAACCAGTGTTAGGAAGTGTATCCAAGCATTCCAGTCATAAGATCTTGTCCATCTTGATAATTTTAAGGATGATCTGTTGTATATTAAATTAAAATGATTAAAAGATGAGCCAAAGTTACCTTAAGACATAAGGCTTTAATGTACCTCAAACAGGGATCGGTTCTTCTACTTAAGAGTTCCCAGACAAGGATGATATTTAAGCAAAGAATAATACAATAGTATCACTACTGTCCTTCTACAAGGATGGTTTGGGCATTAAATAACCCACAAAGGTTGATATGTCATTAAACAAAAAAACCAAAGTAACTGATACTAATAAAATCTACAATATTGATACTGAATAAAGTTTCATCATCATCAAACTGTGTTGACAGCATGGATTCCTTTGATACTCTCTCACCATCCATCCCTATCAGCTATCACTAGGTAAATCCTCCAGACCGCATCCAGTGTCTGTAGAAAGCTGATGAATGTAAGTTACCACTAGTCAGCCTACACTGGTGTATCCCTGTATAAGAGTTCATAGGAGAATGTCACTTAACTTATTAGTTTGTCCTTACTTCACTCGCAATGCCTAGCACTTCTTGCTGATCTTACTTGAATGGTTTGTGAAATGGAAGGTATATGGCTATACAGCTGCTGTTTTGTAAGGTGCTACTTCCAGCATTTGTTCACAACAGCACACAGCATTCCTGGATAGTTCTCCTCTAGCTTTTCGTAAGTTTCATTAAAGTCCAAATGGCGCAACTATACAGCAATATTAACACAACTACAGCTTGGCAGAATTCCCATTTTATTTTAGCAGAGGGATCAAAACTATACATATGTTAACATTACTTTCAATAGATGTGATTTTGCTACCAAAGTATATCAAAAACAATTTTTACTAAGTGCTAAATTGGCAAGTTTCACTAACAAAAAAAAATTCAGGAGAATAAGAAAGAAAAATTGTAAATCCAACATAAATATCAAATCACTCAGTTTTCTTTTAAACCAGATTTTATCAACAATATTTCAACTCATACTGATAAAATCTACAATACTGATACTGAATAAGATTTAATATTCTATAATAAACTTATTTCATCCTTTAAGTATCAATAAGTGAAGGATAATACTGTATATGTTGTACTGACTTCTTGAAAATGTTTTCAATACAAGAAATGTTGAAATTTGATGATCAGTTAAAACTTTAATTATGAGAATATTTTATAAGCTGCTGCTGCTGCTTATAATAATGAAATTCTTAAACGATGTAATAAATAATCAGTAAAAATAATTGAAAACAATGATTAAACTGTAAAATTCAGCAGCAGTAAACTGACATGCATATAATTAAGGAATTTCTATTGACAGACTAATTTCAGTTAACTTAAAATAGTTTTAATAATTCTTTGTTAATTGCTGTTTTATTGCTTTGAACTCAACAAGATACACTTTCTTTGGAAACCAGATTTTATCAACAGTATTTCAACTGATACTAAAAAAAAAATCTACAATAGTGATACTGAATAAGGTTTTATCATCATCATCATAACATGCTGACAGCATAGATTCCCATGAATCTCTCTCACCATCTATCCCTATTAGCTATCACTCAAAGTCCGTCCTCTAGACAGCACCCAGTATCTGAGCAGAGCTGATGAATGATTTATTACGGAATTATCTTCCCCACATTTTTTCATTTTTTTTCTTTTCAGTACTTCTAATTTCTTGGATTCTTCAAGCTGAATTGAATGAACCTTTCATTTGGGATGTAAATGTTAAATACTTACTGAAATAGAAAGTTAAATGTGAAACCAAAAATGAATAATTGAAGCAGCCTGTAAGAAGTCTCTGATCTAATAAGAGTCAGTGTTTATTAAACCTATTTTTATCAACACTTTATAAAAATAACAACACATTAATAAGAAGTAAGACATTCCATATGCAATTACATATGGTATTCAAACACACAAACACAATTTTCTGGGGTCTACTAAACCTGTTACTGCTGATTATCAGAGAAGGAAAGGAGGGTTGAAAAGTAGAAAGGGGTCTCTGTTGACAGCTGATTATCAGCAGAGAACCAGGCTGTCAGTCTGAATAGACACATTTATAAGGAGTGGGAGGTAGACTAAAAGAGTAAGAAATAATTACAGAGTAGGAAGAAAGGAAATGGGTTGAGAAGTAGAAAGAATAAAACTGACAGAGAAAACAGAAAGAAATAACTTGAAAAAAGGGAATGTTCTCTAATCATTCTTATTAAAAATAACATAAATCTTTATAGTAGTATTCTGTAACAAGTGTAGGATTTTTCTTCAAGATGTGTCATTTATTTGCTGAAAGTCTACAAACATACATAAACTTATTAACAAATACTAAGGCATGCATCCATCCATCAATAAGGAAGATAGGTATTCAAACACAAACACATAAATTTCTGAGGCCATCTAAAATTGTGATTTCCTGATGATTATTATAAGACAAAGTGGAAAAAAGGTGGGGGACACAAAAATAAGGGAACAATAAAAAGAAAGGAAATGGGTTGAGAGTTAGAAAGAAAGAGGAGACAGAATGAAAATAATGGAAAGAGAGGTCAAATGAGATGACATTACTATTTTACTTGTGAGTTTTTCACACCAGTTTTAACTGGTGGTTATTCACCAAAGTATAGATGACAGAAAGTATCCTCAGGTCTTCAGGATTCCAGCTGATTTTAACAGTGCTGTGGTTTTGGGTAGTCTCAATCCTTCCTTTAATCTCCAGTTCCCCCATCCATGGCTCTTCTTTACAGGCCATTGGAGAGTGTTTCAAGGGCACCAACTACAACTGATATCACTGTCACCATCCTGTTCAACAGCTTTTTTAGCTCTTTTACAAAATCCAGGTATTTGTCTATCTTTTTGTTTTCTTGTCTTTTTACTCTATGATCCACTGGAATCACAAAATGCACTAGATGATAAGTTCCTTTTTTCTTGTTAATACTAGGTCTGGTCTGGTTGAGACTGAGTGATCCACTTGTACCTCCAATTACCAGAGAATTTTATGTATCTCATTTTCACAGAAAAATTCTCGTTTGTGTATACCATTTGTTAGCAGGGGCAAATTTTAATCTCTTGCACAGTTCCCACTGAATCACTTTTCCCACTCAATTATGTCGAGTGTGCTATTCTTTTTTTGTCCCAGTTTGTTGCATTTACTCATATGATAAGCATTTCATCTCTATCACCACATAACCTATGTTTTCTATTCTTCTGTATATTATCTTTTTTTTGCTTTGACATAATTAATTCTTACAGAATTATTTTCTGCTGTTATTAAAAGACATTCAGTTTCTTGCTTCTGGCTTCTTGTTTCTAAGATTATTTAAAATTAACCTTAAATCCTTTTTTAATGTGGACATGAAATTTATAAATAAATACAAATGTATACATTCTATTGTATATATAATATACTAAAATTTTCTTTGTATAAAATAATGTAGATAGATTATTCAACAAAAATTTTGTATATTTCTTTTCAAATTGTTCTGAAACAACATATACGTTTTTATTATCTTTTAAGTAAAATCACTATAATATATCTAACTTAAGATCTTTGATCATAATCACATTTTATCTCTGAAAAAGATATGTAATACTTATGATAAAAGTGAAAACTGCTTGCAATCCAAAGTGATCTTCTTTTAATGTTATCCCAAAGTAAAAGAGGAGGAGGGGGAGGAATAATAATAATAATAATTTATTATCATCATTATCATCCTCTTCCTTTTGCATCCATAATGATTAGAGATTTATTATTCATACAATCCCTCTTAATTCAGTTTCTATGTGTTGACTAAATATATCAAGTATACATGTTCTCTTGTAGGTAGAAGTTCTGAGACCTATTTCTAAGGAAAGAAATTCACCAATGTCTACAATCTTCAATTGATGACCCCAACCAATTTCTTATGGAATGAATGTCACTTGATATTTATACTTGACTTATGGCGAATTTTCAAACACAAGCAATAACTTAAGGTGTAAATGGAAGACTAAAGAAAAGAATTTATGCAAAGAGATATCATCTAAACTCTAGAGAGCCCAGTATATGCTACTATTTACCTATAGTTAGGAAGAGAAGAAACTGAGTCATGTCTTTTTCAAGGGCATTAATGCAAAGTGAAACAATTAGCCTTATCCAGGATTCAAACTCAGTCCACTGAGTCCATTTCCTATGATGATAACTATCATTCATATATATATATATATATATATATATATATATATATATATATATGAAGGTCATTAATTAAGTTTCCAGACTTTTTTTGTATGGGCACTTTTATTGATAGTACACACATGAAATTCTAGTCCCCTCTAAAGTAATCTCCTCCGGCTGCAATGGACTTGTTGTACCATTTCAACAACTTCTGGAAGGCCCAATCGAAGTCCTCTTGTGTGAGTGTGTCAATGACCTTCATCACACCCTCTTTCATCCCCTCAATTGTCTCATAATGACAGCCTCTGAGCTGAGAGAATAACCAAAAGTCACAGGGAGCAAGGTCTGGACTATAGGGATGGTGAGAAACTGTCTTGATGCCCATCTTTGTCAAATAGTCTGTAACAAAGATGGAGTTGTGGACTGTGTATTGTCCTCGTTGAAATGCCACTGACCTGATTTGAAGAGTGCTGGCCTCTTCCCAAAGAATCTCTTCCTGAACTCCCTTAAAACCTCAACATAGTAACCCTAATCCTAACCCTTTGACCAATCAACTCTGGTCTATTGACTTCCTTACTCCTCCCACACCTCACATCATCCCTCACAGACTCCTTGCCTTCCTTGAATCTCTTCTGCCACTCAAAAACTGATGCTCAATTCATGTAAGATGGTCGAAAACCAGTCTGAAGCATTCCATATGTTTCTGTAGCATTTTTTCCAAGTTTAAAACAGAATTTTATTGCATATCATTCTTCTAAAGTGTCCTCATGTCCAGATTGCATTTTTGAAATTTACCAGCTTTGACAATCAGGCTTTAGTAGGGTGTATTTCAATTGCTGCTGTAGCTGTTCATTTGAACCTGAAATCATAAAAATTGGTCAGTCATCTCATAAGATGTATAGCAATAACATACTGAATTTTCAAGAGTCCATGACAATTTTAAATGCCTGTACAAAAAAGTCTGGAAGCTTATTGAAAGCCCCATATGTATGTATATCTATATATATATACACTCTTTTATACTAAGACAAAAGGAAAAAATTCACTTTCTTGGTATCATTATAAATTTATTCCAAGGCTCTTACAAATTCTTATAAGGTTAACCTATAAGTTTCTTTTTATAAAAACCTTCTCCAGATGAGGTATTCCAAATTTTAGTTACATGTTTTCATATTGTTTTTTTTTTAATTCTTTATTCCTTTTTTTTTTAATTTAAAATAATTCTTTTTTTTATTCCAGAATATACAAATGAAAAATAATGATAGATATAATATCTGCAACTTTTATTTACCTTTTTTTGTTTAATAAATAGGTAAAATAAATCATTTTAAATTTAAAAAAATTTTTTTTTCTAATTCCAATCTCACTGGAAGCAATATGAAAACATTTAATTAAAATTTTGAATATTTTGTCTGAAGAAGGTTTTATAAAAAACTTATAGGTTAAAATTATAAGAATTTGTAAGAGCCTGAAATAAATCTATGATGATACCAAGAAAGTGAATTTTTTTCCTTTTGTCTTTATATAAAAGAATCTTTAGCTCTACACATTGAGTGTTGATGAATCATTAATCCCAAATTAGTTATACGTCAATAGGTGCTAGTATAGAGCAATCATATTGGATATTCCTACCCCTTGGATCATATAAGAATATATATATATATATATATATATATATATATATATATATATATATATATATATATATATATATATAAGCGTTAATCAATAAGCAAGGGGAAATATTTAAAAAAACAAAATAATTTCTTTTTCCAGATTTTTCTCTATAAATGTATAAACTCTGCATTATTTGGAATTGGTTTATAGCAAATATTATTTTAATCTTACAAAAATATTTCTTTTGTGGCTATTCAAAATGGGGGCTAATCAAATTGAGTGCTACACACTTAAACAGAAGTCAATCTTCAAATTTTTGATTGCTGAGAAGTACAAACCATGTGAAATTTACAGAAGAGTTGATGATGTGTGCAGAGAAGCATGTTTTAGTCAAAAAACTCTTTACAAATGGGCTAAACATAGGTTTGTCACGACAAGCCTGAGTTATAAAAAGATAATTGGTGTAATAACAACATACTGACTCTCTGCTAAAGAAAATGTTTCAAGTGTAGTGGTCAATAAAGAAGGTCATATAGACTATATTCTGGGACATAAAAGGACCGAACAAAATTGATTTCCTCGAAAAAGGTGCAACTGTAAACAGTGCTTCCTATTGCCAAATTTTTTTGAAAAATCACCTTATTTATTCAATAACCTTCATTATATATATATATATATATATATATATATTATACATACATACATACGTGAACTCACACCATTAGCATAGTAAGTAAGTAAAGTTGGCGACCATAGTTGAGGGTGACCCGAAGGCTCCCTTTTCGATAGCTATTACACCAAGGTGTAGGGGAGGGCACTACTCCTTTCCCTGGATTGCTCCACTTTACCCTTAATCCTTACCTTATAATGCTGAGTGCTAAGCAAGGTAGATTCAAGTACCATTTTTTGAGTGTTTGGTATGACTCGACCTGGGATTGAACTCATGTCTTCCGGGCCATTGGCGAACACTCTAACCATTTTGTATATCTATCAGCACCACTGATAGAAAATAGAAATTTAATTTTTGTTCCAAGTTTGTCAAATAATAATGTAATAAGAGTAATTTCTTTTATGCTGGTTTAGTCTATACTTTTCTGCACAACACAGAGCTACATCTATGCAGCATTAACTGACAAGAAAAAAAGAAAGAAAATAAAGGTCACTCAAACAGAGTTCTCAGAGAACATGCATTTTGAAAATTAATTCAGAGAATTAATAGAGTATTTCAAAATGCAAATGTGATTCCTATGAATAAATTGAATATTGTCATTGTTAGATTGTGCTAGATAAACTTTGGAAGAATCAATTTAAAAAGAAAACTTGTTATAACCTTTAATTTTGAGTTTTGAAAACCTTATAAAAGCTCTTAATGTTAAGAAAAGTACTTTTAAAATGTTATCTAATATGATATCAGTTAAACTTTCATTTATTTGGTTAGAAGTAAAATAAAGGAGAAGTTAATGAAAAACAATAAATGTAAGTTTTCAAATGTTCATAATTATTGACAACGATTATATCTATTAAATTATGAAAGCCTGAGGATTTCATTCTCATTTTATAAAATATCAAAATGTAATTTTAAATCATAAAAACAAAAAAGAGAAAGTGTATTTCAAATGTGCTTTATTACCATCTTTGATATTCTTGAGTGTGTGCTTTCACAGACATACATGTAACATTTGTATCCAATAAAAGAAGTTGCAGGAAATGAGTGTCCTCAAGGTCCAATCCCAAGATGGAATTACCCAGTACGATGTCATGGTGCACGCTTTGATCTGAGACAGTGTCTTGAAGGCATGCAAGAGAGATAAAACCTAACAAATCAGGATATTGGAAGAGAACTGAAGGAGGAGAAAACAGAAAAGAAACCGAAAAGGAGAGTGAAAAAACTAGAAAGAGTGAAAGATTGGATGAAACGAAATAAAGAGAGTGACTTAAAAGATAAAGGTAAAGATAAAAATGAGAGAGAGAGAGAGAGATGAGATGAGAATTCTCATTCTTAGAAACTATTAGGTAAAAAGTTTCACCTCTTTGAACGAAAAGTATTAAGATCTGGACCTAATTTCCCTTATTCTATTTCTTTCACTTCAAACAAGCAGTTTGCAAGAAATAGCCACTGGACTTACACTTGAATAAAATATATTAGTATTTTCTCAAAAAATCCTATACAATCAAAGAACTAATCTAATTACTTTGTTACTAATTTTCATTTGTATTTTGATATGTCATGTAAGCTCAGAAATTATTTTAGGAGATACCCAGATATAAAAAGAAAAGTACAATTTACATTTTTTATTTCTAAATAGAAGAATTATATATTATAAATTGAATTACCATTACTAGAAAATCCCACAAGCACTGTGCACAACATATCGAACCACTATACAGCAGGGGAGATCATGGTATACTTATCAGGTGACTTGGCCACACTTTTACCATGACTAGTAAATTTGGCATCACTTGTGTGCAATGTGAACCAGTAGCTCACTGGTAGAGTTTCGGCTCTGCATTTTGTGGTTGCTGGTTCAATCCCCAGAGGTGGAGATCACAGTATACACTGCTGATGAGACCTAATAAGGTCGAAACAACTGTCCAGTGGTTCCATATGCTGCACACAGTGCTTGCCAGATTTTCTGGTCATAGCAATTCAATTTATAAAAGTCCAATTGTCAAGTCATATTGCTATTCAGACGGTAATAATATAAGTACAGGTAAAACTGAAGGCTAGGTTAGGTTCTTTCTGCTTAGCAGCATATTAACCCTTGTGGGCCATTTTGATTTGGATTCTTTGTTTAAAGGCATATCAACCCTCATGGGTTATATAATGCCAAAGCCATCCTTGTAGAAAAACAACAGTGATACTATTTGACCCATAGCTGGGGGAATAAGGTAGTTTATACCTTACCCAAAAGTACTAGTGTGACTCAAGTTTGAAATCATTTATTATGATGTCACAGTCCAGCATGTTAGCAATTAAACCATGTAGACTCTCTTGTGGGTCATTTAATCTCAAAACTATTTTTTAAAAGTAATTTCTGCAGTTATTTGGTATCTCTGTTCGAAAACAATCGTTTGAAGAGGATTTGTTTAGTTTTCTTTTTGAGGGGGCAGGTTTAAAGAGGTTTATATTTTGTATAGTTTAATCTTTTTTAGATATTGTATCATATCATTCAGATTGATTTTAGTGAATAAATCTTTTAAATTATTTATTTGATATTAATTTGATTGGATCAAACTAAAATCATTGCACCTTTCTAATAAAGTAAAACTGAATCACCAAGAAATTTATATTCAAACCCATTCTATTAAGTGATGAGACTGATTTTGTAAGTATTTCTATAATTACTTTTATTAGAAATCAACTTTATATCATTCAAAACGGTTCCCTCAGGAAGTCATGCACCAACAAAAATGTTCCCACTTCTGTAAACAGAATTAGTAGTCTTCAAATAACACTGCCTTCGGTTGGCTCATCACAACCTATTGCATATTCTTAACAATTCTCAAATGGCAACAATTTTTAGGATCAAGAAATAATCACAAGGATTAAGTTTTGCGAATTAACAAACTCTGATTCCACAGGAACATTCTTTTTTGACCAAAAACGTATTTAGAGAATATGATAAAACTGATTTCTTCGTGTTTACATAGTAAGACTGATTTTTAAAATTTAAGTGAAAATCAGCTGATCAATATTAATTCATGAGCAATCATCCTCACTGTCAAACATCATTGAGATCAGATAAGAATTCTTACTTTTACTGCATTTTCTTCAGTTCATGAATTGACTCGTCAACTAGATTTTGGTTCATCTTGCATGGCCTATCTAAAAATGCCTCGTGGCACCTAAAAATAAACCTTTGCTTAGGATAAAACTTGATCTCCATAAGTCTGTATTAACTTATTAAATGTTTACATCACATTGTTCTGAACTTAATATAAAATTTGATTGTGTTTTCCAGTTCATAATATACTTAACCAAACACATTAGCAATAATGCAAGATCATTCAGCTGAACATATCTTAATATAAAAAAAATTATATATGTATAGAAACATTTATGGATATATTATATGTGTATGTATAAAATGAGAATTTTTTAAAGTTGTAGTTATGGCAGTATTACAATATGGCTGTACCACTTGATCTCTAATCACTCTAAAAAATAGCTGCTGGAGAAATAAGGACAAACTTATAAGCAATGTTCTCCCATGGACTCCAACTCATGGATACACTGGTGTTGGCAGACCCACAAGAACTTACATTCATCAGCTTTCTGTGGATAGAGAATGCTATCTAGAAGATTTGACAAGATTGATGGGCAATAGGGAAGGGTGGCAAGAGAGATTCAATGGATTCCATACAGTCAGTACACCTTGGTGATGATGACAAGTGACAAGTAAATGAATGTATTTTGTAAGATAAGTTTGGTAATATGTAAATATCAAGCGTAAACAGAGCTGGTATGTACTACACTCAAACCAGCCAGGTTCATAATATTTTCTATGAATATTACTTCAGGAAAGTAGTATTCATAGATTCATATTAACATGTAGTAGAATGAGGTCTCTGTATCATAGATTCGGGTGAGGGGGTTCATGAAACCCTAGCACCAGCCTTTAGTATAAAGATAAGGCAAGTTCTCTGAAAATATCCCTAAATAATTTCTAAAGAAATCTCCAACAATGGACACAGAATAGAAAAGTGAATATTAATCCCAAACACAAGAGACTTGTAGGGCCAGCAACAGATATAAAAGAGTCAATCAATACTGCTCTATTTACCATTAGACTAAATAAGGAAAACCAATGAATAACAAATTTCCTTTCCTTCTATTGTCTCCACATAAAATATTTTCTTTATAAGTTTATTTTTAAAATAGATAAAAGATTAGATAACTTCATCATAAAGCCTAATTTCCTGAAAAACTTTCTACTCTTGACCAATGTTATTAAAGTGAGGTGAAGCAAGAATTAAAGTATGTCATTATCAAGTAAGTATTAAGATGTTCATGAATCAATCAAGAAAAGGAAGTTCTTAAACAGAGAAAAAGGAAAGCAAAAGTCAAATGACATCACTTTTTCTTTGACTCAGAAAAAAGTTGGTAAATGACATTTGAAGAAGTAGGAAAAATCTTATAGAAAATAAGAGAAATGGCATTTGTAGATCTCTGACATTTATATGAGCAGAAAAGTATTACTTTAAGAATGATTTTCTATCAAATTGAAAAATACAGATTTTAAAGGCCAGAGGCATTAAAAAAAAAAGAACTTCCTTCACTTCTCTTGATTTTCATATAAATCCAATCAAACCCACATCACTTATTTAGATGCTATGAAGCCAAAGAAAAATGCTGTGAATTATTCATGATTTTACAACTGATACAAGAACTAAAGTCATATTACATGATGTTATTTTACACCTTACTTGCAACACACACACACATGCACACACACACACACACAGAGGCAAAAGCAATTTACTTTGAAACCATGTATACAATCTATACTAAGGCCTGGAATCAAAAGTAAAGAATATATATGCATTTTCTTTAACATGCCCAGAAAGTTATGTAGATAAGAAACCATAAACTTAAGTAGACATTACAAAAATTAAAGATATGAAACTGTATTTCTTGGGCTGAAAATCAAATTTCTTAATGAAGCAACTTTAAGATAGATAGATAGATAGATAGATAGATAGATAGATAGACTGCAAAGTATATGGAAAGCATGAATTCTGGGAGCATCTGGGATATATTTATAGGATTTATAGAAAAATGAATAAAATCAACCAGTTTTTCAGTTTCTATTCTTTCATTTTTTCAATATGTAGCTTTACTGTAACTAATTTACTATATAATAATGTGTATGGCCAATTGAGCAGAGTGTTTGCCAATGGTCCAGGAGATCAGGGTTTAATCCCAGGTCGAGTCATACCAAAGACTCAAAAAATGGTACTTGGTGTCGCTTTGTTTAACACTCTGCCTTATAAGGTAAGGATCAAGGGTAAAATGGAGCAATCCAGGGAATGGAGTAGTGCCCTCCCCAACACATCTGTGTAGTAGCTATTGAAAAGGGAGCCTTCAGGTCAACCTCGACTAAGGTCGCCAACTTTACTTAGACTTGTTGGACCTAAATCAAAAACACTGACCCATATATTTTTCAAATCCCTTGAAATATTTTACTTTTGCAGCAAAAGCAAGTTTACAACTAGACAAAAACAAAAGACACACTCCAGCTATTATTATCATTATTATTATCTGAAGGTGATGGTGATACTAATTGTAGTTGACATGCTTGGAATTGTCACCAAAGGCTTGAAAAAGAGACTGAAATCAGAAGAACAGAGACCATACAAACCACAGCATTGCTAAGATCAGTTAGAATACTCAGAAGAGTCTTGGAGACCTGGAAAGACTTGCTGTCACTCAAATTTCAGTGAAAAACTAATGATTAAAGCTAGTGTGAAAAACTTACAAGTAGGGAATAATAATAATAATAATATTTTTTGTGAACTGCTTAGCTGTCCTCTTGCTTTTAAGAGTACGTGATCATATCTGAGACAGGAGCACAGATAATAATCAATCCCCTGGGTCTGATATAGCCACCATATATTACCCATAAAAAATGACAAATCCAAATCTAAATCAACATGGGATCCAGAAAATAGGTCTGGGTGTCATGGTTGGCAGATGCTTCCTTGATAGTCAACATGGGAGTCCTGACTGGCATCCTGCAAATGTTGGCTGTTCTTATTTTAAGTACTCAAACAAAAACTAAAGCAACTGAGATATTAAAGGAAAAATGGACTAATGATAATAAAAAGTAATCGACTGTTATTTCAAAGTAATCCTATGCAAAGAGGACATAGAAAACAAATGAAGGAGATCTGGACAGAATTCACTAAATTTAATACAAGTCAAAGACTTGCCGATCAAGTCAAGTTGATTTTAAAGAAAGGCTAGTTGTCTGACCTCACGGTACTAGAAATATGTGGACAGGTAAATTATGAAGAACATACTCAAAGAGAGCTCCCCAAATGAATTGAGATGCAAAATAGTGAAAACCAAATCACCACTGAACCCAGAAACACATCAATATTAACACAAGAAGACAAGACAACTATAGAATTAATAATAAAAATCATGAGTGAATAGAATACTACATTACCATCCCTAAGGAATTAAAACTGGAAATAAGATAGAGTCTGAAAAAGTAAATAAAGTATTGTAACATATCTCAACAGATAACATCACTGAACAGAATGAGTTAATCTTTCCAGGATCAAAATTAGTCAGTAATAAAATAGGTATACACCAAAGAAATCTGAACAGAAATACAAAACCTGGATAGGAAATGAGGCCAGAAGGACAAATAAAGAAACTGACAACAAGCAAAACTACAAAGGGAAGTGAAACATACAGGAACCCAATGGAAGGAACAGACCCTAAAAAGACAACCACAGACAAGTCTGACAATACAACTGGAAGAAATAAATCAAAAGATTAGAAATAGAAGGAAGACTCAAAAGGTACTAAGACAAGGTCAAACAATACAAACAAAACTGGACATTCCAAAATAGCAAGAGAAAATTCTATCAACAAGTTGGTAGACAGTACACAAAGACAAATCAACAACTGAAGGCAAAAATAAAAAATTATCTTGGAGTAAAATATAGAGAAGAAAAGAACATAATGGAAATGCTGAATGGATAAATAACAGGAAAAAATAACTAAAACTCAAAGAAGGCCCTGAGGTGAACATAACCTGGGCTTGCTAAGAGCAAAATTCAAGAAAATACCTAATTAGAAAACACTAGGCTATGATGGCATACATGGATTATAGTCTTAAAAGTTCCCATCCATCCATGACAGACTGGCTCTGCAATTGAGTAAATGCCTATAAGAAGCAAGCCCCGTACCTCTTTATCATCTGTCTAGACTACGTGCTTAGAACTTCGATCGACAAAATCAGAGAAAATGGCTTCGAGCTGACTAAGAGAAGAAGCAAAAGATACCCCGCAAAAACAATCACGGACGCCAACTACGCTGATGACTTGGCGTTACTGGTGAATACGCCTAATCAAGCAGAGACACTACTGCATAGTCTGGAACGAGCCGCAGCTGGCATTGGCCTCCATGTCAATGCACACAAAACTGAATATATGTGTTACAACCAAACGGGCAACATTGCCACACTAGACGGAGCCTCTCTGAAACTAGTAGACAAATTCACCTACCTAGGAAGTAGCGTCTCATCAACCGAAAAAGACATTGACACATGACTGACGAAGGCATGGACGGCTATTGATAGGCTCTCGATCATATGGAAATCAGACCTAACCGATAAAATGAAACGCAGTTTCTTCCAGGCAGCGGTTGTATCAATACTGCTATATGGATGCACTACATGGACGCTAACTAAACGGCTGGAGAAGAAACTAGATGGAAATTACACAAGAATGTTGAGAGCAGTACTGAACAAGTCCTGGCGACAACACCCCACAAGACACCAACTATACGGACACTTGCCCCCCCATCATGAAAACTATACAAGTTAGATGAACCAGACACGTGGGACACTGCTGGAGAAGCAAGGACGAGCTCATAAGTGATGTACTCCTATGGACCCCTACATATGGCCGTGCAAAAGCAGGACGACCAGCACAAACTTACATACAGCAACTATGTGAGGACACAGGATGTAAACTTGAAGACCTGCCGGAGGCGATGAATGATAGGGAGAAGTGGCGAGAGAGGGTCAGGGATATCCGTGCTGGCGGCACGACATGATGATGATGTTGATGATACCCATATGGAAGATGAAAAGAGAAAACTAACCTGACCCAGAAGGACCCCAAAAACAGAACCATCTCCACCAACTATAGACCGATAATGCGTTTACCAATGATGTGTAAAATCCTGACTGCACAATTAAGAGAAGAAATCTATTACTCACTTGAATGCTGCTGACTATTTCCAGAAGAACAAAAAGGATACCACAGGGGAACAAGAGAAATAAATGACCCACTATATATAGACCAGCATACCCTTAAAGAAGCCAAAATGAAGCAGAAAAATGTAGCCATGACATGGACTAACAACAAAAAGACCTATGATACAGTCCTGCAAACATGGATAATAGAGAGATTGAAAACATACAAAATATTCAACAAAATGATAAACATGAATGCCATGGAAAACATGAGGGTGGAATTAATAGCAGGAGATAAAAGCCCCAAAAAGCATTTTCCTGCTAGACTCACTCTTGTCCACTGCTATTCATTATAGAAATAATGCCACTCAACCACATACTTAAGAAATGTACAGGGGGCAACAAATTTTCAAAATCATAGGAAAAGATTAATCATCTGATATATATGGATGACAGAAAAGTATTTGCAAAAAATGAAAAAGAACTGAAGATTCTGATCCATAAGAATATATACCCAGGATATAGGAATAGAATTTGGCATTGAAAAATGTAACATAGTGATAATGAAAAGAGGGAAAGAGAAACACCAAAAGGAATAGAACTGCCAAATCAAGAAAGCATTAGGACATTTAGAGAGAAGGAAAACTACAAATATTTGAGAATATTGGAAGTGAATGCCATCAAGTGGAGATAAAGGAAAAAATAAGAAAAGAATACCACAGAAGAATGAGAAGGCTTCTTGAAACAAAGCTCTGCAGCAGAAATCTCATTAAAGGGATAAATACCAGGGCAGTCCCCTTCATAAGATACTTAGGAACATTCTTAAAATCAACAAGAGAGGAACTCAGACAGATCGACTAAAAGATAAGTTGATGACTATGCACAAAGCATTACATCTAAGAAATGACATAGACTTGAAGTGTCAAAAAAAAAGGAAGAGGCTTGCTACCATTGAGGATTGCATAAATGCATCAATACAAGGACTCAAGAATTTTGTAAAAAAAAAATAAAGCAAAATTAATTACAGTGACCAATAACAGCAGCAGCAACAAAAGTGCAGACAGAAAAATCAACAAAAGCTAGTAAACAGGAATGGGAAGAAAAACAACTGTATGGATATTTCAAGAAACAAACTGATGAGATTACACACAAGAAGACCAGGACATGGCTATGAAAGGAAAATCTCAAGAGATAAATTCTAATAGCAGCAAAAGTCAATGCCATAAGGACCAGTTATGTTAAAGCCAAAATTAATAATAACCAACAGGTTATGCAGAGAAAGAGATGAAACTATTAATTGCATAGTAAACAAATGCAGCAAACTAACACAAAAGGGGTACAAGACTAGAACCAACTGGATGAGAAAAGTGATCCACAGAGAATTGTGAAAAAAGACTGAATTTTGGCCAAACGACCAAATATGCACAAACCAAAATCAGTCCTAAAAAATGAGGTAAAATTTTCTATGATTTTGAGATACAAACAGATCATCTAATCCCAGCCAGATGACCAGACCTAGTGATAATTAACAAAAAGAAAAAGGAACTTGCTGTTTAGTAGATTTTGCTATTCCAGCAGACCACAGAGTGAAAGTAAAACAAAAGTGAAAAGATAAATGAGACTTTGCCAAAGAACTAAAATAAGTGTGGAACTTGCAGGCAACAGTGATACCAATTGAATTGATGTGCTTGAAGCAGTCCCCAAAGGATTGGAAAGGGGATAGGAACAGTTGGAGATTTGATGAAGAATCAAGACTATCCAGAATAGAACATTTTTGAGACTGGCCAGAATATGCAGAAGAGTCTTGCAGACCTGAGGAATTCTGCTGTCATTCAGACTTCAATAAAACCCTACCAGCTACAGCTGGTGTGAAAAACTTGCAAGGAGTAAAAGAAATAATAATAATAATAATAATAATAATAATAATAATAATAATAATAATAATGATAAAGAATGCATTATCTTTTACTGTCTAAAACAAATCTTTACAAAATTTATTTGAAAAATTTGGATAATGCATAAATGATAGTAAAATGAAGAAAAGAACCAGACATAAGATATAGTCATTGTTTTGATAAATTACATTTGATTTTCACATTAATCAAATTACAGCAGTGAGAATATAGTTTGCTTAGTTTATTTTAAAAATAGACCCATTAAAACTAGCAGATAGTTCTACTATAAAATTACCCTTTAATGTGTAAGGTAGCTGAGATGGGTAAATAAGGACATTTCCCAAGAAAACAATCTCTGATTCAATTAAGTGACTGTTTGCTAAAAGCTTCTCATCAATAGAAATCTCTAGTGTCAGATTATCCTGTCTCTGTATTTAGATTTAGAGGACATTCTAAAAGTCACTCCCAGACAAGGACAACCCAGTAGTGATTATTTCATTGCCATTCTATCTCATTAATGGGTTTATATGTCTGACATAAAAGAATGTTTAGCCAAAAATGTTGATAAAATTAAATTTTGAAAATCTATTTCCTTTAAAGAAAATTAAATGATGTCATTCATATTAACTTTCCTCAAATGTAACAAAACTTAACCTTTCTCTAATGCCTTTTTCTTTCTCCTCTCATGGTCCGTTCCCCCCCTCTCTCTTTTCCAAATCAGTTTTTTTTCCTTCTCATTATCCCTCCTCTCTGTCCTTATTGTTTCTATCTCTACCCCATTTCTCTGTCTTTTCTAGTACACTTTTAATTCCTTTCTATCCTTCTTTATTCCCTCCTTTTCTCTATCTCTTTCCTCCCTGTACTTTTCTCCTCATCTCTCTCTCTTTCTCTCTCTTAAAAACTTTTTTTCATGAGATATAGTTTGTTACATAAAGAAGCAAACTACGATGAACAAAAAGCACTGATTTTGAAAATTGTTTTACATGCTCAACTTATTTTGCTACCTTGGAAAATTCCTGTTAGATGTTTTCAGGAAAAGCTTAATGGCTGCCTACACTTAAACCTAATAGTTTACACATCAGTCAATGCAATGAATCAATAATGCACTTTAAAAAAAACTGCACTTTTATATAACATGATGGGTACATGCATCCATGTATTTTTATAAGCTTATTAGTAAATACATTTATATTTGCATTTATATGTATGTATATATAAATTTGACTTATGGAGTACCACAGGTGAGGAATGAAATCACTCATGCACATTACTGTAAGCATAAAAGTCAGATCATAAACTAATCATTATACAAGCATAAATTGTTATATACAATTTATTTCACTTTTATCACCTTTGACCAAAGCTTTTGATTAGTTAGTAAAGAAAGACTCTACTCTCCTGCTGAAGACAGTAGGCCCCTCTTCAAAGCTTCTAAGGATAATCACATCTATTTATGAAGATATTCAAAGTATTGTTCAGTCTGACAACTTTTCCTCAATCCATTTCAAACCTTAAGTGAAGCAAGCATGTGTAATTACACCAACACTTTTTAGCATTTTCTTTTTGCTCTTGTCTTATGTCTTCAACCAGTCAGAAAATAGTGTATAGCTGCACACTGAAAGTGATAGAAACCTTTTCCTCTTAACATGTTCCCAAGCAAAACTAAGGTGTAAAATGTACCAATTAGGGAGATACTATTTACATATGCTATTGCCCTGACTGAACACACTGAAAAAGATCAACAAATCGGCTGCTTTGTGCACATTATCTCAAGAAGACTATTATCATGAGTCAAGACATAAACAGTACTCCCAGCATCTCTAATCCCTACAACCTTGAGTTGGTAAAGGACTTTCTCTACATTAGTTTCATCATTTTCAGCATCAGACACAAACTTGAACACATGAATCAGCAGGGCCATAACAACAATGGTTGACCTAGCAAAAAGTGTCTGGGATGCATTCATACTTACTACCAACAAAAAGGTATACTAAGCCTGTGTATTTGGCATACTATTTTATAGAAGCAATGCAAAGACACTGTACCTTTGCCAAGAATGCTAACATAATGTTTTTCATTTATACTGTCTCAAAAAGGTTCTGAGGACCACCAAGCAATATTATGTCCTGAACAAGAATGTCATAGAACAGTCTTGCTCATGCAAAAAAAACTTTTACTGACTTGATCATGTCAGTCACATCAAAAAGAGCTGAATACCCAAGGATATGTTGTATTTTGAGCTTGTCACTCTTCATTAGAAAGATTTTTGTAGATAAAACCTGGAGTCAGACTGGGAAGCTGCAGTGTCAGTTAGACACAAATGGAGTTTTCTGTTAACTGGGAAAAGAAAAAGAAGAGAAGATCAGTGGGAAGACAGGAGATGGTGTAGATAGCAGAGTGTGGAGACATCATCCACAGAACCAGATATAGACTACACCAGAAACTACAACAGAGTCTGCCACTCAAGATTCAGACTGTACAGTCACAATCAGCAGATACTGCAACTCAATCACAGACTAATCCTCGGCGCATATTCTATTGTCTTCTGAGACAGATGGAGGCTGACAACAATATATTGTTATTAGTTCAAACACATTCATATCTATCTATAAATTAGTGACTACACATGGAGAGATGACATGAAATTGGTGGGAATATATAGAAACATAACTAAATGCTTAGCATTGAAACTCATAACTTGAAACCAAGAAATATGTGCATACTTAAATCTCTCTATTTGTGTAATTCCTATAATTATGATGAAAATATTTCAGTTTTTAGCTATATATATATATATATATACATACACATCAACTGGTAAATATACTACTTAAGAATATGAATGCCCATTTGAATAAGTATGTAGCTTTTCTCTGAGCCTCTCTGGGAATATATACATAAAGAATTGAGTCTGTGTTGCATAGATAGTGTTTCTGTAAATATGTGCATATTAAGAATCTAGACAGATAAAGTATTGCAAAAGTAAAAATCCATTTATGAATTTGAAAAAACAATAAAAGTGGATCTAGGGAGAACAATTTATTTATGGAAGGTCATAAAAAGAGAAATCTAACTAGATGTATGAATTGTTTATGTAAATAGAACCATCTTCATGTATAAATTCATGTGTATTTTCTGAATATAACTTTCCCTTCCCACTCAAGCAAATCCACACTGTGGAAATAAATCTATTCACCAACCTGAAAATATATTACTGTATGCATGACTCTCATGCCAACATTTGCAAATAAAAAAATAATGACAACAAAAAAGGTCAAAAGAGATACATTAATGCCAACAC
The DNA here is from genome assembly GCA_963585895.1 of Sepioteuthis lessoniana. Classification (NCBI taxonomy): domain Eukaryota; kingdom Metazoa; phylum Mollusca; class Cephalopoda; order Myopsida; family Loliginidae; genus Sepioteuthis; species Sepioteuthis lessoniana. The sequence goes on along the minus strand of OY757933.1, from coordinate 58,268,905 downwards.
AATTACATGTGAGTCATTATTTTATGTCCACGCTTTATTTGCTTTACATTACATTTGCTTCTATGGTGATAATTCTGTCCTAATTGTAAAAACAAAGATTCTTCAAGTTTTAGTAATTCACTATGGTTCACCTATCTCTGCTATTCCAAGTGGAAAAAATGTTGATATACAGGAAATATTCTTGATTTACTAAACATTTTCCAAGTCATCCATTTTGCATGCGCCTAATTATGATTCTTAAAACTTAAAGCCCCAAATCCAAAAAGCAATGTGCATGTGTGTGTACAAGAAATAATTTCTATCTATATTTCTGAGATGAAGTGTTGCGATTATTACTCTTTAAACATTTCAGACTGCTATACTCATCTTGGTTGCTATACTCACAATGTTTTGGTTTCTGTATTCACCAGCCTTCTTCTGGTACCTTTTTTGTACTCGGTAATCTTCCAAGAATTCCAAACTTAACCCTAATTCAATCCCAGGTTTTGGTTTAGATAGCTGTGAAAAAGGCAAAAAAATAGTTGATGCAATATATTCCCAAAAGCATGGATGACAGAATGAGAACAGTCTTACCATGAGTTAAATAAAGTGTCAAGTTCAGAATTCTCAGAAGGTTACCAAGTACAACAAAAGACACCTACAGAAGGCTGGAGAGTACCATGACCGAAATGTTGTGAGTACAGCAACCAAAATAAGTATAGCAGTTCAAAATGTATAGAGAACAATAAAAGACAATTTGTGAGCTCATCAACAACTATATGGATTCTTTACTTTTATTATACCAAAAGAAAAAACAGCAGACGATGATTTCAAGCTGGATTTGATTTGTTTCCTTTGACAAACCAGTCACCGAACTGAAATGTATATTCTTTCTCTCAAAACCAATTAATTCACTTACTTGACACAATGGCCTAAGATAATATGTCTAACATGATATACCTGTAAATTTCAAAGACAACAAATATTATTCTAACATGCAACTGAATTCTTGTCCTAAATTATCAAAGTAAAAGAAAAATAGTTGATTTTTGTTTGCACATCTACTGTATAACCAGGTAAAATTTTTAAAATGGCAAAATAGGAAGTTAGGGAAATATATCTTTTAAAAATCCATATAAATAAGCTAAAACTGAAAAAGAAAATCAGAATTTATATTTCACAGAGTAGAGACTAACATTTGATATAAACAAGAAAGATTTTTAATCATTCAGAAACTCATGTTTAATATGGAAACAATCTGTTAAAAACAATTTTGGGAATAAAAGAGAAAATTAGCAAATTATTAGAATAAAGTGGGTATAATACATTTTGTTCCTTATAAAAATCATTATAGAAATATTGTCTATGGTCAAAAAAAAATTGTTAACATATTGCAGAAGCTTTGAGAAAATCAAAGTTAGTAATCAAATAAAAAATCTTATTTAAATTTCTTGATATTAAATATTTACAAAATTTAACTTAAACTTGCAACAATTTCTGATAAATATAGATAAGACAATTTTATAAATAATTTTTTCCCAGCAAAAGAAGTAGAAGAAAACTAAACAAGTGTGCTATGCTCAAATAGATAGTGAAAAAATTATAAGAGGAAAAACTGGAGAGTATCAATGAGCTCAGCACCTCACAATCCAGTGCAGTTCCCAATGCTGTTTCAACAGTTTCAGATGCAACATTGTACCTCACATTACCAAAATATTGCAAAAGGTTTTACTCATTATAAAAATGATTAATGATCCTGCTTAATTTGCTCTTTCAAATACTTTCTCTATCTAAGAGATTAACAAGAAATAAAATATAAACAACATATAAATGAAAATTCAATTTATATACTTCTGATCAAAATCTTGATTAAAAGACATTTTTCAAAATTAGTTGTTTTTTTTGGGGGGGGTGCATTTACAAAACTTTACCAGTGTCCATATTGGAAAGATATCTTTAGAAAGTGGTCAATTTTCAGAGACCAAATAAATGTCGATGTGAAAATCAATGAACTATTACAGCTAGAAGCAAGGAGAGCAACAGCACTTACTGTAATAGCTTCATTACCAAGGATTATAAAAAGAAAAAAAATCTTTTCAAATAATAAAAGATACCATAGGAAGGATAATTAATGAAGCTTAAAAAAATCTGAATATATTTCATGTTGATTCAAACACTTTGAAAAGGAAATGACAGCATTAGCTTTGGTTTGGTTTAGTTTGCTTTCTTTGTTTGATAGCATATCAACCTTCAGTGGTTATTTAATGCCAAAGCTATCCTTGTAGAACAGCAATAATACTATCTAACGCATAGTCAGGTGGGGGAGCATTAAGAAGAAAAAATTATGTGGTCTAATAAGAAATAATAATTTTTTTAGTCTATTTCAAAGGGAAAAAAACTCTTGTCAAATCCTTCAGATTAATTGGAAAGCTTCGTAAACTTTTATAATTTCATTTGAACTTTCAAAGAAAAACATTTTCACAGAAAGAAAACCCATTTCAAAAGTTCAGCAATAATTATGAGTTGAAAACTGAAATTTCAATATTGCAAAACTATTTTGTAACCACATTCAGTGTTTTTTCGTTTTTTTGAATAATTTTGCATCTGCAAGTGAATCTTTTTGTTACATTTTATTTAGCAATATATGAGGAGGCATAAGTTTTTTCTTCTCTTTAACATGATAAAAAATTTATAAATAATACTCATAATGATTAATTGCAATAAAAAAGAAATATAAAATATTGTATTGCTTAATATTGCTTAGTATTAAAATAATATTTGACTGACCAGGTATAGAATCAGAAATCAAATTAGATCAATAATTTTTAAGAATTATAAGTTAAAATATCTAGGTAAAAGAAATTGAATAATGTTTTATAAATAATCTCAGTAGATAAGAGTAAATTCATTTTTCTATTCCTTCAAAACATAAGTGCTTAACAAAAACAGAGAAAACAGGTTACAATTTCCATAGAAAAACATCAGTGTTCAAAACTAATAGAAGAAATTCTGACTCTTCTTATGCTAAATAAAAAAGCAAAAACAAAAAAAAAGCCTTAACATTTTTTTAAGTTTTTAGACAAGATGTTCAACTCATTGAATTGCTTTATTCTGATTAATTTTAAAGCAATAAAAAAAAGAGAATTAGGCTAAACAGTAATACAATGAGCTTTAACCTAACTAATCCAGACATCATTCTTATTTTGTATTAAAATGAAAGAATTTGGGCATTCACTGAGACTGAAACTTTACGTACTATACCAGGGTAGGTTTAGTAAATATAATCTCTATAGATTAGATTGAATGTTGTGTGAATGATTTGAAAAATAAAAGCTTGGTGGGAGACTTTAATGGAATTTTAAAGACAATGAAATAAAAATAAAATACAGGGATGTGTTAGCATGACATTTATCTCAAGGAATAGAGATTTCAAGCCTTTTATACATGCAACACTAATTACTTCATTTTTGTTCAATTTTGTATACATAAAAGACAACAGAAGAGGAAATGGACAATGTAACTTCTATTAAATCAAAAAGAAATGCTTTATAAGATGTTTAATTTGACCATTCAAAAAGAACTCTAAACTTTTAAAAAATACAAAAAAAATAGCTATTTTGTCAAAAGAAGATTCTAATTCAATTAGAATATTCCTCTTATTAAAATTATGCTAAGATTTAGAATCTCAAGTGTAGGAATCCTTGTAAGATGATGATGAGAAAAAAATCATTGACATTTTCAGGGATTTGTAAATCTGCAATATGATATATTTTGTGTATTTTTTTTCTTGATTTTACAAAAACTTTTACATACGCCTCAACAATTTCAAATTGGAAACAAAAAAAAAAAATAAAGTTTGCAAAAATATGGGTTGTTAGATATTACAAATGAAAAATGCCATTATTTTCCTTTTTGTAGATTTATTTGAAGGTTCTTGCATTTTTTTTCTTCTTTTTGTTTTAAAGACAAAAATATACAAATGAGATTGAAGATTCTTTCATTTCTAAATCTGCTGACATTTTATAAGAAATCACATTTTCAAGTATCATCAAAAAAAGAAAAGGACATCTTTTATACATGCAATGCATGTTTACTGCTTAAACTTCAATTCAAGAAAGTAATTTGCATCAATAAAACTGAAAACTTAAACTCCATCAATTACACAAATAAAAGTGTAAATAAGAAATAATATTTCCAATAATAAATATCATCACACAAAACTTGTTTTATTTTGTAACATTCTTTAAAATAAAACAAAATATGTAAATCTTGATGTTTTTAGTTTTTCAATCCATCACTAATTACAATAAATTAAGAATGTAATTTCATTTATTTTAGAAGAAACTTACTTGTACTCTGCAGTTCCCTCTGAAGTAAGAGGTAGATCATCATCTTAAAAGCAACACTAAAATGCTGCTGGCCAACCCAAGTAACAAGGCTATATTTACTAAATGCCCACTGAAATTTAAACTCATAACTAATGGCTTGCAAGATAGATACACTTTTTCATCACCCAATTAGTGAATGCTGATTTATTATTATCATTATTAATTCTTATTTATTATTATTATCATCATCATCATCATCATCATCATCAAATACTGAGGATTTAAGGGCTTTTAATTTCAGTTTCAACCACTCATACAAAATCAGATGACAGACTAATTAGTAACTTATTTAATCTGAGCTGAGCTTTATTATCAGGGATTATACAAATGTTTGAATGAATACAGATTTTTAAGTGCACTTATTTTTTTACCTTCACATTCTGTTCAAGCTAAAATGTGGTTAAGAAAGTTCAGACAAGTGAAAACTAAAGTTGCCACCACTGCTATATGATTTGGCTAAATTTGTTTTTTTGCTTTGATTTATTTTGCTTCCAAGTGAAAAAAAAATATCCAAAGTCTCTATTTCTGAATTAATTAGAGAAAAAAAATAATTAAAAATTAAATCAATCTATATTTGATAAAATAAGAAGGGAGACAGTTCAATTGAGTCTGAAGAATATTCTTTTAAATTATATATAAAAAAATCATCAGAGTTTAAATGGCTACCCTTAAAATGATATTTAATAACAAAGTTCAAATCTAAAAAAGAACTTGATCTCATGATGAAAACAAAGAGCTGAACACTTGAACCAGGCAAGTTGAGTTAAGTTCTTTTGCTGAAACATTTTCACTTTGACTAATTTATTATCAGTTTAATAAGAAAGAGTGAAAACAGTAATAAAATAATATTTATACTAATAGTGATAAAGCATCATCTAAAAATTTAAAAAACAAAAAAAATTATAGTTAGTGTAGAGAAACAGGAAGGAATGTGGTAAAATGATAACAAATTTGTACTCTTTGTAGTTCCATGGCCAAAGGTTAAAGTGACATCCACAAAAGATAGATTCACAAGGTATGAGATATGAGTCCAAGACTCATTAGAAGCTACTTCTTTATTTCTGATTTTATACTACATGCTCCCACAATTAAAACATACAGCAACTCAGTGTAGTAAGAAAAGGTGGCAGTGGCAATGATGATGATAATAATAATAATGATAATGATAACAATGAGTAGTAGTAGTAAGAGGAGGAGGGATGATGATGTAAATGCACTGGATGAGAAAATTACAAATAGAAAATATTACTTTACAAAAGCAACATATATACAAGTTTTGATAAGCTAATATAAATCAGCTAGAACCAGTTAAAACATCTATAAGAGAGATTCATTTGAGAAATGTTTTAGAGCATAAAATTGCAATCTTAATAAATCTCATGATAAAAAGGACGCACTGTTAAAAAAATCACTGAATATTATTTTCAGTTGCATCAATAGTTATATGGGCCATTTAAAACTATATCACTTCCCAATACTGATAAAAGTATACCAATCACATGAGTGTTTTTAAGCAAGGATATTATTTTAAACACAGCATTTATTTTGTCATCTTTAAAAAACTATTGTGTTTTTGTTTATTTATACAGAATTTTTAAACTTGAGACTTTAAAAAATAAAAAAAAAACATTCCAACAATAATTCAAGGAAATGCAAAACTTTTTTGTATGTTTCAGAAAGCATCATTTTAAAATCAACCACTGTACAATTTGGTCAAAATGTTAAGGAAAAACTAAATTAAAGTATCTAAAAAACAATAAGCAAACAACACTGCTTGAAAATACATTGATATTTTTCGTCAGTAGAAATCAAATTTTTAAGTCACAAAGGGCCTGATAACAACTGTTACTTTTATCCATAAAACAATAAATGAATAGTTTTCTATTCCAATCAATTTTTATACATATTAACTGACACATCAAATCAATTTGCAGTCCTTTTGACAACAAACAGTTGGAAATAATTCAGTTAATCCTTAACATGAATAAAAAAAATATTAATAAAATTTTTTATCCACTCTCATTTAAATTTTATATGTAAATGAAAAAAAATTAATATATGATTTTAATAGTCTTTCTCAATTGTAATTTGCAAAAAAATTGACTTTTTGATATAAATCAATAAAAAGATATTTCCCATTAAAAAAATGTAATGCTTCTTGATTTTTATTTAAAAGTAAAATATGAATGCATTTCTCAGATGCAATAAAATTTTTAAAATTCTACATTTATTCAGAAACAAACTCTAATAATGCTTTATTAGATGATTAATTTGGGGATAGACAGATTTTGTAGAGGCTAAAATATAATTACTATTAATCAAGGGTTACCATGTGATACTTTTCAACTTTCTTGGTTAGATCTATTTGCCTTGTTAAGAAAAACATTGCCAAAACTTTTAAATTTTCTAACTTTCATCATAACTCATTGTACATTATCTTCAAAACAAACCATTAAATTCTCCATGCAAATTACTTTTATCTTGAATTGACCTAATAACAATATCAGTTCCCTGTCTAGTTTAGGTGATAATAATCAGAAGTGAAATAACATTCAAAATATGACATTTGTTTTTAATATCAAACTGAAAAACTTTCTTTTTTTCTTTTTCTTTAAATTTCTCTTGCTTTACTATCTTCTAGTTTGATTGACAAGTTGAAAGGCTATTAGCAGAATTGTTATATACAGTATTTCAGAAAAAATTAATATCCTTAGAGATGTACAGGGTTTTTAAGAAAAATTTTGTCATCAAATAACTTATTTAATTCTCCTTCAAAATGATGTCAAATTTTAACAGCATGTGTAGAAACAACTAAAAATTATAAGTTTAATGTTTGAACACCTTTTATTTTCCAGTGAATGGCATATCTATACCTGAAAAGAAAAAAACATGAAATATTAAAAATAGAATTTTGAGTTGTTTTTACACATGCTGTTAAAATTTGAGATCATTCCAATAAGAATTGGTCAAGTTATTAGACTATGAAATAATATAATTTTTTCTGAAATGCCTTATACATCTTAAATGATAGCAATTTTTTTAACACCCTATATTTCTAGAAATTTTAAAAAGGAAGAAGTTCCAAAACTTAAGTGTTCCTTTATATAGTAAATTTCACAACCATTAACTAGTCTAACTAATTGAACATAAAAAACAATGATTTATTTGAAAACTTTAGACAATGAAGACATGTTTTAAATTTTGTACTCTCATTTAATACATTTGATATCTTTTCATTCCAAATCAATGTTTTATTTTTATCTGTCTGCAACATTAAGAATCAAAGATTTCAGCTTCACATTTTCTTATTTATTACAAACTTTTGGTTTTATTTGCTTGATGACTAGACTGTGACACTTTTTCTTTTCTCAGTTTCCAAGTTTATTCAATGACCATGTCTTTTCTACCTTGAGTAATCTCTATGTATAGTTACAGGAGTGAGATTCAAAACCAATTTCAGCTTTTGTAGTTGTTATAGCACTAATCATTTTTTTCTTTTGTATCTTTTATACTTTCTTTGTTATTCTCTCCTGTTATTAACTAGCAACAAATAGCTTTTTTAAAAAGCTTGCTTTTATAGATTACTAATTATCTACAAAAGGTTTATGTATTGTATTAATTTTGGTGTGACAGTGTATAATAGATGTTAAGAAATGAAAATTTTTGTTGCTATTTCTCTCAGTTTACATTAATGATTTGCAGTTGCTTGTCTCATGACTCTGCAATGACCACAGTGGTTTACAGTTTGAATTGCATACAACATAATAGAGTAAGTTATATTAAAGCTGTTTCATTACATTATTCCACTAAAATGGATCTGTAAGTAGCAAATAATAACAGCAACAGCAGCAGTTGAGACTTTTTAATCATCTATTATGAAAGTGAGTCAAAAGTTTTACAATATTTAGGCACAGGACAATTTGTAGAATATTGCATCATATCACCAAAGCCTTGGAAGGTACCCTCTTTGATTGGTAGTATCATGATAGATTAAGTGCTGACATATTGCACATTGCTTCACTCCATGTTAGATTTGAAATCTCAACAGATAAACATGCAACATAGTCTAAAATTAGGAACTTATGCTTTACAATTTCAAACTGGGGCAATAACACCCTGGAAGCAACCAAAAACATTTGTTGTACAAAAGGTGAAGGCAGAGTTGATCAAAGTACAGAAACCAGATGGTTTAAGAAAATTTGTTCAGGTTGCAAGAACCTCAAAGATTAGGTAAGGTCAGCAGGGCCTAAAACCATAGATTTTGAGAACAAGCTCTAAATTATAGAGGCAAATCTAGTGAGTATGACATTTCACAGTCCAGTGCGATTTGGAACCTTCATGACCTTAGCAAAAGCATCTGACGCTGCTGAATTATGCCTCAGATTACCAAAATATTGCAAATCTTTTGACACACTCCAATAGAATAAAATCCTTAATGATTCAGTATGTTGCCTTAGATTTTTAACTCAGCAGTCTAGTTGATTTTCTGTCTACTTGGTAATAACTATAATGTCTGTCATGAATGCTTTTTGCTGTCCTGTAGTGTACTACTCTATTTCAAGCAGCATTAATTCCATTACCAGAAGAAAAAAGAATGGAGAGATAACAAAACTTATTTCTTATCTTTGACGTGTTGGTGGATTTCCAATCCAAAAACTTCATTTATGTACATTAAAAGTACATAATGATGAGTTTCCTTAGATAGTTTTACCTCATAATTTAGGAGGAACTATTTGTCAAGTCTAACTAGAACTTACAGAATATTTCCATATTCTTATGAGCAGTTTTTATGCTCATACTTTTCTACATCAGTATTTCCTGTTTGTGGCATTTTTAGACATGAGAACGTTCAGCTTTCAGCAAGATTTTGCTGCCTAAAATGAAATCATTCCTTTTTGTGAATACAATAAAAATGTGTTCAATCGTGAGGTGAAGTATTTTTAAGTTAAAAAGGTCAAAAAGGGGTGAAGAATGTTTATAGAAAGATTGATGCAGTCTAAAAAAATCAGTCAAATTGTTAAAGAGGTTTTTGAATGTTGCTCTATTGAAATATGAGGGCTATTTGGTTATCCTCACTCTTTTTGGTGAGATTCTCTTGTAGCCTCTAGAAATGTTTTAAAATAGAAAAGTAGCAATCAATGCAACCACATGTATATCTTTCCTCTCTCTCTCTCTCTCTCTCTCTCTCTCTCTCTCTCTCCCTCTCTCTCCATATATATATATATATATATATATATATAGAGAGAGAGAGAGAGAGAGAGAAGACTATGTAAAAAAAGAAAAGACTTAGAATTCAAAGCCTGAGGAGTATTGTTCAGAGAATCTCTGGCCTATTCATACAGCATTCTTCAATTATCAGCTCATCCAAAAAGTACGACTGGTTCTACACACCCCTTCACTATGATAAATCACCTCTGTGGGTAGTCTGATGGCTCACATCTTTAACTGTTGGGCCCTCATATATTGAGATTGACTGGAGAGTCCACCATATAAACATAACACATTGAACCCATTCTTGAATGATATTGACAGAGATAGTCAAATACAATGCTGCAATAGCTGAAATAGCAATGAAATAACTGTTTCAATTCTTGGATTATGTACAATGCCAGTTTTAAGGAAGTTCAAAGATACTAAAAACTCCTCAAAGTGAAATTCTTTAAAAGAAATGTGACAGTACACATGTAAAGACAATGGTTTTAATTAACCTAGAAATTTATTCCAGGTGCTTTATATATATATATATATATATATATATAGAGAGAGAGAGAGAGAGAGAGAGAGAGAGAGTGTGTGTGTGTGTGTGTGTGTGTGTGTGTGTGTGTGTGTGTGTGTGTGTGTGTGTGTGTGTGTGATTGACTTAGATTGAATGTTAAATCCCATGAAGAGGATTTTTTAACACTTCTAATAGAAGGATTCTATTTATGGTGACTTGTACTTTTTTAGTTTCTCAGCTTCACCCCCGCATAATCAGTTGTGACAGGCAATTTGAATCCAATTATCTGATCAGTACTAAATAGCATTCTTTAGTTAAAATAGAAGCCTTCATTAAAGTCATTGGTACATTTGTATAATCTATACACCTTAAAAGCATTTATAAATAGTAAATATTGGTGAGTAATTGTGAAATTCAAAATATACATCTATACACATAAATGTCCATTGTGCATTGTGTTCATTGTTATGATAAACAACCATTCATATGCAGCATCATTTTTAATGCTGATGTGCATCATATTAAAAAAATGAAGTCTTTCTGGTAATTCTATCAATTTTCACAGGAGAAGTCCCTCTGGTATAGTGGCTAATGTTCTAGACTGAGACATCTTAGTGAGTTCAAACTCCAGTCAAACTATTGCATTCACTTTTGGACGAATATCCTTAGGAAAGATATGAAACCCCTTATCCCCCAAGCTATGAATTAAATAATACCACTATTGTTATTCTACAAGGATAGCTTTAGGATTAAATAACCTACAAAGGTTGATATGCCATTAAACCAAGAAACTAAACCAAACCAAACCAATTTCACAACAATCTATCTACAAGTGAAGTTACTATAAACATTTGAATAAACAAACCCCTATTTAAACCATTTCTGCCCAACTCTCAGAAGACAGAGTTTTTGACATGCAAAATTTTCTGGTAATCTTTAAAAAATTTACTGTTATTCTTACACTTTGTAAATCAAGAACTAAAAACAAATTTGTAAACAGTCAATATAAAACAAGGTGAGAAACAAACCAAAAAATTACCTTAAACTTAGAATAAATCAGTAAGAATTCAGCATTTTTCAATATTTCCATCTAAAATTTTTCATTCAAGTAAAGGGCAAAAAAGAATTGGAACAAATTTTATCAATCATAATTTTTTTCTTTGTTTAGAGAAAGAGAAGTAAGAATGTAAAGTAACTGGTATTTAATGCCAACACTATAGTATATTTAAGTAATACAGCTTTGAAATCCAGTCATCAGAAAGATTTAAATATAATAAAGTATCTTTAAAATTAAACATTGAAAAATTAAATATTTGATGAAATTCAACCTTTCATATTCAATATATTTCGATGATGAACTATTTCAAAAAACTCAATTATAGTACATACACAACTAAAATGCTAAAAACATACAATTTCAATTCAGTGTAAGATATCTAGGACTATGAAATAAATAGTTTTGTGCCTCTACAGAAAACAAACATACAACAGATCTCTATATGAGCTGATCAATATGTGTTCACTGTCAAAGAACAGTGATTAAAGTTTGAAGAAACATCACTTCCTTTCATCAAAGTCTGAAAAATTCATAATGTCAAAGAATTTTGTTTAAAACCTTTCAAAAGTTATGGTATGCAAAATAGTTAACATGATGGATATTATAATGTTATTGTCAAAAAGCATTATGGTCGAAGACTCATGTCTGAAAGAACTAAGTCATTGACTGTAAATATTTTACTAGGTCTCTAGTCTCTACAAAGCCACTGTTAGTATTTATAAGTCCATTAATAATACAGTATCTGAGTAACTATAATTAAAGAATGAACTCAAAATGTATATATACAATCCAACAGATGCCGGCTTCAGTCTGATTGTTATTTTATCAAAGAAAACAAATTTTGAAGAGAACATCAAATATTTATCTAAATTTCAGAGATGAAGCTCGATAATTTTTCTCAGTTAGAATATTCGGACTGTTGTTTTCTTCTTCATTATCATACTCACAATGTTTTAGGAGCCTACAAAGAACCTCAAACTGAACCCTCTATTTACTCCATGGGCATAGATTGTTCTAATTCTACTAACCATGATCAGGTGTAAGTGTTAGGCTTGTTGGAATTCGTTCGTAATGCTCATTAGCAGCGAGTAAATACTCATTTGCGTAAAAAAGCAATGCTACAACTTGAGGCGAGATTATATGGACATTGGGGCATTCCATTGCTCTCAAGTGGCAAAGTCCATTCTCTGGAGTGTGATTGGTTGCTGGTCCAGTGAATGGGTATATTAGTGTGTGTACACACTGGCTTGCTTAATATGCTACAGGTTTGGTATTAGTTACAGCCCATTTTACTTTTTGTCCACCAGCTGGGGCTGTTGAACTGGTAAGTGTTGTTCTTGTTGTTTATTCTGCACATTAGAATAGTTGACTTCTACAAAGCTGTAGTAACTATTCCTTGTTATTTACCAGTAGTTAGGATATAGGTGTTTGATTGAAAAGTGCTTCTAAGTGAAATCATTCGGAGGTTGCAGATTCAATCCCAACTACAAGTAAATAACAAGAATACTTATTATAGCTTAACATTGGTCATGGTTAATGGAATTAGAACAATCTACTCCTATGGATTAAATAAAGAGTTTGGTTCGAGGTTCTATGTAGGTTCCTGAGTTCAACAGGATACATCTGAAGACAGCTGAAGGATATATCAGCCGAAATGTTGTGAGTATAACAATGAAGATGAAGACAATAGTCCAAATATCCTAAGTGAGAAAATTAAGTAGACAAAATATTTAAAACTAGAAGGAATAATTAAGAATTTTCTCAAGACTAAAGCAAAAAGAAATTAAACAATAAACATTGAAGCAAAAAGTCCAATTATTATGTAAATAAAATTGTCTGCTAGTTCAAATTCTTTCTTCCTTTTAATCCTAGAGAGAGAGAGAGAGAAAAAAAATAGACAGTCATTGCCAGAGAACATATTCTAACTCCATCACCCAGGAGCAAAACAAGAAAAAGAGACATGCTGCTACAGCTTGCTGCCTATTATTTTGCATTTCTGAACAATTTGGGAAATAAGAAAACTTATTTGTCTTTTGGTCAATTCTTGAATGAAAATTAAAGTATTTTCATTATTTTATTCTTCTTTTCTTTTCAATCAATTTAAGTTATTTACAGATTGATTCTGAAAAGAATTTACCAATAATAGAAATTGCCAGCGTTGTATATATATATATATATATATATATATATATATATATTAGTTTGCTTTTGGTTTATTGTTTTGTTTTTTATATACTATTTTGATGTAGTCATCTGTCTCATCTTTAACCCAAAATATCAAATGTATAAACAGAAATAATTCAATTTTTTGATGAAAAGAAATTTTATAAACATTATTAGTACTTGTCAATATCATTGGGGGGGTTGATGACATGTTTAATATCAGGAGTATTAAAAAGAATGATTGTAATAACAAGTATGTCTCAGACTTTAAATTAAGATTTTGTAATATGTATCAACAAGCAAGCAAAAACTATCATAGAAATAAATGGGCTCCTCCACCTCCTCAATATTTTCCAGTATTTCATTGAATGCAAGTAATATCTAATAAACTCCAGCAGTTTTAAATAGAAGCCTTTGCTTAACTTACTTGGAATATACAATGTTTTACTTTCTGCTTCTTTCTTGTCATGTCCAATATCCTTTGGAGAGTTGAACTTGCAACCTTTTTCTCCAGCCAACTTTTGTTACATAATCCTTTATTTGAGACTTCATCAATCTTTCTACTAAGTTTCTTCATCCCCTTTTGATCTTTGTAACTTAAAAAAGCTTCACCTCATGACTAAATACATTGTTGGACAACATTTGTATTGTGATGTGCAAGGTTAGCACTAGTCAGTCGCTAATCAAACTCAACAGGTATTCTCAGTGAGAGACTTATATCAACTCTTTCTTACACTCATACAAATTAAGCAGATTAATTTGCCAGTATCACTACATCTCCCTGAAATGTATGGGTCTTATGCCCCTAGTAGGTCTTGTACTTCTTCTAGTGATTGTTTAATTCTTGGGACTGCTTTGCTCTCCTTGTCTCTCTCCTGTATTTCTTTCTCTGGGAGATCTAGATCTGTTCCGCACTGAGCTGTAATCAAGATCGTCTTCTTGCATTATTTGATCTTCATCCAAGTTTTCAAACTCATTCTAGCCCACCTGATTATGCATTATTTCGTCTTCTGATGTTTCATTCTGTAAAGGTTGTTCCAATAAATCATTAATTTTGCTCTTCATATTCACCCTGGGGCCTTATTTGATCTGCATAGGCTAATATATTGTTTCCCTTTTCTCTATCTATTATAGTTTTTTGCATGAAAAATTCTGCCCTTTCTGGATTTGAGTCTTTGTTCTTTTTGTACCACACTTTTTCATTTGTGGAATATGACATTGTTAGCAGAGCTCTAAAATGCCTTCCTATTAAAGCTGATGGACTTTCTAGTCTTCAGGTGTGTGATATTGTGTGATAGTTTAAAAGCAACTTTGGTAGAAAAACTTCTATTTTTTCTTTTTGCTGAGAACATGCTTTCAGTCCCATTTTTACAGTCTGCACCATTCTTTCCACCAACCTATTCGATTGAGGGTGACATGGCAGTGTCTTATACAGTTTCCACTCTATTTTTTCCAACCATAAATTAAGATCTTCATTACAAAATTCTGGTGCATTGTTGGATACCAGGGTTTTTGGTATGCTGTTTCTGGAAAATATGACTCTTAGAATCTGTTTTATGATAGAACTTTTCTTGTCTGGCACACAGATAACTTTGGGCCAGCTTGAAAAAGAGTCTTCTAGTATTAATAAGAGTCCCACTCCAGTAATGTATGCATGATCCATATACACATGGCTCCACTTCTCTGGGCCATGAATGTAAAGTAGTCTGTGTAAAATTTCTTAATTCTTTACATTTTTTGCATCTTTTTATATATTCTTTGACATCTCATGAATATTCCGGCTACCATGCTTCTAATTTTATCCTTTTTTTGTGTGGCCACTACTCCAGTGTATACCATGATCTATACTTTTGATCACCAATTTTTTTGTGTTTCTGGGGGAATTATCAGATCCCCATTATAAATTATATAATAAATTATATAAATCATTCTATGTTCTATTGTTAACTTATGTCTTATTTCTTTGTAGGGTCTTTCCGCCCTAGAGCAATTTCCCCATATGTTTTTCTTATTCTCAATGTTATCCTACTTAGTACTGGATCATGTCTAGTTTCTGCAGCCATTCTATCAAAAGACAAAACATCAGTCTCTACCCAATGTAAAAATGTATCTTTAAATTCTTCTTCTGTTTTATCTTTTGACTCCTTGTAAAATAGCAATCTTGATAGTGCATCTACATGTGGAATTGAATTTTCTTTAACATATTCTATATCAAAGTCAAATGCCATAAATTTTATTGCCCATCTTAGTATTCTCGATGCCGTGACTTTGGGTAATTCTTTTCTTGGCTTGAATATAAATTCTAATGGTCTATGACCACTTCTCAAAAGAAATTTTTTCCAGTTAAAAACTGTCAAGCTCTAGTGGTTGTCCACACAATGGCCAAAGGCTTCTTTGAATAATCAAATTCAGTGTTCGTTAGTCTTCTTGATAACTACATTATCGGATGTCCTTCTTGTGATAATATTACAAATATTGAATGTTCACTTGCATCTGTAGTTAATGTAATGTCCTTTTTCAGATCAAAAATTTTCACAACTGGTTTCTTTGCCATAATTACTTTTAATTTATCAAAAGCTTTTCGTCGTTTCTCTGACCAAATAAATACAACATTCTTTTTTCTTAAATTTGCAAATGGATCAATCAAGTTCATATGTTTTGGTACATATTGCCTGTAGAAATTCACCAATCCCCAAAAAGTTTCAAGTTCTTTTTTATTTGTAGGTGTAGTTATTTTTAGTATTTTACCTATCAAGGCCTGGTCTGGTGATATACTTTCTTTTGAAATGGTATAACCTAAAAATGATATTTTACTACTATTATTTATACATTTTTTTTCATTTAGTGTCATTCCAGTGTTTCTTAATCTATTCAAGACAATGTTAGTTTTCTTTTTTAATTAATTTTCATTAGTAGCTCCTATGCATATATCATCTTGGTAACAAACCATGTTTTTTATATCTTCTCCTAGAACCTGTTTGATGGCCCTTTGAAATATGGCTTGTTTATCATGATTACTTCTTTGAAGTTATCTATTGGTATTTGGTGGTATGCCATTTGCAGATCTATTTTTGTAAAAATGCTCATACCTGCAACTTCAACATTAGGTATACGATATGAGTTCAAGCAAACTGTGATTTATGCCTATTTTATAATCTCCACATATACATATGTTTCCATCTGATTTTCTTAAAACTACAATAGGTGATGCCCACTTGCTACCCCTGGGGGAACATGTTCAAAAAGGTCTTGTTCTATTAATTTTCATAGTTTTGCAACTACTAATGTCAACAAATGTACTAGTAATTTTTGTGACTCATAATAAGAGGGGGTAACATTTTCTTTTAATCTTAAACTCGCTTTATAGTTGTTTTTACTTTCCAGTGTTTTCCATTTTTATGTCATTAATTAATTTGTTAGAATTTATGTTAAGCATATCATTTCCAAGAAGTCTGTGGTTCTTTTTACAAGTTGTGACACTTATAGGTATTACTTCAAATTTATCTTCTAACTCCAAGGAACCTTCAAAGTACCCTAAAGTTTTTATGACCAACCCATCAAATTGGTGGAATAGTAACTTGCTCTTTCATAAAGTTGGCTTTCCAGTGTGTTCCCAGAAATTTCTTGGTATAGGCGTTACCTCACTGCCAGTATCCATTTGCATATCCAAATTGAAGTTGTTGATTTTAACCTTTAGTATAATGTCTTTTTTTTTTCTTTTGTTCAATTTTTTCTACATTCTTGTTTTTGATTTTATTGAAAAGACTTGCATATTGGTTTCATTTTCTTCAACTCTTTCAATGTTTTTCTTTTTGAATTTGCATACTGCTTGAAAATGGTTCTTTTTTAAGCAATTTGTACAAGTCTTCCTAAATGCTGGGCATTTTTCCCTTTTTATTTCATGTTCATATCCACAATACAAACATTATTTCATCTTTTTTAACATGTAAGTATTGATGAATATTTGTTTGCTGGGTTGACTTTTATCATGGTTGTATTTCTGAATCAATTCTTGTTGCTGTATAAAGTCAATGCAGGTATTTAAAGACATATTTCCGATTTGTAGTTGTTCCATTATTTTATATGAGTGTGATGCATTGTATACACCTTCAATTAACCTTAATTGAATTAAGTCCTCTTCAATTGTCTGTTCTTCTAGTCCAAATTTTTCAAACTATCAATATCTACTCACATTTCATAGACGGTGTAGATATTTTATGATTGGTTTGTCAATTTCTTGTTTCATCGACATGAACTTTGTTCTTTCTGTCATGACCAACTTTTTCTTAGGCCTCATATTTCTTCTTATGATCTGACTTATTTTTTCATAAGTCAGGTCTCCCAAGTTTGTGGGATATGCCATGGTGGAGACTTTCATTATCGCCTCACCCCAGCTGTAGCTAAAAAGAGATACCTAATCTCATTTTCTCCTCTTTTTTTGTCGTCATTTAACTTTTTAGTTCTGGCGCTCACAGCAAAACATTGTAGCCAGGTATTGACAAAATCGGGATCCTCGAGAGACAATTGGTATCCTATTGGCAATGCCATTATTGTAATGTACAAGGTTAGCACTAGTCAGTCACTAATCAAGCTTTACAGTTATTCTCAGTGAGAGACTTACATTGGCTCTCTCTTACACTCATACAAATTGGGCAGATTAATTTGCCAGTATCACTACAATTTGGTTAGAGAGAAAGGTTGTATGCTAAAATTTTAAAAGGACATTACACATATCAATACAAAAGCAAGAAGATTCAGTTATGAATCTAAATAAGAGCAAAAAATGCATTGCCTGAAATATGATGATAAAAACAGCAAGGATAAGGATGAATAACTTGTAGTAGTAAACTCTAGTCAGGATTTCAATATAGAAAACATTTTCTAAAAGGAGAAATAGGGTTAGTGATATCATTATGAAAAGAAGTAATTCCTTACATTTTCTTAATTAAGCATAAAATTAAAAATTTTATTTATTACAGACTTTCAGATGGAAATTATTAGCTATAAACTTTAATCAAAACTTCTGTATAGAGGACAAGCAAGTGAGACAACTTCAACATACATTTGTAATATCAACAGACATCAATTGTCAGCAGCATATCAACAAGAAAAATAGATAAATCAGTCGAAAAACAGCAAACATTTTGTGAAAATCCATTAAAAAATGTCTGCAAATGCTTCAAAACAGAGAAAACATTAAAGATGTTATGTATTTATCTATTGTTATTTTACTTCTTGCCGGTTTTTCATATCAGCTCTAACTGGTGATTTTCACTGAAGTCTATGTGACAGCAAGTCTTCTCAGATCTCCAGGACTCTTCTAAGTATTCTCGCCAATTTTAGCATTGCTGTGGTCTGGATGCTCTCAACTCTTCCTCTGATTTCTAGTTTCCCTAGTCTCTTGAGGACTGTTCTAAGGGCTCTAAATACAAGTGGTATTTCTTTCACCTTCAGCTTCCACAACTTTTTCTATTCTCTGGCAAGGTCTAGGTATCTGTCCAGTTTTTCTTATTTTTACTCTGTGGTTTGTAGGAATGACAAAATCCACTAGATGACAAGTTCTTCTTGTTAATTAAAACTAGGTTTTGGTCTTCTGTTTTGTGCTTTTATTTCAAAATACCAGAGAATTTTATGCCTCATTTTCTAGAACAGATTATGATTTGTGCATATACAATTTGTCATTATGGTCAAACTTCAGTCTCTTGTACAGTTCCCAGGGGATTACCTTTTCCACCAAGTTATACCTGCTCCTGTATTCCTTTTGTGTCAGTTTGCTGCATTTGCTTATTATGAGATTAATTGTTTCTTCTCTATCACCACACAGCATACACATACTATTCCCTAGCATATTATTAATTCTAACTTTGACATAATTAGTTCTTATTGCATTATTTTGTGCTGTTATCAAGAGATTCTCACTTGAGATTTCCTCTTTTACAGCTATGTCCACGTCATCAGGTACAATTTCCTTAGTTTAGCACTTGAAGTATCCACAGAGTTGTTTTTCTTCCCATTTTTGTTTTCTAGATCATATGATTGTTGCTTTCTTCTTTGTCCTTAATTTTTTCTGTTTTTAGCTACTATAATCAATCTCTCTTTATTCTTTTTTGCATATTCTTTGAATCCTTGATTTACTGCATCCATGCAACTTGATAAGTTTTCTTATTCCTCCTTTTCTTGTCATATAGAAACTGTTAATGTCATCCCTCAGATGTGATACCTTTTTCAGTATCATCAATTTCTTTATTCTATGGTCCATATGTCTGAGTTGCTCCCTGATCCAGAAGAAGGATCTAGAGTATCTTAAAATGAAGACAGCCTAGGTATTTATTCCTTTGATGAGATTTCTGTTGCAGAGTTTGGTCTCAAAAAGTTTTCTTGTTTGAGGTACCCCTTTATTATGTTTTTTTTTTTTACATCTCCATTTGCTTGATGGTATCCACAATTAATATTCCCAGGTAGTTATCTTTTTCTCTACGTATTCTGATGCTTTCTTAATTGAGCAGTTTTATTCATTCAGTTGTTTCCCTTTTTCCTCTCTGTATTATAAGTATTACAGTTCCACAAAGTGCAATTTTTTGTATTTCATAAAAGCTGGGACTGCCAGGTATCTTTTTAATGTGTTTATCTGTCCCTTTTTTCATCATACCGGGGGCTCCCACTATTACTGACATAGTGGTAGTTTTAAGGTGCTACATTTTCTCAATTTTTAGTTCAAGGTCTTTGTATTTACCACCACCACTCTTAATGAGTTTTTCATACTGATAGTAACTGGTGGTATTATTTTATTTCGTGTGAGTTTTTTTATACCAGCTGTAGTCATAGGTTTTTTTCTTTTACGTCCAAGTGATAGCAAGTCTCTTTAGCCTCCAGAACTCTTTGCAGTATTCTTAGTGATCTTAGCAGTGCTATGATTAGAACAGTCTCATTTCTTTCTCAAATTTCTAGTTCTCCAGTTTCTTTTTTAGTTAATTTGGTATTATTATTATCAATTCTAATCAGAAGAAAATTTTCCAGAATAAAAGTTACTCTCTCTCTCTCTCTCTCTCTCTCTCTCCCCACACACACAGAGTTGCATAATAAATGTAAAGCCTGATATAGTTGTTCGCTGAATTTTGATCTGAAATTTTCACCACATAATGTTTAATCTATATGATTAATGAGGAAATGTGTTAAGTGCATTGTCAGGGAGATACATTTTTTAAACATTTTTTATGGAAAATAAATGTTTATTTTATCATTAGCAATAGACTTATTGATATGAACTAATACGCACAAATGAGGAGAAATATCTTTTATCCTTTATCAGCAAATGTTATACGAATGACAAAACCAGCAAGATGATTATTAAGTATAATGAAATACACATATTGAGTTATATAGATTATATACATAAGAAAACTGAAAGAAAAATCATAATTATTGCATTGAACACTCATTGACAAAAAAAACCCAAAACAAACATGTGGTCTTTGAATGGTGATGGCTAGTCCATGAAAAAAACAGTAATCAGTGGGTAATTTTTTTACTTTCTTTTTAATTCCTGTATGCTGTCAGTACTCACATTTCTTAATATGGTCTTTACTTCATTAGAAGATTTTACAAGTCAATGGGTATAAAAGTCTTCACAAGAATTTATTCACCACAGCACTATTCATGTGGTTAGAGAAGCAAATGACCCATGGTATGTGCTCGTTAAGAGAAGTAAGTATGCTTATTCAGTAGATAAGTATATAGACTCATATAAGTACAAAACTAACAACAAATAGCATTAAATAAGAAACAAAAATTTCTGGAACCTAAATGTCCATTCTTTAACTACTATTCAAATCATGTTTAAAAGGGAAACATTCTTCTAAGATGAGTGGCAACCTCTCCTTTTGAAGAGAAGGAAACATCTCCAGTTAAAGTCACATGATCAACTACAATGCTCTTCAAGTTTGGCCTTAACCCTATACCAAGAAGTAATTAAGAACAAAGGAGATGGGTGGTACCTGCAATTATTTTAAGTAATTTGTCTATTTAGGAATTAACTTCTTCACTATCTACACATATTAAAAGCTCCTTCTAAAAATACTGAGGAACAATTTAAACTGAAAATAAAGGGTCAGGAAATTTACATCAGGTTTTTGTCTAATAGTAGACTTTTATAAACACTTTGTTCTTCAAATGTTAGATAAATTTTCAATTCATATCATTGAACTGATGAATTTAAACAAACTTTAATATTAGTGGTTTTAGCCTTTTAACTTTCCCTCACATGAAAGTTCCTCAATGAATTACTCATCCACACAAATTACTTTATATAATATTGACTGATTTTCAAAGCATATTTCAAGGAACATTATCAATATTTTTGCACATGCTATTAGGATCAAGGATGATAGCTTCAGACTTTTATATGCAAGTTTTCAATGTATCATTTTACTTCATTTCTATAGTGTGGGCTGCAAATTCTATGGGCTTTTAAATAGAATTCTTATTAAATACCACCCAAGAATGTCAAAATTACATCAATTTATCTAAGAGTCATAAATCCAATATATCAATGCAACCCACAACACAGAATAGATAACACCAACATGAAAAATAAAATCATGACAAACATTGATATCAATTTGATATAAACTATGCACAAATAAACATATTATCTTGAGATGGTTGTTTCAAAGAAATGACCATCTTAAAAAATCAACAATAAACCTATCTCTATCTACTGATAACATTATATAAATATGTACACTATGTACAAAGTAGTATTTTTTTCAAATTTAGTAATTAATTTATCAAAAATTTTACTTACTTATGGGATCTCCTATCAGTAATGTATAAGCATGTCTCTTTATAGAATTTTTAGAATGAGAATAATTGTGAAAAACTGTAACAAAAGATGTAAAATATTTCCTATAATTCATTACTTATATACATATCCAGATAAAATATATTAATCAAACCTTGCAGAAAAACTCAGCAAAATAGAACCAACCAGAGAAGTATGAGTGAGAAAGAAATAAAACATTACATTTTCTCAACATCTTATTAAACAAAACTGATAATACATTAGAACTAAAAGTATATCACAAATCACCACATATAGCTCCAGCACCACTAGAACTTCATAATCAGATTGTTTAGTGTCATAATCAGGACACTCGTTCAGGGGGAGGTCTTACCCCTCTGCAGAGGAGCAGTCAGTGTATTCTACAGCCCCAGCTGATTGGGCAATGTTGGTTTTTCTAGAGATTGTGTGAATTCACATTACAATAAAATAAAAACAGGACTATCAATAGGATTCTACTTTAGAGTCCTTAGAATTTGCAACCTTCAATATACAGTTGGAGAACAAAGATACTTTATGAAAACCATGAAACTAATTCAATGTGAAAGGTTCAAACTAGAATATAATATCATAATTATTTTTCTTGAATTTGATGTTTGCTGCTCAGCACATGAAAATGTTTCTTCTGATACTATCAGAAAATTAGTTATCAACAGTATTTTTTTTAAAAAAGAGAAAAGAAAACTGATCTTCATTATTTTCACATATAAAATATACCATCATCTAATAGCTGGTTATTGTTGGTTGGTTGGGTTTTATGGCATATCAACCTTTGTAGGTTATTTAATGCCAAATCCATTTTTATGCAAATAGTCAGTTCTATTTCAAACAATTCAGTTTAGCATGAGTACACAGTTTAATTCTCAAAAACATTTCTGTTTCATGCTATTCGGTTCTAATTCAGCTAATTCAGTTTAGTATAAGTACAGATTTTGTTTACACACGGTTAAATGTCAAAACAGTTCTATATTAAACAATTCAGTCTAGTTTAAGTAGAGTTTCAATGTCAAAAACAGTTCCATTTCAAACAATTCAGTTTAGCATAAGCACGCAGTTTAAATGTCAGTACAGTTTAATTGTCAAAAACATTTCTATTTCAAGCTGTTCAGTTTAGTCAAACAGTTCTAATTCAAACAATTTAGTTTAGCATAAGTATGCAGTTAGTTCTATTTAACCCATAGATAGGGAGCTATCAGTTTCTACCATTCCAGGCCAGAGTGGAACTGGGAGCAATGGCAATAAAGGAGTGCTCCACATTCCCCAAAGCTTCAGCACCACTAGAACTTCATCATCAGATTGTTTAGTGTCATATCCAGGACACTCGTTCAGGGGGAGGTCTTACCCCTCTGCAGTGGTGCAGTCAGTGTATTCTACAGCCCCAGCTGATTGGGCAATGTTGGTTATTTCTAGAGATTGTGTGAATATCTTATTTGACAGATAGGTAATTTCTATGAAAACAATTTTTTAAAACTATTTGGAAACATTGATTACAAAAAACAAACAAACTAAAAAAATGCAACTGAAGTAGATCCAAGGACATCATTTAAAATCTGGTTGTCTGATTTGTTCAAATGACAAAAGAAGATGAATGCGATTCTTGTATTCAGGGAAATCAGCCCTACTCCATATACATAATGGATGGTGAACATTTAAAAAAAAATAGAAAAAAAAATGAGGCAACTAATTCTTGTTTGATGAATAGAAAAGTATATAATACATTCACTGTTTGTAAAGAAAGCCTTGAATTCAATGCAGTAGAAGACAACGTTTTATTTTCCTCACTATCACTGTTTATTTCATGCCAGATCCCTTTTCTAGAACAGAAAGAAATATTTTTTCTTTATCAAATAAGAAAAAAATTATTTAGAATTTACAAACCCTTAACAAAGATTTTATTTGTCTTCAGGTACTCACAAAATCAAACATGGTTTGAAATGCAGGATTTTTCATATCACTTGGCTAATCTTGTTGGTTTTGTTTTTTAATAGGTTTAAAAAAAACCATTACTGAATAGATTTGCCAAAAGTTTCTTACCTGTAAAGAGAAAGAAAAATAGATGTTAGCAACAGAATAAAGTGGTTTCTTTAGAACTTATTTATAGACATGTCATATAATAAAAACAAAGAACTATGATTTTGCTGGTATGAAACAAAGAACTATGATTTTGCTGTGCATGAAATTTCTATTGTGATCAAGCATTTTGAACAATAAGTAATAGTTCAACAAAAAAAGTTTGGTTTCTTTGTTTAATGGCATATCTACCTTTGTGGATTATTTAATGTCAAAGCTGTCTTTGTAGAAGGAAGAACAGTACTATCTAACTCATAGCTAAGAGAATAAAGAGGTTCATACCTTTCCCAAGTCAGAAAGTGGATGCAGTTGGCAACTGCAGTTTGAATTTGCTTACTACAATGTCACAGTCCTACATAGTTCTCTCCCTCAACAAATTCACATACTTTCAGAATTAAATGATATGAATTTCCTATTTGTCTAACAAATCTTTTTGTTGCATTCAAGTTATGTACATAGCAGATAATTGAATATGACCCTTTTATTGAAGAGGGAGGCATAAAATGATAAAAAAGTTTAAAGTATCAAATAAAAACAAATCAGGCTCAAATCATAGATAGTGATTGCAGAACAAAACAAATTCATGCTTAGCTGCCAAATGATGAATACCTAATCAAGTTGGTTACTCAACTGATACATCTAACTGTTGACAACTATCAAATGAACATTGTCATCGAGAGAGTTCATTTTTTCTTCAACTAACATATCAATTCTATTCATCCCAATGACAACAAATCCACATGCATTCTGAACACAAAAACTGTAACTTAGAGAAAAACATTGTTCAGCTTGCATGTTTACAGAGAATAATGATGAAAGAAGACAAAGGGAAATTTCTCTTCTTGTTTTATTAACAACAAAGCTTTTATTTTTATTAATACTCAGTTGATGATTAGATAAAGCTTCTTCTCTCAGTATTAGGATCCTCAACTTTCAATGAACTTCACTGAAACTACTGATACCTCAACATTTATAATTCATGAAAGTATAACATAGTTATTATTGTAAGAAACAGACTTGGTGAGTCAAGTTCAAATCTTGGATGAAGCTGTAAGCAGTTCACTCTATACCCATACCCATGGGAAAAACATGAATCCACATCTTCTCTCCAAATTCTGGGTAAATAGTAAGTTCTTTAATCTTGGTACAGCAATCAGTCTTGGAAAATGTAAACTCTGAATTCAAACCAGCTGCACTCTACTAAGAAATTGACTTTGTTTAACATCCTGCAGAGAGTTTGGGTAAATACAAAACCATTATCATTTATCCAATAAAAAAAAATCTTTATCAATCTATAGAACAATAACTCAAAAAGATTTGATCACCAAATTTGATAGTTTTTTAATGTTTGTTTCAAAAGATCTTTTCTAAATCTGAAACCAAAATTGCTTATAATTTTAATTAAGCTAAGTCATCATATTCTTCGGTTCATGAGAAAATCTTCCAGTTCATAAACTTTATGAGGATATCCAACAATTTTTGCAAAATAAATTAAAGCAGAAAATATTTCTTCCTTCTTTATGCTCTATATAACAATAAACATTTGAATAATCAAAAAACTGTTGCAATAGTAGCTAAGAATTTACTTGATGCATCTGAAAATAAATAGGATGCAATAAATGATAAAATCAACGTAATGTATTTATCTTTTTAACTATTGATTTCTTTTAAATTCATTCATTTATAATGGTGTTCATGATGAAGTTGATGCATATCATCTGATGCAACATTTTCAATGTATCTAGTATATTGCAAGTCACATTGGGCTTTATTTTTGGCATAAACTTTATTTACTGTTTTATCCAACTATATTCTGCTATATTTCAGCCCATGTCATAATTCTATTTACCCAAACTTTGTTATCTTTTTCTGCAAATACTTGTGCCATAAATGCCTTATGCAAATCTTTGAGAGAATTGACTTTTCTTTTTATCAAGACAATTCTATAAAGGCTAGAATAAATGCTAATCTGTAAGTGCAATGTTTGCCGAATATAGATGATGAGTGAAAACTTTCCAGCCAAATCATAACAAACACTTTGATCAATTACTGCTTTTACTTTATCTAATTGAAAGCAGTATTGTTCAAATTAATTGTTTGCTTCTTCAAAAGGAACTTACAGTAGAGGACTCTGTTCCAATCCTACCATATAGACTGCATCATATTATTTGAATGAAGAGAAAACCAGCATTTGCTATGGTTAGTGGCAATTTACTTTCTTTGTTCTACATTTTCTTAAGTTCCACATAGTCGTAAAGTACCCATTTTTTATTACTAATCATAATTTATTTACATTATTTACACAATTCAGATGATTGTCCCTATCTTGGTTGTAATGCCCACGACATTTCAGTTGTTGTATGTAGACACCATCCTTCTTCACGTGTCTTTTGTCATAGTCACCTTCAAGAAATTTTGAACCAAACCCTTTATTTAATTCACAGGATTTAACTGTTTTCATTTCCCAGTCCAAGCCTTGGAATATCTTATATCAATTGATTAACTTTCTTAATTATTTCACCCTTGTAATGCTATTTCTCTCTCCAGGTAGATTCCAACTAGCTCTTAACCTTTTACCCACTGTCTTATGAGACAATTAAGAGATAATTTTTAAGGGCCTTAAATTTAAAGTCATTTTTGTTTGACTCGTCAACCAAAGAATATATGCTTTTTTTAATCAGTTACTGTTGTTATTAGTGATTCTTGGTTCAGATGCCCTTTTTCCTTCTTAATCAATGGCTCCTGTATTGTGTTAATTTCTACACTTGATCTACTTAGGTGTCTAACATATGCACTGATTCCTTTAGTTATCTTATTTTTCAGTATTGTTCTTAATTATTTTAATTTCATTCCACAGGGATTGACAAGGGATATTCCAAGGCATGTACAGTGGAATGAAAACAGTCTACTCCATGGATTGAATAAAGGGTTCAATTCAAAATTCCTTGAAGTTAATCAGATATGATAAAAAGACACCTGAAAAAAAAACCAATGGAGATAGCAATCAAAACATAGAGAGTATAACAGCCAAGATGAGGACACTAGTGCAAATCATATGAATAATACTAATAACAACTTCTCATCTCAGAAAAAAATCACAGACAAATATCATCATAATCTATTATAAAAACAAAGCATTGTTGTTAGATTTAAGTAATAAATTACTTAGAAATACAGCACCTCAGTAGGTTCAGTAGGTTTTTATTTTTGTATAACTAATGCAGAAGCCATATATCAAAGTAACTAGTATAGTCAAGTTGGAGCGAATGATTTTCAATATTTGATTTAAATGTTTTCAGTATAATATTGATTATTCCCATATCTTCAGTGATATCAATTGGTCTACTTGTTTATGGAGCATCATTCAGTAAGAAATCACCATCAGAAAACACAAATTACAACACATTCACTCATTCATATTACCTGCAATATAAACTGCATAAATTTGTGTGTGAGTGAGTGGGCATGCTTAAGTCACATGACTGCAAATGAAGGAAATTTTGAATTTAAGTAAAAAAAAACACCAGCAGCCTTTAACACTTTATCATAGTAAAATACTTTTCTATCAACTGCTTCAAACATGGTAAATTCTTGAACAATGGGAAAAAAATAAAAATGAAGATCACAAAAACCTCTCACCTACAAATCTCAACAACCTTCTTTTTAACTATTGAACGACTTGGTTTAAATTTTTATTCTTATTTTCTTTTTTAATAATGAGAAGAGTTCTATAAGCGAAAAACGATATAATTTAGGTCTTAACCTATTGAGGTGGTTTGTCAGAGAAATAGTTTTCTTTACCAGATTAATACTGAATGAGGCTTAATTATTTTTTTTATGGAAACAAATTAATCAAACTGAACACATATTTGATTCTATTTTTCTTTTGGATCAAAAACATCTAAAACTTTAGACAAAAGATATAAAAATCTGACCCTTCACAACTTGACTCCATTCACCCATCAATTTTTAGAGGTGGTGCATCATCAGACAATTTGTCAGCAGAAACAGGGAAAAAACATGATGCTATAAATTAAATGGTTAGTAAAAGTAAGTATCTACCTGTTAAATCATATCTAAGGTACAATCATGTCTACAATGATAATCACGATAATGATCAAGTACATTGAACACAATAAATGTTCTAAAATCACAAGCAATTAACAATATTGACTACCAAGGGAATTTTACAGCCCTATTACAAATCATAATTAGCTTTATTCATTAATTCAATTCTTGAGGCATCATTAAGAACCTATAAACTCTGTTCATCAAATGTAGAGCAAGTATTTTATGACCTGTGAGGTGCTATTGACTTTTCAGTTTAAACACAATTCAATCTCTTCATAGTGACTTATATTACATTCACCATAAAATTAAGTCACACACTTAATATTTTCCACTTTTTATCTCAATCAGATTAATCACTGTTCTAGAAAAATTCAACTTATTTAGACTTATCTGTGAGAGTTTGAGATCAAGTCAAATTAAATAAGAATTCATCCCCTTTAATGAAGTTAATCTAAAAGTGTTTGTTTGAAGGTGATTTAGGGGGATTGTTTTTTTATTTTGTTTTTAGGATAATTGGATCTATGGAACAGCCTAATGATACTATGAAATTATCCATTATGAAATACAGATAGGGCATTTTACAACTTTTCAACCTGCACATTCTTTTTTCATTAGAGACTATTAAAATAGCAAGCTTCCTACTGCATATCAAATGACCTATAAAGGACTAAGAAGAGGCACTCATGGTGTGATGATAATCATTGTAGGAAATGGATAAAGCAATTCAAGTTCAAATCCAAGACAAGGCGGTTTACATTTCACATTGGACTAATACTCTTGGGAAAGGTATGAATCCAATCCTCCCTTCAGATATAGGTAAATAGTAAGGCAGACTAAGCTCTTTAACTTTGGTATGGCAAACTGTCTAGAAGAAGGAAAGCTCTGAATTCAAACCTGTCAAACTCTGCTTAAAAATTGACCTTGTGTCTCTTCCTGTTTGTAGTGGAGACATTTAGTAAAAGACTAAGACATTTAAAATATAATGTGACTCAAGTATTCTAAACTTTAATAAAGTTCATATCTTTTTCAGACTTTTAGAACAAATACTCAATAAAACCATATAAGACATTTTAGATAAGTGACCTTAGTTTTGAAATCCTTAAAAGACATTAAATATCAAGTAACAGCAAACATTTTAAACATAAGTAAAATAAAAATAAAACATTACAAAGTTCTTGAGGATTATATTTTCCTCTTTATTAAAAATACAAAAATGAGACTAATTAAATTCCTGACAACCCAAAAATTAATTTTATCCAATAATTTGCTGATTATTACATTCTAATCAAGACATTAAACTCAGAGGCTCTTTTTATAAATTGTTAGCAGTTTAAAAAGAAGGAATTAAAAAATTTGGTGAAAACATGTTAAAAAAAAAAAAAAAAAAAAAAAAAATTTAATTATTTTGCCAATTTGGCAAATTATTTTGAAAATTGTGAAAAAAAATTGCACAATGTCAGTAGAATAAAAAATGGGATTTAATCATTACAACTGTGTTGATGTGTTGAACAAAAGAAAAATCTGAAATAATGAAAATCCATCTTTGTTAAATTGATTCTGAGATTTGGAAGCAAAGAAGAATGAAGGAATTGTGATCACCTCACTTAAACATTGAGCTTGTGTCACATCCTACTTGTAGTGGAGGAGTTGAGTAAATATGTATTTAAGAATAGAGATAAAATTACCTACAACTTAATAATGCTAGTACTTCTATGGTTCATTATGATGAGGGCCAAGATGCCATGTTGTCCAATTGTATCACATTCTTAAGACAAATGCTTTGTAGTTGACAATAAGACTGATTGCCTCAAAAATGGGCATTCCTTCTCACAATAGTTCAAAAGATTGCAGTTCCACAGAGAACTTACAAGAAAGAACTTAAGTAATTATTTAGGTAAAATCATCTTCATACCTAAAATCTAAATACAAATATTTCTTGACTGCTAATAATTTGTATTTGAATAATTTCATATCAAATTATATATATCCTTCACCTTCAACTAAGAAGAAAAAAACTCTTATATAACAAAACATTAGCAATCCAGTAGTAAAGAAAAATTCTAAGACATTACAGATTTTCTGAACAATTCTCAACTCTTCAACATCAAAAGATCTTTCAACTATTAAGATTAAATGACTGTAAAGATATGTTCTTCAAAATATTAATGAATTAGGCAGATATAATCACAGTTTTTTTACAAATATAATACAGTCTTTTTTGATGCAAGTAGTTATCAAAATTTCACAGAGACATTTACACTCATATATAGAAATATTGGCAAGGATTTCATCCTTCTCCTCCTCCAATCAGCTGTTTTATTGAATAATATTAAAGCATTATAACACTAATTGTTAATAATATTTAAAATAATGTAGATCACTACCTGCCAACCAGCTGAAAAAGAATAGAGCAGGATCCACTTTTGTACTATATCTAAGTCACAATATATAAACTGACAACTCAAAGATCAGTGAACAGATTTGAATTTGAGAATTTTTTTTTTTATTGATGATTGTAAGAAATCAGATTAACCAAACAGCTGCTCAAATTGAAAAATGAAAAATTGTTTTGATAATAATTAAAACATAATCTTTCTAATAAAATAAAACACTAATTCTTCCAAGTTGTAGCTGTATTAGTACTATTGTATGGTTGCACCACTTGGATTTTAGCAAAAGGTCCGGAGGAAAAGATAGATGGGAACTACACAAGGATGCCACATGCTATTTTGAAGAAATCCTGGCAGCAGCACCTTACAAAACAGCTATATGGCCACTTACTTGCCATCTCAGAAACCATCCAAGTAGGATGAGCAAGACATACTAGACACTATTGGAAAAGTAAGGATGAACTCATAAGTAACATTCTCCAGTTGACTCTTACACATAGACGCACCAGAGTTGGCTAAACAGTAAAAATTTACATTCATCATCTCTCTGTGGATACTGGATACCGTCTAGTAAACTTACTAAGGGTGATGGCTAATAGGAACAGATAGTGAGAGAGAGTGAAGGTTAGTTAAAAAAATATTGATAAAACAAATTGGAAATAAAACTGAGAAACTGGATATAGTTTCTTATAAATCTTTCTATTGTTGATATTCAAAAGATTGTCTTTGAAACAATTTGGAATGAATAATGCTGTCACCTTGAAATTAAGGTACTAACTTTCAAGGGTATTATTCAAAAGATATTGACTGACCAGATACCAAATTGCTTAACTCTGGCTAAAAAATAACTAAATAGAAGTTAATATTTAAGACTCTTTCTTATTTCCCTTATCTAACCAGCTAATTTTAAATGTTCCTTATAAGACATCATTAAACAATAATTTAATGGACACTTATATTACCATTATTTTCCTGTAATGAACAATTTCACTCTGCTAAATCTTCTTGTTTTATAAGTCTGAAGAGTAGTCCTCTTTTACATAGTACATAAGTTATTCTTACTAGGAAATTGATCTTGTGGATCTTGTTACACATACTTAACAAAAACAATTTAAGTATTAAACAAAATATTCTTTTAACTAAGTTCTACAATATTGTTTCCTTTGGAATTGTTGATAAAAAAGAAATGTGGGTATTTTCATTAAGGATATCTTTCTTTTTAATCTTTGTGTTTTTTTCCTTTATAAAATATTTTTCCAAGAAAATTTTAATCATTCCTAAGCTGACACTTGAAACAGACATGCAAGCTCCCCTGTTACAGAAGATTTGTAATTTCAAAAATGT
Organism: Sepioteuthis lessoniana; assembly: GCA_963585895.1. Classification (NCBI taxonomy): domain Eukaryota; kingdom Metazoa; phylum Mollusca; class Cephalopoda; order Myopsida; family Loliginidae; genus Sepioteuthis; species Sepioteuthis lessoniana. The sequence goes on along the minus strand of OY757933.1, from coordinate 58,236,888 downwards.
TCCAAGAAAAATTTCAACTTTAAGAATACAATGAAATAAAACTTCATCCATTTATTTTCATTCATTCATTCATCTCATTTATCATTTTATTTTTTGTAAAGAAACTGATTTTCGCTGTGTATGTTTCAGTTCAATTTTCAATCAGAAAATTTTATTGAAAGCAAAAGTTATAAAAGTGGGTCATCATAGGTATTAGGATCCATCAAGAGATTAAGAGGCAGAAAAACTTTTTTAAATTCAAAGTATATATATATATATATATATATATATATATATAATTTTCATAAATATTACTAGGGTAAGTGAAAAGTTTTGCAATATTTTGGTAACATAAGGCACAACTAAGCAGTTCTGGATACTTTTATTGAGGTTGTGAAGGTGACAAGCCATACTGGTACTGGGAAATGCTGAGCTCAACCGATACTCTCCAAGTGTTACTCACTGGATTTGCCACAATGTGTTGGAACCTCAGAATCCACAGTTTTAGGCCTACCTGACTGTGTCTGATCATCAAGGTTCTTGCAACGTAAGTGAAATTTCTTAAACCATCTGGTTACTGTATAGTGATTAGTCATATGATATACATGCTGCAAACTAGCATGTACCAAAATATTGCAAAACTTTTGACTCACCCGAGTAGAATTACTACATCTTCCATAATTTTCTTGATATTATTATAGAAATAGTTTCCTACTGTCTATTGCCAATTTTGAAATATTTTCTTTCATTTTTTCTATGGTAATTGAATATAAATCAAAATAACCTATTCAGGTATAGAATTAATGGAAGCCCTAGAGAAAAAGAATTAAAACATACCTACATATAGATATATAAATTAAGACAGCCTATTCAGGTAGAGCATTAATGTAATTTCAACAGAGAAAGAATAAAAAGGAATAAATTGCAGTCACAAGTTAGTAGCTTTAAATGTTGCCAAATTATTATTCAAAATGCTTTGGTATTAATAATGTTTCAAATATTCTAAAAACAGAGGCCACATGAACTTTGATTTATCATCTTCCAGTTGAGCAAAAGAAATGATTTCATTTCTTAATTTCTCGCGTTTTTTTTTACAAATAAAAAAGAAACAATCAATAATTTTCTTTTTCTCTTCAATATCAAATAGGAGCAGAGACCACTTCAAAAATATAGGTCTTCTTGTTTCTAACCAAGTTAAAAGGTTATATTTCTTTAGATAACTACTTGTCTGATTCTCCACCCAAATAATATTTATCAATCAATAAGTACATATTCTATGCATCTACTCTCCCAACAAGCTTGACAAAATCATGTGGGTAAAGTATTAGTCAAGTCAAAGAAGAATGCACTTTAATAATCAATTACATTTTGAATTTCTAATGAGAACTTTTCACCAAACTGTAAAAGTGATGCACTGTCACTCACACATCTATCCTGACTGTAATATATGATTCATTATTTGAAAAAAAAAAGAAAAAAATCTACTTAATATTAGAGAAAAGTATTCATAGTAAAATTAAATAGGTCCATTAAAAAATCAGCAAAATTCTCGACACTTTTATATTCAAATAGGAATATTTGTCCATAATAGTTCAAGAAAAATTAAAAGAACAACCTAACATCCATTTCTAAACTCAAAAAGATTTGACTTAAAACAAAAACTGACTGCAGTAACTTAGAAGTTTGCTTCTCTATTATTTCAAATTATCTACTATCTTGAAATTATGGTGGACATTTAGATAGTGCTATACAGAATCAGAAATTGTCTTTCATTTATGAATATCATTACAATTACTGAGCAGCTGAAGTTGATTTTGGTACATATGTAATTAAATATATCAATAATAGTCTGTCTACTTTTAGAATTATATAAGCCATTCAAATCTGTAATAAGAGGACCCTGTATTTAATTCTGTTGGAAAGTGATTGAGTAGTAGAAAGCTTTTTTTTTTAGCCAGCTCATATCATATGCAGTATTTAAACAGGTTTCAAGAGAAACAAATTCCCATAGTCAAACATAGTGAAAGTAATGATAATGCTAAGACCAATGTTGAACAAATTCTTATTCTCGACTTGCAGTCCATGTCTAACATAAAGTAAGGTGGGTTTCACTCCTAGCCTGAAGCGTCCTGCATTTTTAGCCATAGTGGAGAGTTGTGATACAAGGAAACAGTCCGTCTGTGGATGACAATACATACGCTCCCTTCCCTCGGGTTGAGCACTCTGGTGAAGGAATTAACAGCTGCCACATACATAATGCAAAGTTCTTCTAATGAATTGATCACTCTGGTATTCAATAGTGCAAAATGTAAACAAAGCTAATACATATGCATTATAATTCCTGAGCTGACATATGTTGTCGAAATGGCTGAGTGGTTAGATACCATGTCTAGCGTAAAGTTAGGTGGGTTTCCATCCCAGCTTGAAGCATCCTGCGTGTCTAACCACACTAAAGAGTTGTGATACAACAAAACAGTCTCTCTGTGGATGACTATATATATATATATATATATATACATTTTATTTTATTGTATTATATAGTTAGAGGGCTATTGCTATGTGAAATAATAATTATTTGAGTCTAATTAATTTCAAAGTAAAAACTTCATGGTCAGAGACTTTTTTAAAAATGAACATGATGTTAGATGTTCAAATTTTTTGGGACGTTGTAAAAATTGTGTCACATTAGGTGTTGTAACCATGGTGCCAAGTGGGGTGTTTAAACGCCATGCAAAATAGACATGACTTCAGTTGTCCTAATCAATTTCTTTCTTTTTAAACTTAAATATGTATTTAAAATGTGCATGTTAATTAATGATATATTCAGTATTTAATTCTAACCTACTGTTAATCTGTGGGTGTAACTTAGCTATTAATAAAGCCTCCTTAATTCTGAGATTACTAACATTATGCACTATTGCTTCTATTTTAATGGAAAAATTATTATCATTTTTGCATTTAATTAAATGTTTATGGAATGAAGATGCACATGTGTGGAGGTGTTCTTTAATTCTGATGTGGAGAGGTCTCATTGTACTTCCTATATAAAAATTATAACATTTCAAGCAAATTAAACAATAAATAGTGAAGGTTTTTGGCATATATTTGGATCTCTTATTGGGTAGTTGGCTAGAGTGCATGTTGTGACAGTACTTTTATTTTTCTTCATTAGGTATTGGTGTAGTGAGGGTCCAGAGTGGGCCAGTTGGGTATCTAGCCCTTCCTTGTAAATAGCCCTGCGTATTTCTTTAGAGATAATTTCACTGAAACGTGGTAGTTTCAGGAAACAGGTGTTAGAGGGTGTATGTAGTTTCCATGATTTATTATTATTTAAATGTGGTGTGATTGATGTTGGATAATAATTGTTTCTGAGAGTGTTTATAAAGTGTGCAGGGTGTGTAATCTTGTCTTTTTCTTCACTGCATCTATTGCGAATTCGTTTAATTTCCTTTCTAATGTAATTTGTTTGGGCACTGAGTGGAAGTGCGAATTTGACGTGCACAAAGAGGTTTTTATAGGTGGATTTTCTATAGAAACTAGTGTAAATTTTACCAGTTGGTGATATTTGGATTTTGAAATCTAGGAGCGATAGGGACCCAGTGTTATCTGGATGTTCTATCTTAAACTGAATATGTTTTGGAACTTCTCATATACAGCAGTGGCTTCTTTGCTGATATATATATATATCATCTATATATCTTATGAGGAATAAGCATGATCAGTAGATGGATAGGACATGACGTTCTAGTTGGTCCATATATAAAATGGCTAGTATGCCTTATATATATATATATATATATATATATATATATATATATATATATAAAATTCACGGAATTTAGACTGCGACCCCTGAGTTTCATGGAATTTTTTGCTAAACAACAATCATCAGGCAGTTAAGAAACTTTCTTAACTGCCTGATGATTGTTGTTTTGCAAAAAACTCCATGAAACCCAGGGTTTGCAGTCTAAATTCCATGAATTGAATATATATGTCTAATATATATTTATTTATTATTATTATATAATAGCTCTATCCTAGATATTGAGCACTCTCCATATTATATTGCACTTAGTTCAACACAAACCCACAAAGTGATTTAGTGACAACGAACACTGTTATTATATATATATATATATATATATATATATATAATCATACGGGTGGAACAACAGCTAAAATAGAATCACCTAATTCTGTGAGTTTTCAAACTTTCCTTTTAGTTTTGTATCAATGTTTGTTTTGTCTTTTGATTTTGTTTTGTTGTTCTTTTTTAGGAATGGAAAGGATAAGAGATTGCTCTAATTTTGAATTTAAAAGAACCTCCAGCAAGACATTTTCATCCTCATTAGAATAAAGATGCAAAACTGACCCTCTTCACCTGACTTGATTGATTTGTCTGAAAAAAATAAACAAATATGAACCAAATTATTTTCAATTTGGTTGCTATTAGATCCAATTTAAATGAATTGTATAAATATACAAATGGAATTCTTAAAAACGTCAAAAGCCAGACTTCTTCATATAAAATGTATTATCAAGTACTTTTGGACTAAGTTAAAGAACTTTTCTCTGATTATAAGCAATTTTAGCTTCCACCCATTTTATCATCTCTTCCGTGTATTCTTCATCATTTCAATACTCTTTGCACCCAACAGACACATAACAGGAAACACAAGTGTCACATCTTGTAAAAGGAGATCATTTCAAGCATTATCAAAAACTAAATGGAAAACTAAAGAATATAGATTGTCAAATCAATTGTCTTCTTCCAAAGATTTGAAAAGGTTTTATTTTCATGAAAAATTTTTAAACTAAAAGACAAATTAAGTCTGAAGCTATATTTACCAAGACAGAAATAAACAATAGATGAAATATTCCTTTTCTTCAAAATAGTCTCCTTAGCAATCAATACACTTATCCCACTGAATTTTCCATTGGTAAAAGCATCTCTGAAACTTCTCTTTTGACATGGCTTGGAGTTGCACCATTATAGTTATTTAATATCCATATTTTCCGACCCCTCCACTCAGGCAGGATATGACACAAGGTCAATTTTTTAAGCGGAGTTTAACAGGTTCGAATTCAGAGTTTTCTTTCTCCTAGACTAGTTGCCTCACCAAGGTTGAAGAACCTAGTCTGCCCTACTATTTTACCCATTGCTGGAGGGAGAATAATTGGATTCGTACTTTTCCCAAGGGTATTAGTGCTATGTGAAATGCAATCAGTCAGGTCCAGGATTTGAACTCGTGTCGCCGTGTCCATTTCCTACGATGATAACTAGTACACCATGGGCACGGGCATAGTTATTTAATATCCATCCACAAATCTATTACCTAAGATAAATTTTCAATTTAGAAAACAAGAAAAAATTGCATTGGACAAGGGCTGGTTAGTATGGAGGCTGCTGGACTATGACAAGTCTGTGTTTTACCAAAACATTCATTAAAAGGATATCAATATTGGTTTCATTATTTTTTTTTCCCCAAATTCTAGACACCATTTGAATGTCTAGACATTTAGACATCATCACTTGGTATATAAGTTGCTTAGCTATGTACATGCCTTCTTTTAAATTTTTAGATATTTAAATTTAAAACTTCAACTTAACTTCTTGTTGACAACACCTCATATGTCAAAGAAACATGAAAATTACTAGTGATTTTATAAGAAAAAAAACTTTCAGTAAATATTTTCATACAGTATTTTATATAGAGCATTTAAGTAGGTGAACAATTTTATCTCAGGTTGTTCTTCTGTTCATTACAATTACAAATCCTCCAAGGATGAAATGGAATATTTATTAACCTCTTAACTATATGATAAGATTTCTTTAAAACTAGTTCATCTAAAACCTTGTATGTATCAGGTTCTAGGATATGCATCCAGATGTAAAAGAAGGAGTCACCATGGCATTATGGCAAATGTGCTGAACTGTGGCATTGTAGTTAACAAGTTTGAACTCCAGTTGTACTATAATGTTCATTTTCAAAGAAATACCCTTGGGAAAAGTATGAATGCCCTTACCCATTAAGCTATGGGTTAAATAGTACCACTATTGATCTTCTACAAGGATGGCTTTAGCATTAAATAACCCACAAAAGTTGATGATATACCATTGAAAAAAGAAACTGAACAAAACTGGAGGCAAAATAAATCTTAAAGTTCCCTCACATCATATTTAAGATCAGACAGAAGCACTTGATGATGTAACTCAAGAGAATAAAAAGTCAAGATGAAATACCACAGGTGTGTGTATATATATATATATATATATGTGTGTGTGTGTGTGTGTGTGTGTGTGGATGACTATATATATATGTGTGTGTGTGTGTGTGTTCATATATACACAAGATAAATAGCCATAACTTCTTCCTTAAAGAAAATTTGGTAATAAATAACTAATAATGAAAGTACTAAAGCAAAGATGTGAAAAAGAAATGAAAAATACATTTGCCATATAAATATTTTACTATTAAATTTTCTTTAAGATTTTTAAGTTCAGATCACATAATTTCATCACTTTATTTGGGTTCAAACCACCAAGTAAAAAATAATCCAACCAAAGAAAATGTTAGAACATCATTGAATATGAATTTTGATGAAAAAATTTTTTCACTTTTAAAATTAGAGACTAAAAGAAATGAATTTTAGATTCAAAACATCGGGGTGTTTTTTTTTCATTTCTTTTTTTTTGTTGTATTTTTTTATTCATGATGGGTGTAGCAAAAAGAATTTTTGCAGGAATGGCTGAAAGTAAAAATTAAAGCAAATTCATGTAAATTAATGCACATATTTAGTGAGGAAATTCATTTGTTTTTTTAGAGATGCTTTATTTTTTCTATGATTGTAGTATTGAAATGTTTTGTTGAAATGGTATTAAAATAGTTTTACAGGGAACAATTATTACAGATAATCAACAATACAGAAAAAGAACCCCAAAATATCCTTTTAAAAGCTGTTTATAAAAATAATCTTCAGAATTATTTGAACTATTTCAGATTGTTTTAGAATAATAAAGGTGTTCTTTATGCTGCTGTTGAAGTAAAAGAAATGAATAACTTATGTTGCCAAGATTATCACCAAATGAAATAAAATTGATTAGAAAACATGAAAGCTATTGATTTGGGTCAGCAAATGTCTAAAACAGATATTCAATAAAAGCTTCAAATCTAAGCTTTTCTCTTCAAAAGGATAACTTTTTTTCTTTTTTCTCAAAACCAGGAATCTTCAAAAAGATTTAAAGGAAATATGTTTGTAAAAGGATTTATTAGGTTGTTCACTATAAGATCCTTATCTTAAATTTATTTCAAAAAGGTTTTAAAAAATTCTGAATTAATAGTTTATATTTGAATAATATTCATTGATTGTTTATATTCCAGTAATTTTTATTCCATTTTTGAAGTAAATACAAAAAAGACTTTCAATTTATAATTTTCACACATTAGAATTTTACAAGTTCAAGCAAAGCTATAATAGAAATAAAACTAAAAAATTAAGTAAATTTCATATTTAGAGATAATATTGTTGATAAACAAACAGTACAATTTATATATATTTTTAATATCTTAAATGGTAATTTCAATTCAGAAAACCAGGAGATACGTTAGCCAAAACTATCAAATCAATGACTGAGATTTGAAAGCCATGATGAAAAATAATTTTAAAATTTACCCAAGAACTCACAACAAATCTCAATATATTTAGTGACAGGAAATATCTAAAATCATTTAAGAGTAATCAATATGAAAAAAGAGCTAAAATACGGGTCTCATTAAAGAAGAAAAATAAAATAATAGAAATTTGTATTAATACCATTCAATGGTATCCAATTTATCTATTTTTGCATCATCACTTGTAATAAAAAAAATGGATCTTTTTCTAATGTTTAATAACCAGAGATGATAAGCACAATGGCTGGATGTACTTTAAAAGCCAAAACACTAACCATTCTATCATCCCTGAATGATTATTGTGAGCATTTCATAGAATAAAAGTAGTTTTATACATCATAGCCTCCTTCAATGTAGCCAAACAATTAATACACATAAATATTTAGACTAGCTTGAAATTGTGCATTCAAAACTCACATGAACAATGTTCTGTTTGATGAAAAGAAATTGTGACATACGGTTTGATATGTAAGGTTTGTTCTTATGTTGCAAAAACAAAAATACTAAAATTAAATCTATTAAAGATAGAAACTCCATTCTTCTAACCTGTACCTTTTATAAATTACCATTTTTTTCCAGAATTTAAACCATTTCTTTACAGACAAGGACTTTTCCAATAAGAATCAAATTGAAAAAAGTTTTAATAAATTAACCGATTCTTTAAGACAAGACCACTTTTCATCTTTACAGACTTTATATATAGGGGGACTGATTTTCTAATTCAAATTTTTCCTTATTCTGTTTCCACCTTTAGTAAATTCTGGGTTGTTTTTTTTTGTTTTTTTCATTTTAACTTTTGGTTTGCTACATTATCTTAGAAAATTTTTTAGAATATTTAAAAATAGACAAGTAACATGTATCTCAGAACCACTCTTTTTAATGTAAAAACTTTTGTCCTTATTTTTATTTATTCATTTTTTTTCATGTTTTAAAAGAAAAATAAAGACAAATATTTGTAAAAGTTTGAAGAAAATAACTAAATTATGTTTGTATATTTATCTATTAAAATCTTTATCAACAAAATCAAAGAGACAGTTATTTATGAAGTTCTGAAAGAATTAGAAAAAAATTAAATTAAATTAAAAAAAAACTAAAAACAAAAAACAAATTTTTTTTTTAAATCAAAAAATTAATTTGTATTGAATTTGTATATGCAATTAATCACTGGAAATTACATAAAAAAAAACAATTCTGTTTCAGATTCACAATTTCACAAATTCTATGATTATAAAAACTTGGTCCCTCTACATATATGAATCAGTCTTACAAAATTTATCTAATTTATACATAAGAGTAAATGCAACTGACTGGCATTCTTACAGATATATTTAGAATTTACATTAAAAAAATAATTTTTAAGTATATCAAAACTTCTAGGGATAAGTAATACCAAACATATGAATATTAAACAATCAGGCTGAAGATTTTTCTTCAATTTTCTTTGTTCTATCTTACAAAAAATGATTAGCTTCCAGAACAAGTGTTTTCTAATTTCTATATCAATATGATCCAAGTAGTTTTTGAAATCTCATACTGGTTTTGATCCATACCACTTAAAGATTATGCGCAAATACAACAAATAGATAACTTAATAATTCAAAGCAACTTGGACAATATACTTACAGGAAAAAGTCAGTGGTTAGAGTATATTACTGAAATTTATGAGGTTTGATAATCACAATCATTGTACATTTGCCTAAAAAAATGTAAAATCCTGATCTCACATAAAGCAAACTTTTTTGGTACTTGCAAAATCTATAGTAACAAAGTTTGAATTTCTACATGTCACCACAAGAGATATACTTGCAGTATTTAACCAAAAGTTGTCAGAAAATAGTCAACCTTCAAGTAGGGTTCAGTCCCAGGTCAAGTCATACCAAAGACTCAAAAAATGCTACTTGATACATCCTTGCTTAACACTCAGCATTATAAGATACATATCAAGAGTAAAGTAGAGCAATCAAGGGAAAGGAGTAGCACCCTGTCCTACACCTTGGTGTAGTAGTTATTGAAAAGGTAGCCTATGGTCACCAACTTTACTTACTTACAAGTGTTATGATTATGATTATCTATTAAATGGTCATGAGAAAAATCATACATGACCCTAAAGGTCAAATCACAAAAAACAATGACAGGTGAAATGGACAAAGGATACACTGAAAGCTAAATTAACTTATTTTTGTATCTGTTTTCCTAAACAATGGTAAAAAGAAGCAGTTTTGTCAAAAGTTCATATTGACTTCCTAGCGGTATTTGTTGCTCGCCCCACCGAACGGGCATATATGACACAAGGCCTTTTTATGGTGGGTCCGGGTGCAGGGCCGTAGCCCACACGCATCCCGCAGATTCCAAAAATGCCCTCGGCCCCGACGGCATTCCCCTTATTAGGGGCGCCTCAGGCGCCGGGCGATAAACCCAACCCTCCCGAAGGAGGTAAAAGCCTGGGGGGAAGGCCCCCTGAGACCGAAGGATATTAACAAGAAATGCTTGCCAGGTGCCTTCCTAGCAGCAGCAGTTTGAAGGGGATGAAGTAGGTCATTTTATGTATCTTGATGTTTCCCTTTCTTTGTTAATCTTTACCCAATTGCATCATCAAACAACTGTATCAGAAATCATCTACCCATAACCCCAAACAATTGCAATCAAGTAATTTGAATTTGCTCTAAACTTTAATGAGATCATTTTAAATCAGTATCAAACAAGGTTATGACATGGCAAATAGAAAATTTAAAAAAAAATATTTCATGAAACTCTTTTTCAATAATTTTGAATAAATATCTAAAAAGATGCACATGTTTTCTGATGTCTTCTTTAAGCAGCTTAGTAATATTAAAACCTCCTTAAACTCAGAACATTTAATTTTGGTTTACTCCTTTCTTTTGATCAGAAATTCACCTAGAGTAAGAGAGTTTTAGATTACTTTAAAACAGGATTTCTCAAAGTGGTCCATATAGACTCCAGATGGGGAGCGGGGATAAAATTTTGGCAAGGTAAATAAAAGCATATAGGACCACAGGAGGGAATTTACAAGTTTGTATTTAGAAATTCTTTTAAAACAGAACAAAAATCACTGGATCATGTGGACTAGTTGCCACATATCGTACACCTAGCAAAATGTCTGATTAGATGCGATGACCACTAGTGATGCATCATTTACATACGACACATTCAAATCATATGGGTCATTTAAATTAATGAACAATCTGGCTCTAACATCAATAAACTTAGTTGTCTAAATTTCTGAGACGAAGCCTGTTGATTATTATCATAAAGGGTTTTCGGACTATTGTCTTCATCTTTATTTTAATAAAGATGAAGACAATAGTCCGAAAACCCTTAATGATAATAATCAATAAACTTTTTCAGCATGACAAACCTGCAATCAAATATTCATGATCTCTTCAATGCCCTCCAAGCCCATCTTTTCCATTAAAAAATAATTCAAAAATTAAAGATGCATTTGCATTTATAGTTTTCTGATTATTTTCTCATGTAAATTGAATTAAACACTGGTAAATTAGGTATATGTTGTAATTCAATATTCAATTAATTTATTTGGAGGTGAATAAAAATTACATTTGATTGCATCAAGTAAAAAGTTTGAGAAACCCTGCTTTAAAATAATGTTTTCTTTTATTACAATTGTCTTGCAAAATGAAACCTAGTATACAAGCCAAGCTTCTTTGCTTGGTGTAATTTCTCAGAACTTTTCTTTTAATCCATAACTTAAGAAATGCTGTTCTTGTGTAATATTGTTGGTTTAATTGGATTTCTATATTTCAACATTGCCACATTCAAGACAACCGGCATCAGTGTCACTATGGCTTTTAAAAATCTTAGAATAGACTAGTAACAGAATATTTTGTTTTCACAGGATTATTGCCATACATCATCTATGAAAAATGGCCAACAGATCCACAATGAAACCAGAGATTAATTTCAAAATATAGAATCACTGATCTGATTAAGATTCCAGAATATTCAAAATGCAAGTTTTAAAAAGTGTGAATAATATAATTAAAAAATTCCTATGTATTCCACAGATAAAGTGTTCGTGCCAAGATTTTGTGGGAAAGAAAATGAGCCAAATAAATTTTTAAACCCTTCCTTTCTTTTTATTTGTTAAGAAAGAATCTAAAAAAAAATTTATTCCTTTCAACATCATAAACAATAAAATCAAAACATTGGAAAAAAATCTTTCAGTGCATTAATTTGATGATTTTATAGTTTTCTAATATACAATCCAGTGTGTTGAGATTATAAATAGTGTATAATCTATAAAGTAAGACACAATAATCAGTAACTTGATATTGATAAATCATTGTGTATTCAAAACTTATACCTTTAAATAAGCCTTGTTTAATGCTAACTGTTTTAGGCATCAGTTGTGAATGTCTATATTTTATTCTTAAAAAGCCAGTTTTCTAAGAGAAACTAATCAAGATATTGCATTTCTATGAAACAACATTTTTTTTTAATACTCAAGTCCAAAACTGGAAGCCAAATGTTTTTTTCTTCCTCAGTTTATACAAGAGAATATTAAACATTATTGAACCTTTCTGATTTTAATATGACTTTATTATTTATCTATAGCAAAATTGGGTGGGGGTAAGAGTTTTTCAGATTACTGATATTATTCTTATTTTGTTGCTTATCTTTTTGACACAATATTGCTGCTAATTCATTCTACGTTCTTCCTTAGATATACAATCCATCTAGTGGACACTTACTGAAAAAAAAAAGAACAAAACAATAGAAAACCTGACCACTCTTCTTAAATGCACTGTTCATCTAAAAAAAAAAAAAGGCCAACAGAATTGATTGATAATAACAAAAAAGAAAGCAAGAGTGTCAACAACTCAAAATTAAAGATCACATTTTTTTCTCTTTTCATTCGAATAAAGCAAAAATAGAACAACCTAAAAATAAGACAAGCTAGACAAGAAAAACAATAACAATAAGAAAAATTAAGTCTGCTATATATACCTAGACTAAAACAATAAGTGTAATTTTTTCTTCAAATCTAATCAAATTGAAAAAGAACTTGAATTTTAAGTAAAAGCAAGGTTACATGTATACATCCCAAAATTTGATATATAAGACTGATAATCATATCAATGGGCTGTAGGAATTCTTTTTTTCAATCTATTACTCTATAAAAGAAATAACAGTACATATGAGCAAACAAGCAACTTATATATAGGTGAATCCAATCAAATATCATAGAGCACTATCCCTTATCAGTATCTTAGAATTATGAACAGTTTAGAATAATACCCAAAAGCCTTCAGTTTAAGTTATGAATAATGTTAGTCTTTGCAGTGATAATACTTTGTGTAGAGAACTTTAACCTATGTCAGTAAGAGAGAGTATTCTTTTAAAGATCACCATAAAGTATCAAAAGTATATCAACTTAGAGCAAACAAAACTTGACAGACAACTTGTCAATATATCTATTTCAATAAAGGAAACATTGACTCTATGTATATAGATATGCATGAGAGACTTTCTCTTAGATAAACTTGATTCCAAAAATTGTATACACAAGTTACAAAAATGGACTTGAAGATCTTTTTCTTTTCTTTTTCTTTTTAGTTGAAGTACTTTAAAGGTCAGAAAATGACACAGTAAATGTCTAAAATTACATCTAGATATGGCCCTGAGAAGGAAGCAAAAAGCAGAAATGCTGGGTGGTTTTGACAGCATACTGGCCAAGTTTGAATTCAAGGAGCATAATAACATAAAATCCCATTTATTTAATAAACCAATAAAAAAAAATCGATAAAAGTAACCAAAAAATTCAAACAACACTCAAAAAGAGACACAGATCTTAAATGATATATAAATGCACATATAAACGGAAGAGTAGAAGGAAACAATACAAAAAGATGATCACACTAATGTAACAGAAAAATACCCATTTATTTTGTTATATATATATATATATATGTGAGAGAGAGAAGAAAGAGAGGTGCACTATAACTTAGTAATTATCTATTCATTTCTGTCCTGTTACAAATGAACACATTGAAATATGCATATTATCTGATTTTTCTGAAATGTTTATCAAGCAATCTTTGATTCCTAGCAAATTTTAGAAGAATAACTTATTGTATTTTAAGAAAAAAATTTGTTCTATCAAAATTATTCCTCTGAGACATTCTGATACTCTCAGCTGATACACTTCTTTTATTGTTTTCCTTTTTTAACGTTCTTTTTGTTGGTTCTACACTCATAGATTATCCATAACATCTTTTAATCTACAATTGCCTATCTCTAGAAGGTAGCTAAAATGCAAATCAACAAACATTGAAACATCTTTGTCCAGTTCTTCCTGACATTTTTATAGACTAATTTATTTTTCTAAATGTTAATACATCTGTCAAATCTTTTACTTAAAATATAAATACAAAATATGCAGCTTTTAAATTCTTGTTCTTTTCAATAATAACTACATTTTCAATTCATCAAGTCTAAAAATTTTCTAATAACTATTCATAAGATTCTTTTCTACATTTAACTATTATTACTCTCATCAATATATTTGCATTGTTGCTATATTTATCATTGACATCAGAATTTTAGATCCTGGTCTAAAAGATAACCAAGTAGCCAAGCCAAGTAAAAAGAACATAATTCATCTAAAATGGACAAAACTATTAAAAATCATCTGCAGCCAATTTCTTTTCTATCATAAAAAAAAATTTAAACAACAGCAAATTATTTTACCAGGTTGTCTTCTGTTGACACACCCTTGTACATCCCAAATGAAATAAACAAAACCAAAGAATCTTAAATAACAATAAAAGAATTATCAGTTAGTGTCTAAAGTTACTGAATTATTGTTTTGTAAAGAAAATTATAATGCATATTCAAAATCCCAATTTATGAGATTACATTCCTTTTTTTTTCATAAAGAACCTTTACTTTCAGAAAAGGCACATCATGATGATAATCCTCAACATGATGAAGTGTCATTTCAGATTATTTTTTAAGTATTGTATAAAGAATTAATTAGCACTGAGAACTCATTCACTTAGTTAAACTAATATCTTTCTTCTCACAACTGATTAGATACACCCAAACTTTAACTTGATTAACTTGTATTTAATTAAGCAATTTTCTACTAACATTGTTGATATTTGTGCTGGCACCATTCAGAGTTCATAAAAGCAGATAAAAAAAGATCCCTTTCATTGCACTATACATTCGACTGTCTTTTTCTGCTGTCAGAGAGTGAGGATCTTCTTTTCTTGCTTTGGATTGAGCAGGATTCTTATCTTACACTTTACATCAGATATCAGCAATTATAGACGTTAAAACCATCTCCCAGCCACAAATATCTCATCATTTGGAATTTTCTATATTTTCAGCATACTGTGTAATTTCCTAGAAGCTATGTGTTCAATGAAAGGAAATAGTTTGGTCCCTAAATTTGTTTCTATAATAATCAGAAACTAATTTGTTTCTATGATAATCAGAAATCAATTTGTATAAATGCAAGTTTTAACTCAAGAATAAACAGATATTATATCCAATATAAAGAAATATAAGTGAGCTTTTGCTTCTATCAATTTCCAAGTGAATATTTTGAGCTGTTAGTGCAAAATAGAAAATCGTAGAGGTTAACAATAGAGTGTCTAACTTTTAATTTTAGTTCTTAAAAAAATTATTATAGTAGCCATGACATAGAATTCATTTTGAGAGCAGTAGGGTGGTAAGCAAAAAAAAAAAGAAGAGCTGCTGAACTAAAAAAATTAATTTGTTTAATTTTTAGAGAAATTTTTCAATAATGTACTTTCAGTAGTATCTTTGGTCATTCAGGACAATAGTAGATAGATAAGGTATAAAAGAAAGCTAGTTAGGTTAATAGCATATCAAGTAATGAATTAAAACATTTTTGATGACATGTCAATTCATACAATAACAATGACATTATGTAGAAATGATTTAAATGGTGGCAGGGACAATATCACCCCGAAATAATGATGATGATAATACTATTAATAAAGGTAGTTATGGCATAAAACAGAAAACCCCAAGTGAAAGAAAGGCATCTTTGAATAACTAAGATGTTGATATGCCGTAAAAAAACTTTGAAATATCAATCTTACAGATTTTATTTAGAAAATGAAATACAATCTTATAACAGATTATTAGTAGAAAATAGAATTAAGAATGTCTTGATCTAAAGGTTAATTTTATCAATAACCAAGACAACATGGATGCCAAAAATTGAAATGAGTGTGAAGTTTTTGTATTTTAGAAATGGGTCGACCCTGTTTCTAATAAAAGGAGCAAGCAAGCAGTTAAGTTGAGTTGGATTAGAGACAGTCTAAGAATTGAGTTGGAAACTCGAAGAAGAGAGGAAGCAACATCAGAGATTGGAACAAAGCATCCGCTAACATGTGCTGTTGATATAAGTATAAAGAGGGGGAATTACTTCTTCCAACTGCTAAGACTACTATTGTTACTACTATTACAACCACTGAGAACAGAAACATTGCAAAAGCTACAGTAATCAAAAAGGGTTGAAATGAAGCGACCTCTCTCCTTTAATGAAATTACACAAAATATATATATTTTTTTATTTTATTGATCATTGTTCATATACAAGAGAAATTCAACTTTTTGCCACGAGAATTGTATTTATTATATGTATTGTTGATGTTATATATATAAAAACTTTTGTTCCTCTGGAATTGGATTGACTTGGTCATATTTGTTTTCTGTTAACCCGATTCTCACTCAACAAGCTTGCTGGTGGAAAGCTTTCAGAATTCTACAACCCGATAACTACTCACCAGGATCAAAAATCACAACGTGGCTGGTAAGTGAAATTGAATTGACATTTGAAACTGGAGACTTAGGTCTAAGCTGTAATACTGGACCATACAGGACCAACAGCCAGTCTTGTGGATGACTTCGGCCCAGTGGGGTTAGGATATAGGGTCACATGGATGCCTTGACCAGAGATTACATTACAATTGACACCATGTGAGAGGATTGGTGTTACAAAATAAATGCATTGCACAAAAAAAAAAGCTATAACTAACCAACAAAGACTGGAAAAAAGAACAGCTGCTATAGGATTAAAAAAAAATGAGTGATTAACATTTAGTGATAAAACAAAATTGAACCACATTCTAGTACAAGAGAGTATGTCTGAAGACCAACTGATACAAAAAACACAATCCAAAATATACAACAATGTCTGTAAACTTTGGCGGTAGGAGTTTAATGGTTTGGGAATCTATCAGTGCTAGAAAGCTGATAAAAATTTGTGGAATACTGAACAGTAAAAAAAAACAAAACATTACTTTGGTAAGTTTGGTTTGATTTCTTTGTATAATGTGTCAGTGAATTTGTGTGTGTGTGATACACTGATTCATTTGAATTTAGGATCTCATATTGGTTGCTATAGTCAAAATTTGGGAAACCATTGTATCCTCTGATATTCTCAGAATTTTAAACTAAGCCCTTTATTAAACCGCTGAGAGCAAACTGTTCTCATTCTACTGTCTATGACAAAAATTCAAACTAATATTTTTTTTTTATTTCTAATCAGAAACTATCATTTAAAGAAAGACCAAAAAACAAAACAAAACAATATTTCAACACTTAAAAAATTGTTCATAAAATCAAAAGATATTTAGTTCTATTGATACCTTGCAGAATTTGGAAGAAATTTAAATTAGCCAAAGTTTATTACAACTTCTCTATCTGAATGTGTAGAGATTATTAACTTATTTAATTTTATTCTTTTTCCTATCTTATCACTAGATGTACCAGGAACATCTTTTTTAATGTCTTTCAGTTAATATAAGCAATAACTGCATACTTTTTCCATTGACAAGTATTCATCCATAGGTAAGCTAGTTGAGATCTTTATGTGTAACTGTGCTATACTAATAAAGGCAAACTTCTGAATAGAATAAATAAGCCCAATGCTTCAATATATATATATATATATATATATATATATATATAAATATAAAGCAGGGGTGCTAAACATACAGCCTATAGGCCAGAACTGACCCACTGCAAGGTTTCATCCAGGTGTTATATTTTGAAAAGTGTAAAAATTAGATCATACAAGGTGAGTAAAAAATGTTATTTGAATATTTCTACTTATAGGTTCTAAAGCCATGATTTTACTGTTCCGGCCAGCTTGATATCAAATGGGGTTGTAGTTGCATGTCACCAGAGAACTAAAATTAGTTTGACACCCCTGATATATAGCATCATCATCAAGATGTGCTGATAGCACATATTCCTTTGATTCTCTCTCACTCTTGGTAAGTCTTTTCGGTGGTATCCAGTGTCTGCACAGAGCTGATGAATGTAAATTTTTACTGATTGGCCAATACTGGTGTGTTGGTATATAAGACTCTAGAAAAGAACTTAGCTTATATGTTTGCTCTTACTTCTCTAGCAGTGCCCCGGATGGTTTGTGAAATGGAAGGTATATGGCTATACAGCTGCTGTTTTGTGGAGTGTAATATTTCATCTCATGAAAGTGATGTCAGCATATGCATAGGAAAGGCAGAGATCACAAATGACAGGTTAATGAACATATCAAAATCTGATCACTCTGATAAAATAAAACAGGAATTCTTTCAAACTGCAACCATATCAGTACTATTGTATGGTTACACCAATTGGACTTGAATGAAATACTTGCAGAAAATGCTAGATGGAAACTACAAATGGATGCTGCATGCCGGTTTGAATTAAAACCATATATATATATATATATATATATATATATAATCCGAGGAGGAAATCTAAGGGGTAAGAGTATCCAATTTGAATGTCAACAGCTATTGATGTATAATTAATTTGTGATTGAAAATACATCAACACTCAATGTGCAGAGCTAAAAAATCTTTTTACATAAAAACAAAAAGAAAAAATTCATTTCCTTGGTGTCATTATAAATTTATTTCTGGTTGTGAAATCATCATCAGATGTAAAAAGAAAATTTTTATTTGGGTGTTCTTATATGGCTTCTGGCGAGAATGGGATTTGAAAAAAAATTCTTATTTTTATTTTCTTAAATTAAAATAATGACACCAAGGAAGTGAATTTATTCTTTTTGTTTTTGTATAAAAAGATATATATATATATATATATATATATATATATATATATATATATATATATATATATATATATATTCTTTTTGTTTTTTATATAAAAAAGATATATATTACATTTCTAAGCACTGAATTTAATCACACCATAAATATTCAAAGAAGAAAGAAGAAATTATATAACATGCATCAACAAAAATTTATTGTTTGAATTAAATTGCTACAAAATATAATCAGTTGAATTTTGCCATTGTAGGAAATCTGAATAGCAACTAATGGTAAAGGATTCCATTGGTAGAAACAACATTAATAGAAATAAACCTTATTTATAGCCTACAACATCAAGTTACTTTCCTCAACATAAGAAATTGGTTGATTATTATTAATGTCTTTTTTTCCATTTGAAAAGAAACTTTGCAAAAAGCTCCAGTTAAACAAACATATTTGAGTAAAACACATAAAAGTGCTGTTTTATAAGTTGTTGCTTCCAAAATTTGTTCAAAACAGCATGCTGCATTCTTGTTTAGTTTACATCTAGCTTTTCTCAAAGCATTTCATTATAATCAAGATAGTGTAAATATACAGTAGTACTGACATGGTTACAGCTTAAAAGAATTCCCATTTTATTTTATCAGTGATCAGATTTCTATATGGTTGTTAATATGTCAATAGTCGTCCATACTTTACCTAAGTGTATGTTGTCATCACTTTTAGTAGATAAGATACTACTACCAAGACATATAAACTGGTCTACTAATTTCAGAAGCTTAAATTCCAGTTAAAAAATTATAATTATTTGAGTAAAACACATGAAATAGAATCAAAGCTAGCAATAGGTGAATTCATAAAATTTGAAGAACATATAAGATTTCATTTATGTTCTTGTAATGTGACTGGCAGTTATAGAGCATTTCCTAGGTTTCTATCAAAAGATTGCAAATCATGTTACTTAGAAGCATATATGCATATGTAATTGCCATCCCTAATTCATATAAATGCATTTTATTTATTTACATACAATATTGTCTTGAATGATAACATCAAGCTAAATTCATATCACTTCAAGCCTAGTCAGTTGTGGCTGTAAAATACGCCAACTGCATCTCTGCAGAGGAGTAAAACACTCCTCTGTCCAATGAATGTCCTGTGTATGACATTAATCTACATCTGATGTTAAGGCTTCAATCTTAGACTTTGGGGAATATGGACTACCCCTTCATTGCCATTACTCTTAGGTAGTACCTGTTAAGGTTTCATCTTTGAGTCAAATAGAAATTTTTGATCTTTTTCTATATTTGAAACTATCTAACTGTGTGCCAATAAATGACATGTTAAATTGAATTATTAGTGTTAGATAGTTGAAATAGTTGAAACCATTTGACCGTGTGCAAACAAATGAACTTTGGCTCATTTAAAAAAGTTACCAACAAACTATTCTTTAACAAATCCTATATGATATATATATATATATATATATAAACAAACAAGAGCTGATATGCCATAAAACATAATCAACCAACCATTATATCACCTAAAACCAGTCATAGGTAAACTGCAGCCCATAGACCATATGCAGTCTATAGTGCTTTCTGAATGGACTGCCAAATTTCACAAAGAAAATAACATTTATTAAAATTTTATTTGTCTTTTAAAATTATTTGTCAGATATGCACCTGTAATTTTTTAAAATAGATCAAATAAAATTTCAATTCACAGATTACGAAAGTATTCAGTTTTTCTTCAATACATGAATCATATTCATATTGATTGACAGATTAGTCTCTATGTGAAAGCAAATAAAACAGAGTTCATAAAATAAAACAAAACAGGATTTCTTCTAAATTGTGTAGCTGTGGCTGTATCAGTACCACTGTATGGATGCATGACTTAGATGCTAACAAAAAGCATGGAGAAAAAGCTAGATGGGAACAGCACAAGATTGCTACGTGCTATTTTGAACAAATCCTGGAAGACAAACAGGAATTGTATGGCCACTTACATCCTCTCTCACAAACAATCCAAGTAAGATGAACAAGAAATGTAGGGCACTGCTAGAGAAGCAAGAATGAACCCATAAGCAATGTTCTCCTATAGAATCCTATGTATGAATGCATTTGTGTTGATCAACTAGCAAAGACTTACATCAATTATGTGCAGACACTAGATGTAATTTAGCGGACCTGTCAGAAGTGATGGATGATAGAGATGGATGACAAGAGTGAGTCAGGGAAATCCACATTCTCAGCGCAATTTGATGATAATGATAATGATTCATATTGAATGCATTAAAGTATTATTTTTTTTCTTTTAATTATTTTATAATGTATCAAAGCAGCAGTGAATGTTAATTATATTGATATCATTGTCATTATACAAAGACTTCAATTTTTTTACCAAAGAGAAAAGAAATCAATTTTTTCCTATTTCAAAAGCAGATGTATGGTCTTCTGTAATAAAAATGGTTGACATACTTTCAACAAAAAATTACCTTGATTTTTTTAGTAATGCAGCTTAACTGATGATGAGCCATGTCTCATGTGGCCTGTCATGATCCATATCTCCTCATGTGGAACACCTAATCATGAGCCATGTCTCTTCATGTGGTTCATTTCTTGAAAAAAGTTGCCCATCCCTGCCTTACACCATAAACTTGCCAGTATATACAAAACAATCCCAGCCCCTGAAAAAAAATCATTACCCAACTCTACTTTTTACAAAACCAGATTAATCTCTTTCTCTCTCTCTCTCTTTCTCTCTCTCTCTCTCTCTCTCTCTCTCTTTCACACACACACACACATGCAGATTGTCCTTACTAATACCTATATTTTCACATTACTACTAGTCTGAAATCTTAATACTTAGTTTTATGACAGTTGAACTGCGACATTCTTGTTAATAGAAGAAATGAAAAAAAATTCTAAAAACTTTTTAATGACCACTGAATGCAACTTGAGGAAGGCTGAATAATATATCAGCCAAAATGTTGTGTGAAAAAATAATCAAGATGAAAGTACTAGTCAAAAGTAGATATATAAGAAATAACAGAACTGTAAAATTTAATTTCTTAAACTTAAAATGATCAATGAAAAACAAATTATAAAAATAAAAATAAAAATACTTTGAACTTATTTCTAGTTATCTTAATGTTTCATGTATTTACCATTCTCATGTCATGAAATCCTGACAAAGAATTAATTATACTGAATCACACATAAAATTTCAATATTTTAACTTTTCAATCTTCTTGGTGACAAAATTTACAAATCGGTTTTGGTATTGATAGATTGGTTTTTTAAAATTTTAATGGCATGTCAAACCATCTACAATCATTTTATACCTAGAGGTTTGAGAATCGAATTCCTTGTACATTCATATTTAAATTTTTTGTCAAGTTGTTTCATAAGAATTTTTTTTTTTCATAGTCCTATCAAATATGAATGATTTTTAAACAGATCTATTTGACCCATAGATGGAATCCTAACAGGTATCATCACACTGGGTCACAATAGACCTAGGAGTACTGACAATGAAGGGATAGTCAACACTTCTCATATCTCTATAACTGGATCCTCACCATCAGATGCAGTTGAGTGTCATAACAGGGACACCCTTTTGGAGTGAGTGTCTTACCCTTCTGCAAGAGATACAATCAGCATATTCTAAGTCTGTTTAGGTGTGTATCTTACATTGGTGACACTGACCTTGGCAGGTGCAAAAACTACACAGAATGTTAATGCTATATATACATAAAAAACAAACATTGTTATTAGTAAAGCTTTATAATGTTTCTAATGACTATTTCAAGTCTTGAGTAAAAAAAAAAAAAAAAAAAAAAAAAAAAGACATTGGCATTTACAAACTGCTTTAATTCCTTGGTGCATGGGGGGTGTAACCAAGTTGAAAGAGTCACAAACTAATTGCAAAGCCGTTTCACTTGAGCACAGTTAACAAGCAAATTACACATAGACTGAAACATGTTTGACACCAGAGACAAAGAGCCAATTAAACCAGTTAGAACAAGCTTGTTGTGCTTCACTTCAAAAGACTTGGGGGGTTTGTTGTTTGGGAAGTCTTAATCTAACTCCAATGATAGAAACTGCTTAGTGGAAACAAAAGCAAGCAGAACAACAAAAAAGAGGGTTTTCCATCAAAGAAAGCAATTATTTTCAAAGAAAATGAAGTACAAAGACAAGATTTTTATCATCAAGTCAAATTTGTTATTTTTAAACAACTGTAGTTCTTTATATTTTGAAGTCTTCCCTCATTTTCTTCCAATCTTGTTTGGATTTTTCTTCTTTGAACAAATTCCAAATGATTCCATAATTATTCAAAAAAAATCATGCAGACATAATAAGCTGATTAAACACATAAACACACAAATAGCAGTAATTTATTCTATAATGCGATTAAATACATATGTTTTTTTCCTCAGAAGAATGGTTAGACAAATCAAAATTCCCCTTCCTTCCTATGTCTATTTTCTTCTGATTCTTCAGGACAAAAATTATCAATTTGTATGTATCTCTACATATACAAGTACATAAAATGCTTTTTAAAAAATGCAAATTATTGTTTATCTTTTTCAAGATATATGCACATTTATAGTCAGCTACATAACCTCAGACTATATTTACAAAGCTGAATCAATAAGCTTGACGCAATTTTACTGACAATTTTCACTGTATAAATATTTAATCTATGTGATTCATATTCACTACTGAATTATGTGCATTGACAAGGAAAGCAATTATAGTGAAAAGTGAATATTTATTATGTAAAAGAAATGATTTTTATCATTATTAGGCTGCAAATTTATTAATGTACCCATGTAAGTATATAATAACAATATGTAAAGTATACAAACAGTACCTATAAACATACTATATGTAAAACCCCTTACATTACAGATACTACCAAACTCTTTTTAGAGTTACTATCTTTACTTAATGACAGACTAGTTGCTTCTTTTTAGTTCATGCTAGTAACTATTAATACACATATGACAGTTTACGTAGACATACAGAATATGTAATAAACTTTATAGTCAAAAAAAGAACAATCCAAACTTTCTACTTGTATACTTCAATAAAATTTCTTTTTTTTCCCCAGGCAGCAGGTATTTGTGCAACTAAAAATATTAGATAGGCCCCCAAGTATTGTTCAAAGGATTTTGACATTCAGCAGCAAATAATCAATAGATAAGTTATTCAGTGAACAAATAAAAGAAAGAAAGAAAAAAAAGAAATAAATGGCATGGCTGTTACATAAAGATCAATACTTAGATGATGCCATAAATACATGAAGATATAAGTAACAGACGTCATCAACTCCAAGAAAGGAATTGTGTCTCAGCCAATTACGAAATGATTTTTCAAAAAATTTTTAGAAAGGCAAATTTGATGTCTGAATTAGTTTATTGCTCAAGTTGTTTTAGTTTTTTCTTCCTATTATTATAAAAGTAAAATAGCCAAAGAAAAATGTCAATGCATTGGATCTAAAGATTTTAAATCATACGATAATTAAAATGTCAACATAACTTTGAGAATTTTGTCTTCTTACTATACATTAATAATTACTGCACTAAATTTGAATAATGACTAAAAAAAAGTTTGATTAAGAAACAAAAACCATTTGGCCAAATCAAAATGACCTACCAATATAGTAAAAATATAAAAGATCTTTTAATTCAATTATTTTCCTTCTCTTTATGGAAAAAATATTCTACAAAAAAATCTTCCCTTGATTATAAGAGTTGTAAATTGCTGCAGACAAAATAAGCATATGCCTTAAAAGATCAAGCAAGCAGTAAAATATGAAATATGATGTGTGTTCAAAGATCTCTAGATTGAAGCTATATTCACCAAGATAGAAATGAATAATGAATGAAACATCAATTTCCTTCAAAATTGTCTCCTTGGAATTCAACACACTCATTCCAGTGAGTTTTTTAAAACTTCTCTTTTGATAAAATATGTGAAGCTTTGTTGTCATATTTCTTTTAATGTCTTCCACATCCTCAAATCTTACTCTTGAGATAAATTTTTAGTTTAGGAAACAAGAAAAAGTTGCACAGAACTAGGTCTAGTGAGTATCAAGAGTGTTACAATTATATAATCCAGTCTTTCACCAAAAATATTTCATTCAAAAAATATAATGATGGGCTTCATATTTTGTCAAATTACCACTGACTTGTCTAGACATTATATCATCACTTTATTAAGGTAAGTTGTGCAGCTGTGCACAAGTCTTCTTTTAAAATGTTTTTCAATTTAAAGATTCAGTTTTAATCACACCTTGTATTCACAATGTCACTGAGCTGGTTATGGACTGAAAGAAAAGATAGTTTGAATTTAAATCCTATTGAATAATTTGTATGACCAGCAATAATCAATTGTCAATGATTAACTGTTAATAGAATATGATAGATTTCATTTTGTAAATATCACACATACATACACAAGTCTATACCCTGTATGTCCAAATGAGATCAAAAGACACTTATCACCTTCTTCTACTTGACTCCTGTTTATGAAGATAAATGGAGATCAAAATTAATCAACTTAAAACATAGCCTAACATACTAATCAAATGATTAACCAAGACAGTCACTTTCTCCTTTTCAGTAATAGGATTTGAATTGATATGAGACTTGTTAACATTTCTCTTTATAAATCTGTCTGTTTCCCATCAACTGAAAATTTTTAGATAATCAAGAAGCAGAATTAACCAAAGAAAGAAACTAACACTTCTAAACTGCAACCTTTTCTACTTAAGCAACAGTAAATATAATTTTACCCAATGTACATTTTTATTAGACAGCTGACCTTGCATTGATCAAAAGTCATATTTTATTTTATGTGCTTTATTTTCAGCAATTATCCAAACAGATGCACAGACACTTGTCTTGTGAGTAACATGTATATTCAATATTAATCCATTTGTGGCAACCAGATGCTAACAAGAAGCAACAGTACCTAGTAAAAAGATAAAGGCTATTATCAAGAGAATTCTTCTTGCACAGTCAATATGAAAGCAATCAACCAGAACACATAGTTTACAGACCAATCAATGAACTGTAAAATATCTCAAACAAATAATTAAAGAGCTATTTGCCCCCCTCTTATGCACACTTTACACACACACACACATACATATATATATATATATATATATATATATATATATATATATATATATTAGCAGGGATACTTAGTACTATCTGGGGTGGGGTGGGAGTTTATACAAAAGTCATTCAATAAATAAGGTCAATTTTGCCTGAGGAGTTGGCAATAGGAAACACTGTTTATAGTTGCACTTTTTTCAAGGAAATCAATTGTGATGGTTCTTTACATTTATAAGAAGAGTTAGCATGATCTTCTTTACTGACTGCTAAGCCTGTGTGTTTCCGCTCCATGAACTATAATAGTAAAACCATGTTTGGTCCATTTGTAAAAGATTTTTGACTAAAACATGCTTCTCTATACACATCATACATTCTTCAGTAAATTTCACATGGTTTGAACTTCTCAGTCACCAAAAATTTGATGACAGGCCTCTGTTCAAGCCTGTCTTATTTGCCACTATTTTGAATAGTTGAGAAACAACTATTTTTGCAAGATCAAACTAATCTTTGCTAAAAACTAATTCCCAAAAATCCAGAGTAAACATTTATAGGAAAAAATTCTGAAAAAAGGAAAAAAAAATTATTTTGCTTTTTTTAAAAAAAATAATCTTATTTATTGAATGACTCTTATATATATAATAGGTGCCCCATCAGTCAAAAAATTCCCCTTATTTATTGAATAAGCCTTGTATATATGATAGGTCTCTGTTCAGGCAAAAAAACTTCCCTTATCTATTGATTGACCTTCATATATGACTGTATTAATGGCACAAATAATTTTTGATAAAATTTACCTTCAAAGATGTTTGTGAATTGTTTTCTCATGTGTCAAAGATATTTGAAAAACTCTGGGTTCAAGCATAATTTTATGAATAAATAAATCCTTAAAATAATTGTGATGTAGGGCTACACTCATGAAATTATTTTCTCTCCAAAATTTAGAATGAAAACACAGTTATTAAAAAAAACAACTTCATCCTTTATTTACTAATTACCAAAATTTTTATTAAAATTCAATAATTAGTTGATTTTTGGTAGCTTTTGATGTGTTTTACAGGTAAAAGTTTTCCTGTGCTATGTTTACACTATGTAAAGAAATTTTACAAAAACATGCTTGGATTTATTTTGTTTCCTCAAATAAAGTTTACAGCAGAATTTTCTCCAATCTTTCTTCAAACTAATAACATAAAGAATACGTTCATAAATAAAAATTTGAGAAAGTTTGAAAATGTTTTCAATTCTAAACATTATAGAAAGTAAAGTAACCGAAAAGAAAAGATTTTAAAAAATTACATTAATTAAAATAAACTAAATTATTATGTTAACTGAAAAAGAAAAGAAATATTTCATGCTATTTTAAAAACAAAAATCCTTCAATTTTTACATGTTACAAAGACTGGTCAAATCCTTTAAATAAATAAAAATTCACAGTATTTAAGAATAAAGCCAGCATGAAATATCATGTGATGATTGATGGTTAGGTATATGCATGCACTTTTTTTTTTAAAATAAAACTTCTCACACTCAAAAAGTTGTACTTAAAACTTATAATTTTTAGCCATTTGGTGAAAAAATATATTTTCCTTAAAAAATAGTAAACTTGTTATTTTTTTACAAAAAATAAAAGCAAAAAACAAAAAAATAAAGTTAGCTTTGAAATGTTCTTCAGAGAAAAAAAATCTAAAACTAAAAATTTTCCCAAAGAGAAATGGCTATTCCTCCATGATGCTAACCCTTCAGGATGAAGGGTTAGCGTCAGATTAGGGGTAGTTTTATGGGTAAGAATAGATTAAAGTGTAAATTAATTTAAAATTTATTCTGATTAGCCTTTTCAACTTTTTAAATAAACATAATGAAGCATAAGACTAGAATTTACTTATAAAAATTAAATAGCCCTTAACCACTTTTATCTTGCTTCTTTAAAAAAAAATCAGCTTTAAAAGTTTCATTAAAAAAATCAGAAAACAGTAAATAATAAACATAAATTATGTTATATAGCTATACATTATATAATTGATATTGATTTTTCTTTTATAAAAAATTAAACAAAATAAAATAAGTTTCATAAGTAAATTAAAAATTTAAAATCAGAAAACACTAAACATCATAAATTATATTACCTATCAGTTCATAACCATTGAAGAGTTGTAAAAAATACTTTTAAAAATATGTATAACACAGAAAGCAACATACATGAATGAAAATTGCATTAGATTAATATATTATGACTGTACTTTTATCTCAAGTTACATTTTTGTATCTAAAATCATAGCTTGGTCGAAACATTAGGATTGGATTTATCTGCAAACAAAATGTCCTATAACCAATCGTGAGTGGAGGTAGTAAAACTTAAAGTAAAGATGAAAAGCTAGCAATAATGCTATATTATTCATAGTCTATATAGTTTAACTGAAAAATGAAGAAGCTTGTCTCAAATAAAATTAATAGTATAGCTTTGTTAAAAATGGACACATTCATTCAAATAAGCTTTATCAAATTTTGGTCCGACTTACATAGAGAACCTTTTGTAGGAAAATTGGTCTAATTTAACAGAAATTTTCTCTTCTAAAAATAAATAAATAAACCTGATCTTGAGTTGAGTGTCAATACTAAATGCTTTTATTACCTTTCTTGATTTTTCATTCTTTTACAAATTTAAGTTATGGCTTAATAGGTACTCCCTTGTGTCATCTTGCAATGGTGACTCCAGTTTAAGAATTAATGGGTTAATGAAGTGTCAACCAAGTGTCCCGTTTCAGAAAGACTTATAAAAACTCATGTCATTAACTAGAAACCTTTCTTTTTACACCATCAAAAAGATGGTTTGATTTACTTGTTTAATAGCATATTAATTCCTTATGAGTTATTCAGTGATAAAATTTGGTTAATATGTAAATGCTTAATTGTAATCAATATTTTCAATGTTTTATAACATTTTTAAAAAATTACATTTCTATTTGCTGAGAATCATTTGTTTGCATAGTAAGTTGGCGACCGTAGTCGAGGGCTACCAGAAGGCTCCCTCTTCGATAGCTACTACACCGAGGAGTAGGGGAGGGTGCTACTCCTTTCCCTGGATTGCTCCACTTCACCCTCAATATGTACCTCATATTGCTGAGTGTTAGGCAAGGAGGTATCAAGTACCATTTTTAAAGTCTTTGGTATGACTCAAACATTGGCGAACACTCTACCCACTAGACCAATGTTTGCATACTTTTATAATACAAACAATTTTTATCAAATTCAAATAATTTGCATACAGTTAAATTCTTTTAAGTATTCTTATCTAACATTAGTAATTCTCTTTAAAATAATAATCATTTGTTTTCACACAATATATGGTTTTACATATTCCTGTCTAATATGAATAACTTTCAAACAGATCAATTTAACTCATAGATGGAAAAGTTATTACCACTTTAGGTCAGAGTGGACCAGGGAGTAATGGCAATAAAGTGTTACTCTACACTCTCCAAATCTCTAGAACTGTAACCTCAGCACTAGATGAAGTTTAATACCGTATCCAGGATACATCATCAAAAAGAAAAAATGTTAGAAAATTTATCAAGCCAACTTTACAAACGTTAAGAAGTTTGTTGGAAGTTGTTCTGCTGAAAAGCATAAGTACTTAGTTGAGGAGAAGAAAACACAACACACTTTCTGCTGGTAATGAAAAAAAACATAATAATAATAGAAAAGGTTTCTCCAACTAATTATCAGAATTTAATAAAACGTTTAGTACTTATATAATAAAAGAAGTTTTTTAAAGAAATTTCCACTTGAAATTTAGAGATATGATTTTTTTTTCTTTTTGAGTTTTTATTTGTTTTTTTGTTTTCATATATCAACTCTCACTTAATTATTTTTTCTTTTTTAATTAAAGAAAATGTAATGGAATAATTTTTACATTTTTTAAAGATAATTCTAATACTTATATTTTTAGGGATGCAGTCAGTAAAAAGAAAAAACATATTCCAGTTTTCTTTTTCTTTTAATTGTCAATAGTTGTTTAAATTCTTTCAATGAAATTTTCTTATTTAAATATAACAAAGCTTTTCATTGGATAATATTTTTGGTATAGAAGTCAGCAAGCATTTTAGATATATTTAGGAGGCATAAAATTCAAACATAGCAACTTGGATTATTACCCTTTTGATCCTCCTAAATTTGAAAAGGTGTATTTAGAAGTTGTCCTTTGAAAATGTTTGCAATATTTAGAACCGTTTATTTTTTTATTTTTTTTTTTTTCTTCTTTTAGAGACTTTGAATGACTACTTCATATAACCTATCTTTTAAGCAGATATGTAGTGAATTTTCAAAATTATGTCAATAGGCCTTGTTGTGGTCATCAATTACAAACACACAAACAGAACTGTCATTTATTAATATATGCATGTTAACAGATTATCTTTCATGCTTCAGTTATTAGATGAATGCAAAAGTCTTTTTTTCTAAAAGTAATCCCAATTTATGTCCAATTGTTTTGTCAACATTCAGTTATATTTGTAATAATGTATCCAAACAGCTGTCTGGCAGCCCACGAGCATTTCACGGCCACAAACATTATTACAGACAAATAACTATACAAGAGACTTGTTGGGTGATTTGAGTGATGTAAAGGTTAGCAAGCTAAGCCAACAGACCATTGTTAGTGAATTTGATTCTCACTACATATCCCATTCTAAACTTGTGTCAAACTCAGCTAAGCTTAATAAATGACTACAAAAGACGTATTTTTGAATTAAAAAGAAGACATTTAAAAAAACTTAATGATTAGAGTCACTTGTGGGTAGTAAGAGATGCCTTAAAAGTAATCAAATTTGATGTAATAATGACATGAAACAATATTATTTAGTTTGCAAATAACATATTATAAATGAACATAAGAGATTTTTTTCTAAACAATCAACAATAATAAAAGACTGACAAAATCCCAGTGAAATCAGCAATATTTGGCAGAACAGATGAGCTGAAGATGTCAGCATCAGTATTATGAGAAAGAATGAAAATCAAAGAAAGAGTTTATTTCACTTTTAGTTTGACATCAGAATAAACACATCTTCTTTCAGACCATCAACTGTATATATGCGTTAGTTGATTAAGACACTTTATAGAGTCAGTCTCAAAGTAGTTTTATAGAGAAAAAGAGTCTACAAAGGGATTTCCTTTCACTTTTGTTTGAAATTAAAACCTTCTTTTTCAAATGACATGTAGGTAAAGCAATGGTAATTTTGTTTCAATGTTAAATTGCTTATCATTAAAATTCTCAAAAGAAATAATCAGATAATCAACATTGTAATAACGTCAAAATACAAACCAAGTTAAATCTTTTTTTTGGCGGGGGTGGGTGTACACAAAGCTTTTCTGACTGATCCAAACAAAAGAAAAAAATTTTTTTATACTAACATATAAAAAAGTTTTTGATTGATTGATCGATTGATTTTAACAGCATGTCAATCTGTCAAGGGTTATTTTATACCTACATTCATATTTACATTTTTTGTCTAGTCGTTTCCTAAGAATTTTTTTCGGCACACAGTTCTATCAAATATGAATAATTTTGAAACATTTATTTGACAGATTTGATTTAGATGGGACCCTAACCAGCACTACTACCTTGGATCAGAGAGGACCTGAGAGTAATGACAATAAAGGGGTACTTTACACACTCTAGGGCTACAGATCACTTGATACAGTTTAGAGTCATACCCAAGAAATCACTTTTGTAGGTGGTCTTACCTCTCTGCATGGGATACAGTCAGCATATTCTAAGCCCTGCTGACAGAGCAGAAAATAGTTTTATAGCTGACATGTTAGGATGAAAACAACAGACATGAAATCAATAAGAACAAATGATAATCTCTTCCTATAATTATCATTTTTGTTTCTCAAAAATCATTTTTTTTCTTTTCATTTATCAGCTTAACAGTTATCATACAATTCCTGCTGAATATAAAAAGGGATTCACACTAATCACAATTAATGGACAACAAAGAGAGAGCATACTGTGTTACAGAGAGAGAGAGACAGACAGAGAAAGAGAGATATATCTAAGTATTATCTTTTCTAAAGCCATGGCACGTGCAAAGCTGATCCCTTAAGGTCATCAGCATTATTAACATCATCTTAGTGAATGCCTCATTCAATTCTTGTTCTCTGAGGGAGTAGAGGAGAAGTGATTATGACTTTTATCTCATCTGAAAAGAAATCGAAGCACCAATAAATTTAATAATTACACAAGAAGTTCCTTGAATAGCCGTAGTGTTATAAAGACAGTTGGTTATAAAGGAGAGTTATATTCTTAGGATAAGAAAACTTTGTTCATCAAGAGCCTTCTGGATAATTACAAAGGTTAATAACAAAAAAAGTTATCATTATGCTGACAGTATGGATTCCTTTGCCATCTATCCATACTAGCCATCACTCATCGTAGGTTCTCTAGATGGCATCCAGTGTCCAAAAAGAACAGATGAATGTAAGTTTTTGCTAGTCTGCCAACTGAGTCCAAGTGTAAGAGTCCAAAGGAGAATATCACTTATAAGTTTATTCTTACTTCTCCAGTAGTGTACAACATATCTTGCTCATCTTACTTGGATGGTTTGTTAGATGAGAGGTAAGTGTCCATACAGCTGCAGTTTTGTAAGGAGCTGTTTCCAGGATTTGTTTAAAACCGCATGCAGGGTCCTTCTGAAATTCTCATCAAGCTTTTTTTCAAGTTGTTTCATTAAACTCCAAGTGGCACAACCATATAATAGCACTGACATGGTTACAGCTTGGGAGAATTCCCATTCTATTATATTGTAAAGATGTGATTTCAGAAAAATAAGAAGAAATATTCTATTCCAGCTGATCATTATTTTTTCTTCTCTTTTAGTCATATAATCTGAATTAGCCTGAATGACCAACTCACAGTAGTAGAGCAAATCTTTGAAGATAACTCACATATCTATAACTCTTCTTGCAATCAGATTTCAAAAAAATAAGCACAAAAGTTTCACTTGTGCAGATATAAGATACAAAAGCAATGAATTCAATGTAAACCATCATACTATCAATTTCAAAGAAAATGATGACATTGATTAGTTGTAGACAGGGTTGAACAAGTAAACTCAAGAAATAGTAGCGAGAGTTAAGAGGAGTCTGTCAAATCAGTAACTTTCAATTGAGTCAAGCTAACCTTCCCAGTTCATCGACTTCTAAGTTCTATGCCAAGCATTACAATATAACCTAGAAGCAAAGATTTGTTGGCTATGTTAACAAGCAACTTTGACCATTTGTGTACAAGTTGTCTCTATCTCATTGATTTACAGCAATGTAGGATTCACTTGGATAGTCTCATTCAGCCAGCTGATACTTGTACCAAGTACAGAAGAGTACAAAATCTGACAAATAAGAAGAAAGTCTAAAATGATCAAACATATATTGTCAATCAAATCCTTAGATTTCCATTTCCTACCCTAGATGCTTAACAAGATACAAAAGAGCAATAAAAAATGGATTATTGTATTTGCAGTATGTTATATACATCTGAGTGAAGATGAAGAAAGAAGAAAAGAAAACTAAAAAAAAAAAACACAAAGAAACATTTAAATTGTTTTTTTCATGTTAATGGAATAGGAAAGATTTTACAAGTACAAGACTAAGAGATTTTGAAATCTGGTTGGAAATATTATCTTTATTTTTTGTTCCCCAAAGACTTGGGGATAAAACTATCCAAAAGAACTTGATTTTCAGCTTGGATATCTTAGTCCTTTGTATAAACACTGAGAGAAAAAAACAAAAAAAACACCTAATGTATTACATTCAATATATTTCTGATAGAATGATAGAGATAAAAATCTGCATTGAAAGTAGAAAACATCTATTTTCATATCCACAAACAACTGAAAGTATTTTGTAAAGTTTTAAAAACTATAAAGTATGGTTATCTTGAATAAAAAAAATTAAATTTCTTTCCTTTTACCAATGGGAAAAAATCTTAATTGCAAAAATGTATTAAGGGTTATATTTCCATTTTGACCTCAAAACTAAAATGGAAATGCGTCACACACACCCTACAACCCAAATTGAATGTATGAATTCCTTCTTGAAACTACATAAATATTTTTCCAATTTCAGATGCAAATTTTTTTCCAGCCAATAATTCAAAGCTGATTTAGTTTTTAAAATAATCTGACACAGACATTTTTATTTATTTTTTGGTAAAGACTTCAAAAGACAAAAATGTTGCAAGATAAAAGAATTTTCTTTTGAATTGAGAATAGATTTTGTATTAAGAATTTGAATAAGGATCTCAAGTTCTGCTTATTAGGAAGATAGATTTTCATCCTTGAAACAAGAGTTCTGATTTATAGAATATTTAAAACAGTGTCAAATATTGTTGCTAAATATCAAAGTTGAGCAAAAAGTAAGAGAATCACAGAAAGCGAAAAAGATAAAAATAAGAGAAGAATAAAAGAGAATGAGAAATAAGAAAACTTAAGAAAAGAAAGGGAAAAAAGACAAAGTAAATGAGAGAGAAGAAATGAATATAAAGAAGAGGAGAAGGAGAAGTCTCAAATAAAAACCTAAGTAAACCAAGAAAAGATGAAATGGAAGGTCTGTGCAGAAAAGTGTCATCTTGTTCAAATATTCAGAATCCTGCTGATTAGCATGAATATTTTGTTACTTGTTTCCAGAAAAAAAAAAACAAGTGGCATAAATGACAAACATTCAACCTCAAATAAGAAAGATTTCTGCCACACAATGAGAAAAACAGAAGAATGTGCCCCCCACCCCCAAAAAAAAAGAGAGAGAAATGGCCAATATGACATTAACAACAGGTGTGTAACAATACTTGTTTATTTTTTGCTTCTCTATTTTTTGGATGAAGACAAGAAATCCAATGGAAATGTTTGGTTTGAGAAGGACATTTTTATCACAAGAATTTTTTTTTTTTATTTCACAAGATTGAAAACATTTAGTGTTGGCTACAAAAGGAATGCTATTCTTTATGGTTTTGTGAACAAGAAAGAATCACAATAGCAATGAAGATTATATTGAAAGCATTCAATTGTAATGAAAGAAATGATGAAAATCATTTCTTGTGAGCTGTATTCAACCAGCTTCTTAACTGCAACAGGGAGAAATGAGCTTATAATATCAAGTTTCAAATTTTCAATAGAAATCAAATTTGTATATGCAAATTGGTGAAGCTTAAAAGTGTTTAAAATTTTGAGACAAAGAATTTTCATTATTCCAGATATTTTTATCAAAAAGCCAAAATGAGTTTTAGAATAAAGAATAAAGGAAAGGGATTGGCAGAGGATTAGTGACACAGACCCTGGCTTAATCATAATGGATTCAATAGCCAGTGTGGTATAAGCACAGGACGGAAAATTTTTGTGATACAGAATGTGAAATTAAGTCTCATCTGAAGCAAAAACTTTGTATAGGATTCCCACAATTTCATTTAACATTGACCAAGAACATTATGATAAAAGCAATATAAAGATGACAAAAATAGTTAAAAATCAAATTATGTTGGAGAATGCAAATCAATGTACATAAAGTACATTTGAGGTATGAATAAAACAATAACAGTTTTTGTCTTATTTTTTCAGATTGTATTAACAAAGATGATATAAAGAATTGGACTGGGAAGTATAACAGGGTGGATAGAGATTTATGATCTGCTTAATGATTGATACTTCCATGGCCAAAGTAGTTAAAATGTCATTCAAGAAAACACTCAATGTATGGAATGTAAGTTTAAGTCTTGTTAGAAACTACTTTTTCTTTTATCAATTCTATGCTATTTTCTCAAGCCATCAAGAATGTATCAACCTAGGGAGTTGTGATAAAATGCAACAATAATAAGATGGGATAAAACTAAAAATAAAATAATAATAGTTTTTGCTGTGTTGTTCTCTAACATCATCCCAATCAATCTCACTCGTAACCTGCAATCATTGCCAGGCTCTTTTGAATGTGTCTTTTTTGCAAACATGAAAATCTTTTACATCACCATAAAGAATAAGAATAGTAAATTATTAGTTCTTTAACACTGGCAATGGTTGGGAAAATAAATGATGCCTTTTTAAAGTGATCACAATGACTTAGTTTACATGAAGTCACATTCAATCCTACAGAAAGAATACGAAGAAATAATGTAGCCACTACAATAAATAGTGTGAAGGTTTGATTAAAGCAGATAACTAGTAATGAGAGACTTGTTAATTCTGTTCACAAGATATGAAATGTACTTGGCTTCTTAAATCAATAGTTTTTGAAGAGCAACATAAGAGGAAAACATAGAGAAACCCTCAAAGAATAATTGCAATGTTTGATAGTAATACATATTTTATGGCTTCTCCAAGTCAGCTATCACATCAGCTTTTCAGACATTCTCTTTTTTGCTTTTGTCTATTACTGTTTTTTTTATTGTGCTTTTGAAGAGAAAGAGTGATACATAAGGATAGAAGATATCAAATATGAATCTTGGTTAGACATTAATGTGTCCTTATAGAGATATCATAGCTCTCAAGACATGAACACTATAACATACACAGATTTATAAATAATAATTCCTATCAAGAAATATACACATCTATATACTTGTCTATGTACATATAGTGTGTATTTAAGTGGAAGATTCTCTTGCAGACATTTTATTGAAAATGACAAATAAGGATTTAGTGTTTACTTTTCTATTGAGCTTATCTTGTTGGCAAACAAGATGTCAAAACTATGGTTATAGGCAGTTTAAAAACTGTCCAGAGTGTCTGTTAGTGTAGTCTGAATAGAGGTATTTTTGACCATCTTCAGTCATTGTCGTGGAAAAGGGTACTCCTGTATTGTGGATTGATTCGGTACTCAAGAATTTTTAAGTGATTGTATTCCTCATGTGCAGGTAATATCATGTGTGAACACAGAGACTGTTCTTGCTAGTTTGAAAATGTAGAGATAATAGTTGAGGATCATGCACCTGCATCAGTTACATTTTAAAACTGCCTCTTTGAAGTTAAAGGTGATTCTTTTCAAGTGTAGAATATCTATTCTTTATAAGTATTGGTTCTGATCTTTGAAGTTGTTTTTTACAGTATCAAAATCCTCTTAAATGTGTAGGTTTATATGTGTATAGACACACAATCCCACCTCCATAGACTAACCTGTCACTTATCCAATGTTAGTGCTATCTGTACGCATATAAACACAGTTGTGACATCTTATTTGCAAACAAGAAAAGCCCAATAAAAACTAAACACTAAATCCTTGTCTGCTATTTTCAATAAAGTATGTGCATATATACATGAATAGAGATGCTTGTGGTGTAATGGTTATCATCATATGAAATAGACACACCAGCTGACCTAAGTTTAAACCTGGATGAGGCTGTTTGCCTTTCATATAGGACTAATACTCTTAGGAAAGGTGTAAATCCAATAATATTCCTGCTATGAGTAAATAATAAGACAGACTGGGCTCTTTAACTTTGGTATAGCAACTAATCGAGGAGAAGGAGAACTCTGAATTCAAACCTGATAAACTCTGCTTAAAAACTGACTGTGGGTGGATTTCACTTCTCACTAATGCCTTTGGAAAATGCATGAATCAATCTATTCTCCCCTCAGCTATAGGTAAATAGTAGGACAAACTAAGTTCTTTAGCCTTGGTTAGACAACCAGTCTAGGAGAAGGAAAACTCTGAATTCAAATCAAGCTGTAATCTACTTAAAAATTGCCTGTCTTGGAAGGTTTGCGTAAACAGACAGGTCTGGCTTAATCCACATTGTAAACAATTCAAAATTCAAGTTTACATTGCTCTAGAAAAAGTAACCACATGAACTCAAAGGTTATATCTCCTTATATCCAAATGTTTATATCTACTAGGCTATTTTCCAGTTGAACCTTGAGCAGTATAACTTTAAAGTTTTAATATAGTGTTAAATTCTACATTAGGCTTACTCCTCATTCTTTCAATTGCCTATTTTCCAATATTGCTTTCTGACTTCATAACGCAGGGATTGGTAACATCTTCCCTCTTTTTTCTTCCACACATGATCAACCATACCTGATTTCTTAGTCTTTTCATAAACTATGGTTTTCCTATGTTCTTCCAATCTTATATCTAAAGAGCAGTTGGTTTCACCTTTATATTCTATATCCTCAACTTCATGGAATGCTATACTCACAGTTCATAATCATGTTATGATTGAATACAACCCAATGGAAATGTTGATATTCTGTGTACAAATAACATACTTTCAAACTGGACACTGATATAACTCAGCAACAAAAAGCCATATCGAGGAGACAACCACTTTCCTCAATGATGGCAAATATACAAATAGAATGATTCAAAGAAATGTCTTAAAAAATAGCATTATTGAAGTCAACCATCTGGATGAGAGATGGGGATTACACCTTCATCTTCTGACCTCACCAGAAAATGCTGCTGGACCAGAGCATGATGAAAAAGAAAATGGAAGATAAACTGGTCCATTTATGAATTTGTTGAGATTCGACTTTCAAAGATAATCAATAAATTTTAAACCACAAGAAACAAATCAATGCAGTAATTGAACATGTAGTACATCAAACAAGCAAATCTTAATATTTAATTGGTCATGTGACTATTCTGATTTAATAATCATCTGTAAATATAACTTCAAGTAAATATTCTTAAGTATTCTTAAATAACAATTATATGATTTCAAGTACTCCTATCAAATACTAATAATCTTCAAGCACATCAGAGTGAATCTGAGAGTAATAGCAATAAAGGAGTGATTCCACACTCCCCAGAGAACCAGGACTGGAGCCTCACCATGGGATGCAGTTTAAAGTTACTCACAGAATACCTAAATATGTAATCGATTGTACCCTTTTCCTAATTCAAAAATAGATAGAATATAGAAAAGAGTTCTGTAAAATATTACTTCATTGTTGTGATCAATATAAGAATATTACTAAATTTTTTCCCCATGATTTTGCTACACCTTAAAATCAATGTATCTAAAAATAAAAGACAATGTCATGTCTTCAAAAGATTGATGCTGAAAACAAAATTTCATATATGCCAATATATTCTTTTAAATGTATTCTTGCTTCAGTTTTGTTTTTGTTTCAATCTTTTTCAATTGGCATATAAACTTTAACATGATACTTGTAAATGTTAAAGCTTTTTGACATCTGTCAAATATATATTCATAGGATTTAAAATGAATGACAAATTAGTAATTAATAATAAAACTGATTATCCATCTTCAAAAGCAATCCAATCAATTATGTTTTCTTGCATCTTGTTTTATTGAGACCTTACCTTTTGGCAGCAAATAAGGATCATAAGGAACAAGCCAATACTCAGGAGTTAAAGGAACTTACCTGAAATGCAATAGAAAAAACTATTGATAAAAACATTTTTAAAATAAGGAGAGTTTCTACATGTCTGCAATATGACTATATGAATTAGTCTTTATGAATGAAAAGATAAATTAAATTAATTAAAGATAAATCTGTAAAAAAAAAAAAAAAGATTATGTGAAAAGAAAAATTATCTCAAAAAGAACAATTATTGAAATAGGCATAACAATTGAAATTTACAAACTGAAACTTCACAAGTAATTAGTGAGAAATATGTACCTATATCCAATTGATAATTTATATATCATTACACACACAGACAATTCATATAATTCTTTTGAAATATAAGCAATATGTTTATTTTCCTTTACTATATATAACAAAAATATAATTTATAATTCTTATATGACAAAACATATTGAAATAAATGAATTCCAACACTTTTTTAAATTTCTTACAATAACTATTACTTTAATTGCCATTACAAAGATGTAATCATAACATCTTTTTTTTAATAGACAAGATAAAGGTAAGGTCAAAAATTAACAATTGGTTGATTCTGCTCATATTTTCATGTTTATTCATTTCACTCTCAGAATCTTATGAATAATCATGACTATTGTTAACAAGTTATAAGTCAAGATCAGATGAAATAAATAAAGAAGATTGAGACAGGGTAAACCTATCAAGCAACTTTGAATTAAACTGTAAAGAAATATATGAATAATGAGGAAGACAAAAAAAATTACCTGCTCAGCCTCTAAACCCCATATCTAGAGACACAAAATCTGTTAATCTATTTTTAGAATCTTTGTAGCTTAGTCAGATATCTCAACAAAACTTATAAAAATCACTTAAAATTTCCACTAATTAAAAGACTTTGGGTTGTAAAGAGACTTTTTAAACCAAACTTGAAATAACAAAAAAGAATGCAAATAAAAAATAATTGTTTTTTTACATATCACTCTGATACTGTTGGTAAATATGGTAATAATAATAGATTTGTATTGATAATATCAATGAAGTCAATAATGATTTACATAACGAATAGTGGTAAAGATACTAGCAATAATAACCATAATAGTGAAAACTTTATGTTTTCATGAGTAATAAGATTAAACAAAGTCTTACTGAGTATTAGCACTGAAGAGAATATAATATGAATCTCAGTGAATATCTTCCTTTCTGAAACAAATCCTTATGGAAGGTACACATTAAAGTAACTAACATATGCAAGCTGGTATGAATTATTTTTAATTCTTGAATATATTCAGTAAATTGGCTATCTCCAATGCCATATAATACTGATTATTTCTAATTAATGTATTGATTTGATCACTATCAACCGGAGTTAGTCTACCCGACTTCAGAACATTTCAATGAGAAGTCTTCAAAATAAAACTTCATAAACAATTTTTGACATATTTGATCATTCACAGTGCCTTTTCCATTAATTGCACAAATTTTTGTGGTTGTCCCCTTAACAAAATAAAAGGAGAAGATGTAAAAATCTTGTTTCTTCAATCTTCAATGTTATAATCAATAAAGAAAACTGCACTAGTTTCAACATTTTTTAAAATGAATGCTGTTGTGACAGCTGTCACTATATAATAAAAAGCAATCTTTTTTTTAAAAAAAAGTTAATTAAAACTAAATGTTCTGAATATCATCTAACAATAAAAAACAAAACAAACTTTTTAAGCTAACTAATAAATTTTCATTCCAGACATGCATTCCTGTTTAAAAGTTTTTAAGTACATGTTTTTCTTTCTCAAGAGCATCTATGTTGAATAAATCTTATGGTTTATCATCAAATTTGAAATTGCATTAGTATTTAAATGCTTACATTTAGTTAAATGCCAATATTTTTTGAGCAATCAGTTACAAGCAAAAAAATTTAAAAACTAGTTGAAAGCCCAATATTAATAGTTATATTTATCTGTATTTGACTTCATTTCACTGTTTATTCTCTTGAATTGAGGATTTTTCATGTTTTGTAGGAATTAATTTTTCTAAATAACCAAGAGACTGGCAAAAGGTCTTAAGAAATTGACTGAATTGACTACTATGGTATTTTTTAAAAGAAAAAAAAAACAGATTTCTTTTACCATTAACAATTTTTTCAGTTTTCTACAGGAGAAAAACAGAAAAGTTATTTAATACTTTTATTATAAACACTTCCCAACTTTTTAATCTTCTAGATTGAAAAATTCAAACAATACATTATTTTCAACTGGATGAGGAATAATTTGCCAATTTAAAAGCAATTTCGTAAAGAGTAAAAGGTAAGTAGACTGAACAAATGGATGACAATCACAAGGACCACCATTCAATTAATAAGCATCAAAGATAAAACTTCAATTTAGGCTTTGCAGATAGAAAGCACTTAAAAGAAAAAAACAATGAAAAGTAGAAATATTTGAATATACACACAATATTGCAAAGATAGTATATCTTGTCCACCTCCAAGGGAAATGATAATTAGAAGACATATTGTAAAAAGAAGATAACATCTTTTAACAAAGAATAGGGTAGAAATGATTTAATTAAGAAACAAGTTGAGCTATGATAAAAAGAAAATGAAATTCATTTTTCATCATAATTCAAAGCAGGAATAATAAGCGGGTAAATTATTAATGGCAAGTGTCAAATTAACAAGTCAGTTTCAATGAATTTTTTTTATAGAAATAGTACATTACAAAAGTTGTGAAGATGAATTGTCTTTGTGTCTAGTGAGCTTTTTTCTTTTTTTTTCTTTTACTGTTTATAGCTCTTAGGCAAACAATCTGATAAAATAGTGACCAGACAATCTTTTTACATCATATTATTAAAGTTAATTGATAAAGAAAACAAAACTAGGACACAGTCTTTACACAGAGGCAATTATCAAAAGTATCTTGTCAAAACAAAACACATTTCTCTTACAATTAAACAATATGTTTTTCAATATAAACTGAATCTTTAACTGTGCTTTTATTCATGATTATTGCTTGGCTTTTCTTTCAAATTCATCCCATGAAAATTACTGACACTTATAGAGTACCCATTACACATTTTTCAAGACGACAATTGCTAAGGTATAAAAGACCAAATGAAAGCTACTTTAACATTAAAAATAGATGAACAGTCAAATTCAAGATATGTCCACATAGAATAAGGATATTTTACACCCCTACTCTGCATACTGGTAAATATAAGTTAAATTTGAGATCAGGAGTTAATAGATGCTGTAAGAATAAAAAAATAGGCATGAGGCATTGATTTTAAATTTGAGATCTACAAGTGTCTTTAAGTTTTTAACGCTGAAGATTCTTTTATATATGCAATATATTATCTATGATCTTAAATAAATCAGTTTTTTCCACCAAATGCATAAGAACTTACAAATATAATCCTACTTAAGCTGTTCTTTGTCTTTCTTTAACAAATGATGAAAAGTAAAGTTAAAAATCATTATTGTTTCATAGAATTTTTGAAATTGAAAAAATATAAATCATATTAAATGTGGCTCATAGAATGATAAAAATGTAATAATTGTATATAAATTTATGTCAATAAGATAACATTTGCTACTTCAAAAGAAACTTTTCATCCAACTATATATATATATATATATATATATATGCTCCCCACCCCAGGAGTTGAGCACTCCGCTGAAGGAATTAATGGCTGCCACTCACGTAATACAAAGCCCTTCTAATGAATTGAGCACTCTGGTATCTGGTAAGGCAAAATGTAAACAAACGAAAGCTACTACATAATGCCTTACAATTCCCAAGTTGACATATGTCACCTAATGGCTGAGCAGTATGATACTAAGTCTAAAGTAAAGTTGGGTAGGTTTCGATCCCAGCTTAAAGTGTCCTACGTGTCTAGCCACACTGAAGAGTTGTGGTACGATGAAACAGTCTACCTGAGGATGACAATATATATATATATATATATATATATATATACACACACACACACACACTTTAAATGTTTTTCTGTTTTGTTATTTTATACAGTGCTCAATATTCAAAAAAATAATAATTCTATTCAAAATAATTATTATTACAATGATAATTAATAATCAAATATAAATAATCTATTATATTCAATAGTCTATAACAACTGTTTCATATTGCACACAATTATTCAAATTAACCTTTCATATAATCATTCAATAATAACCGAATAATTGTATGAAATATCCATTTGAATAATTAGATGGAATATTAATAAGGTGTAATGAACTATTAAATAAAATGTATTGATTATAATTGATCATTAATTATAATTCTTATTATATATATATATATATATATATATATATATATATATAATTCCTAACTATACACTTCTCCACAAGTGAAATGCCAAAGCAAAAGAGCTAGATTCTACTTACAATAACTTATTCAGCATAATGTATAATAAAGTTCAGCAAAAGTTTCCAAGAAAAAGAAACAGTTTTCAACTGTATCCTATCCTCTGTGTGTGTGTGTGTGTGTGTGTGTGTGTGTGTGTGTGTGTGTGTGTGTGTGTGTGTGTGTGTGTGTGTGTGTATATGCAAATGCTTGAGACATTAAGACCTCGGGAACTAGTAGTTGTTAAAGTATTTCATAAATAAATTTACAGAAATATTTAATTATCAACATATATTTTTCAGTCTTAAACATTTTAACATTTCAGATTGAATCTAAAATTTGTCTTATAATAAATTAACATGTCTTCTTTACATTCAATTCTAGAATTTAATTCAAAATAATGATCAAAGAAAGGTTATCAGCAAAAGGATTATTAACTGATTCAAATGATCAATTTTCAATTTTCTTCAGTTCAATGTAAATTCAACAGCCACAAAAAAAAACAAAAAAAAACAAACATTGGGGATCATCTCCAAAGCAATTGTAAGATGGTCATCTCAGAACAACATTGTTAGTTCTATTCATATAAAAAAAAAACTCTGTTTTTCTTTTCAAAAACTTTTTAATCTTTGAAGAAAATAGATCTTATTCATACCAACATCTGTCATTCTGAGAAGATGTTCCATATTGTAATGGGATGAGATTGATTAATTCAATGCTCTAAGTTGTCTTTATCAATACAAGAGGAATCATTAATACATCAAAAAATGTTTAGGTCAGAGTTGGCAAGATACACTATTTGGTAACATGTAAATTTTCCAAACAATCATATAAATAAAGCTAAAGCTATAATTATCAGAGGTTTTGAATAGCAAAATGGCAGTTGTGAGAACAGGAATAAGTATGTTCTTAAAGAAGGCAAAACATGGTAATTAAGTCAGAAACGCTTATAATTAAAACAATTTAATCCAAAAACCACAACTCAATACAATACTATTTGTTTCCAAAGTATACAGCAGTTTCCAGTTTGAAAGAATTCTCTAAAATGAATTGTTCTCCTATCAAGAAATGGCATGTTTATTACATTTAAGAATTAATAGTCATTTGAAGTAGTAAAAATCAATGAAGAAATTGATAATCAACCAGCAAAGTATTAATTTACTAAAATCAGAAAAAGTCAAGAATAGAAAAATTAATTTGGTTTGGTTAGGTTTCTTTGTTTAATG
Source organism: Sepioteuthis lessoniana (assembly GCA_963585895.1). Classification (NCBI taxonomy): domain Eukaryota; kingdom Metazoa; phylum Mollusca; class Cephalopoda; order Myopsida; family Loliginidae; genus Sepioteuthis; species Sepioteuthis lessoniana. The sequence continues at coordinate 58,192,102 of OY757933.1, read as the reverse complement.
GCATATCAACCTGTGGGAGGGGATTCTCAGAGTGTAATATTTAAAGTGCTAAATTGTGACCGTGTAGTAAATGAATTCTACCTCCAGTCATACAATTATGTTCACTTTTGGAGGTAAACTTTTGAAAAGGGGATGAACCAATTTACCCACGGCAGCTATGGGTTAAATAGTATCACTGCTATTCTTCAAAAGGATGGCTTTGATATTGAATAACCCACAAAGGTTGATATACCATTAAAAAAACAATCTTTGTGGGTTATTTAATGCCAAAGCTGGGGGGGTAAGGGGGTTCATACCTTTCTAAAGATCATTAGTCCAAAGGTGAACATGATAGCACAATTGGAATTTAAACTCACCTCAAGAGCACAATCCAGCACTTGAGAATATTATACCATGGGGACCCCTACTAGAAAAATTATGTTGATTGCATTTTTATGAAATGAGAGTCATGTGTCAATTTTCTCATCAATATCAGGTTAAGAGATTACTATCTAAAGATTCTCTTTGCATGAATTTACCTTTTTTTTAACAAGCAAACTTAAAACAAGCTTTTTTGTCTTTCTATATGTAGATTTAGAGCAATAAAAGAGAAGTTTCCTTCCTTAGAAATTAAATAAAAGGGATGTCTTCATGGCATAATGGTAAAAGTGCTAGACTGTGGTCTTGAAATAAGCAAGTTTGTGCTATTCACTTTTAGATGAATATTCTTAAGAAAGGTATGGACCACCTTATTCCCCCATGAATGGGTTAAATAGTATCTGCTGTTCTCCTACCATGATGGTTTTGGCATTAAATAACTCATGAAAGTTGATATGCCATTAAACAAAGAAACAAAAATTGTATTAAATAATGATTTTTATTGGAAGAAAAAAATTATGAGATCTAGTTCACTGCAAGATGGACATTATAAATTTAACTCCAGTGCTTATTTACCAATGCTTTGCAACTACAGAAACTTTTTTATAAACTCTATAAACAAATAAACATTTTGACAATTTGGCAAACAACCTAATAATAAAAGTATATTTATTTAACCTAAACACTGACTAGATATTCTTCAGGTGATACAATATACAAACATGGTTTATAAAACTAAACTGGATAGGTTGGTTGGTGCTTTATGGCATATGAACTCTTATGGGTTATTTAATATTAAATCATGATTATATATAGTATATATGATTTATAAGCAAATAGTTTCTAGGTAACTGTATTTTTAAATAAGTTGTTAGAGCTCATTTCTTTGCATACATTTAAATGGCTTCAAATATTCCTATCTAACAATAATAATTCTATTCAATATTAATCATTTGTTTTCAACCAGTTAAATGGTTTCATGTACTCCTATCTAATACTAATAATTCCATTTAATATTAATCATGTGCTTACACACAGTTAAATGGTTTCAAACCTTGCCATTTAACATTCTGGTAGACAAGTTCACCTACCTAGGAAGCAGTGTCTCATCAACCGAAAAAGACATTGACATGTGGCTAATGAAGGCATGGACAGCTATCGATCATATGAAAGTCAGACCTGACCAATAAAATGAAACCCAGTTTCTTCCAAGCAGCGGTTGTATCAATACTGCTATATGGATGCACTACTTGGACGCTAACAAAACAGCTGGAGAAAAAGCTAGACGGCAATTACACAAGAATGCTGCGAACAATATTGAACAAGTCCTGGAGCCAACACCCCACAAAGTACCAACTATTGGGCCACCTACTTCCCATCATAAAAACTATCCAAGTCAAACGAACTAGACATGCAGGACACTGCTGGAGAAGCAGAGACGAGCTCATAAGTGATGTACTCCTATGGACCCTCACATATGGCCGAGTAAAAGCAGGACGACCAGCTCGAACATACATACAGCAGCTCTGTGAGGATACGGGATGTAGCCCTGAAGACCTGCCAGAGGCGATGAATGATAGGGAGAAGTGGCGAGAGAGGGTCAGGGATATCAGTGCTGGCAGTACGACATGATGATGATGATGAATTCTGTTTATCAAGTATTCCTATCTAATACAAATAACTTGCACACAGCTGTATGGTTTCAAATTACTAATAATAACCCTTGCTAAACATTTGAACAGTTCTATTTGACCCACAGATGGGACCCTAACAGGTACTATTAATCCAGGTCAGAGGAGACTAAAGAGTAATAGCAATGAAGGGGTGCTCCACATCCCCAAAGCTTCAGGACTGGAGTCTCACCATAAGAAGCAGTTTAGTATTATACCCAAGACATTTGTTGAGGAGGAGGTCTTACCTCTCTAAAGGAGTTGGTGCATTCTACAGCCCCAGCTGACAGGGTGTAAAACACAACCAGAGGTTGGTTTGAGATATTATATGTATGTTAGAGTCAGTTAATGATTCAAATTGACCTATCTGTAGTTGAATTATATGACAGCAAAATTGTAAATTTCCCTACTTTAGAATTTATCTTGACCTTTTAAGAGTCAATATTTAAGTAATTATTTTCAATTTCTCAGTTATTAATTCATCTATTGCTTATATTGGTGAGATGAATTTAAAAGTGCTTAATTTTCTATTATTGACCTAAGTTGAATTTTATCATTACTCAGAGAATTTCTGAATCTGCTGTATGGCCTTCTGTGAGCAGAAAGAGGCATTTGTCTTTACATGAACTCAGATAAAACAGAGTTTATGTGTTTTAATCAAGATGGTGCTATCTTCTCATTAAATGGCAAGCCACTGAAATTAGTAGACCAGTTTATATACCTCAGTAGCAATATCTCATCTACCGAAAGTGGTGTCAACTGATGAATATGTAATGCATAGACTGCTATTGACAAATTATTGACCATATTGAAATCTGATCTCTCTGATGGGAATTCTTCCAAATGGTAACTATGTCAGTACTAATGTATGGTTGCACCACTTAGACTCTAACAAAACATGAACAGAAAAAGAAAGATAGGAACCACACAAGGATGCTGCATACTAGTAAACCGTAATGAGCTTGATCCTCATTAGGTATGTTTCACTTATGACTATAGAGTAGACAAGTTAGGCTTAGTAAAATGAATAAAGAAGTGAATTTACCAATTAGAATGTGTACATTGTAGTTTTGTACAAGGGACAGTAATAAATAAAACAGAATATTGATATACAAGTTGTGATGGTTGTCTAACAGAAGAACAAAAAAAAACTGTTGAAATGAACATAAACATCTAGAACAAATAAAAAAGTTGAAACTGGATAAAAGAGAGAATCTAATAAAGAGATTATATCCATTCTAAAATATAAGATAAATAGGTTAACAGCTTGCAAGGGAAGTTTGAACTTAAGAATTTTTCTGACAATACAGGATCTTGTGTCTAGCTGGCTATGATGAATCTTCAAACTTAAAAACTGAATAAATGTATTAATCTAGAATTTTCTTAACAAGTAAATTATAATGTATGATTGTAATAATAAACAGGTATATAGATTTGATTCTTTCTTGTATCAGATTTTTTTGACTCACATTTTTTATATGAATATATTTGATACAACAATCATCACATTTTTAACTTGCTTGAAGCTTTCTTTGTGTAGCAATAATAGAAGCAGCAGCACTAAACTTCATCTATGTTTTTATTCACACTGAAGATTATTTATTGCATGTATCATATGTAATTCTGAATGCAGGCTGCCAAAATTTTCTTAAAGAAATAAAAAATAAATAAACTTTTAGGAAGATGTCCACTTAAGGATTACTTGAGCTTTTCTAGAAGTGAAATCACAGATAATGATAGAGTAAAATGAATAGCCAAAGAATGTTTGAAAACAAGTCAATCATTTTGATGGAATATCTGAAACAAGCAGAGAGATAAAAATACATTTGAAGAAAAGATGAGTTTCTTTACACAGTGATGTTGAAATCTTAGAAGGATTGTTATACATAGAATAATAAGATTCAAACAAGAAATTGTGCTTTATAAAGGAAAATTCATAAATCTTATTACTTCAGGTTGCTTAATGAATGACAATATAGGGAGGATTTATGCTAGGAGTGAATATTGAAGTTATTATAATTGGATCTATCGAGAATTCATTTCTTCTGAGAAAAACTAAATAACATGATTCCCACCAAAATCTCAGGTTCTACATAAAGCCATGTAACCCTTTTAATACTATGTGACAGTCTTGTACACAGCTTACAAAGTTTCACAAGCTAGTTGATGTCTCTTCTTCCACATTGTAATTGTTATAAAAGAAGATCTAGTGATCACCAGGTTTGGTTGAAACTGTACAAGCCCCAGGTCAGTTCCACAAAGAAAAAGGAAACAGAGCAAACCTGAAAAAAAATTGTATGACTGACTTTATTGATCACAATTTCTCTTGATCCAACTATGGAGTGGAATGTATAATTCTTAGCTTAATTCAAGTTGGCCCAGACTCTAGTTTCACATTGACTCTTCTTGTAACCAACTATAGTGGCAAACCTAACCATCACAGTCCTGAACTGCCACTTGTTTGTCTCACCTCTGACTGCTACTTTGAATATAAAGGCCTTGACATCAGGAAGAGAAAACTACTTTTCCTGTACATACCCACAAAAACTAAATTACTTTAGAAAATTATATCCTTGGTAACTGAACTCTGACTGTACTAGTACTGAAGACTGATTGCCATACCAAAGTTAAAGTGTCTAGTTTGCCCTACTATTTACTCTTAGCTAAATGAAGAATAGTTGGATGCATACCTTTCCCAAGGGTATTAACATTCTATGAAATGCAAACAGCTTAGTCCAGGATTTGAACTTGGGCTGCTATGTCCATTTCCTATGTTGATAACTATTACACCACAATCACCTCCTCCAATATGCATATATACTCATATAGACATGCTTACAACTACATGCATATGCATTACTGTACCTAAATATCTGTACACAGAGACAAAAGAGATTATAGTATCTCAACTCTACACTTTTTCCCACATCTGCGACTTCAAATTCACAAAGTGAATAGATTTTTAGCTCAATTATAAACTCAAAATATTACAAAGTTAGAATAAAATATCTTTCTTATAAAACATTTTGCGAAATACACAATTTGGCAAAATATACAATAACTTCCTATTTTTCATGTGAATTTATCTAATTTTTCCAGAATTTGAGATCTTGTCTCAACCAAACTAAACTCTCAATATTATTGAAATTATTGCTGATATATAACACCTCTTTATTCTTTGCAATATCTTTAGTCTATCAATAAATAGTGATTTCTTATTCCTGAACAAACGAAAAGATGCATTTCTTTACTTTTAAAATAAGTCAGTATTTCACAAGAAACCTAAGAATACTTTACTTATCAAGGAATTTGTAATGCCTTTCATCTTATATAATTCTGTTAATGTTATAATTATTAATTATCCAATAAAAGGATTG
>OY757933.1:58126698-58181698 GCA_963585895.1 Sepioteuthis lessoniana | reverse complement strand
TACAACTCTAAGGGACTAGAAGGCATTTTCCTATTTATAAACACTTAAAATTTCATAAACATTTCCAAAAAAAAGATAAGTTGACTGGAGCCGTACTTGTCATTATTACATGAATCATGCTGTTAAATCAGATGAGTTTTTCTTATATGGATGAAGTTAAAACTTTATCACAATAGCACAACTTTTCATTCTTAACATAGCAGTCAAGCTGTGAATAATATGAACATAGGTGCAAATCTTTGGAGAGATGAAATGTTACCAATTCAGAGTAATTGAAAAAGGAAATGGATCCAAAATATATAATCTCTGGACTCATGCAGACATAGCGAATGAGTTTTTAATATTTATTTGTAAATACCTAATTTCAAATTTAAACAGAGAATAATTCTAACATTGAAATGAGAAAATTATGCTAATTTTGATTCTGTTATCATTTCATAGTAACTGAATCACATAGGGAAGACTAAGATTTAAAGAGTTTGTTTTAGCTGCTACTGAATGAGTTCATTTATTCAGATGTAAATCTATTTTTTAAAGAAATCTATTTTGAATATTCTTCAAAATGCAAGAGTTAAGAAAATATACAACTCTATATAGAATCATTTCAAAGCAGCTAGATTGAAGACTAAATCTGATTTGGACTGAAATGGAATCAGAAAAGATTAAATTGCCTCACTTATAAGGTTATCGGGTCAGATTTAATAATCTTATAATATTTCCTATTCATCATGAAGTATATCCAGGACAACACTTCTGTACATATGAAAAGAAAGTATGTTATGTCAATACTTAATCAGTGCCTACTGGTAGATGCTACTCTAGTTTTGTGATCACATATTTGTTAAGGTAAATGAACTATATTTAACTCTTAAGATCATGTTCAGCTTCATTTTGCTGCAGTACAGAGTTCATATACCACTTGACGCCACTTTTATACTGCATATATTAAAGTGATCTCCCATACCTTTGCTTACTGTCATGGTCAAAGATGCACTGTTAGAAGCTATAAAAATTGGTAAATATTTTTACTATTTTTCACTGATTTGTTTTATGAATAGCTTATGTAGTCCGAGGAAGAGGTGTTTGAGTTTAAGAGTTAATATCACCAATTCAGCAAGGAAGATGATGTTATAGACCTCATAATTTTCTATCCACTTTTGTTAATCACTTAATAAACACAGTAAATAAATTATGTTACTCACAGAAAACAGTTAAAACAGACTAGCAAAGTCCAAATTTAGAAAAAAGAAAAAAAGAGAAAACAAGTCAATTATTAGCTGTCTGTTACATATTTCAAATAGTAAGTAAAATAAGTAACAAAAAATAGCTAAATAAAAAAAATGATTGGATAGAAAAAAATCTGTTTATTTCAATTTTTTTTCATGCAGTGCAAAATCCTTTTTCCTTGATTGTTAATGTTTAAGTGAAATTGTGTTGATGTTACTTCATTTCTCAAAAAAATCTGTTTAAACTTATCATATTTAATTTTTTTCTGAGTAACTTTCAATTCTCAAATCTTAGATTTTCCACTTTAAAATAAAAAGAATAAAACTTTTCTCCCTCTCTGTATCATTTAAGGCTACTTGTGAAATTTCTTAACCCTTCTATTATTTAAGGCAAATTAGGTGTCTACTCACACATTCTCAAAAGATTTTATGCTTTATTTTTGGTTTGAAAGCCACATATGGCCCTCAAACATGTCACAGGAAACACTAATAGTCACGTGACTCTTAAAACAGTAAAAGGATTAAAGAATACTCTGTTTTCAAGTTATTAATGTTACAGATATGTTTACAAAAAAAAAACAAGAATGAAAGAAATCATCACAAGAAGAGAACAAGGAAGAAGGAAATATTCAAGAAAATATTTTTCAGGAAAAAGTTGATAGATAGATAGATAGATAGATAGATAGATAGATAGATAGATAGATCAAAAGCAAGTGCAAACTCATAAACAATGTTCTCCTGCAAACTCCAACACACGAACACACTAGTGTGGGCTGACCAGTAAAATCTTACATTCATCAGCTCTGTGTGGACACTGAATGCTGTCTAGAGGACTTGCCAAGAATGATGGCTGATAGTGATGGATGGCGAGAGAGAGTCAAGGGAATCCATGCTATCAGCATGACTTGATGATGATGATGATAATGAAGGTCAAATTGTTAACTTACAAATCTCCTTTGAAAATAAAGCACATTTCATAAACTGAAAAGTTAAAAGCAAATAAGTAAAAATTTTAAATAAAGTGACTATTACCAAACAATCCGAAAGTGACTATACCAAACAACTGATATTTACACTGAACCCATATCTCTTAATAAAATACCTTATAGATGAAAACTGAGATGATGATTACTGAGATTTCATTATAAAATCAATTTTAATTCCTTCCACTTTGACTAGTACAATACTTCTAAAATAAGCCACAATCATTGAGAATAAAAATGCTTTTTTTAACAACCAACTTTTTAAAAATATATTGTAAGGTATAGTTTTGTAATAACTGAAACCATGATGATTTTCTTTAAGTAGAGTATTTATTTATTACTTTATTCAGAAGGTTTTTCTTTCTTTCAGTTACTTTTTCTTAAAGTAGAGATGAAGCAAAAAAATCTTTTCAAAAAAGATGAATAAACTTCAATTTGATTAGCCCTAGCAATAAACTAGTAATTGATCTGACAAAGGAGACCACTGTTATTAATGCCACCTTCTACCATATACACCCAATGTCATTAACTCTGTGGGTACTAAACATTTCTCATTATAATCAAGAATTTTCTAGGTTTTTTTCTTTTTTAATTCATTGTAAAAGATAACTCAGCAAATTTATTAGTGATGAATCAGATGAATCTGATATTTTGCCATATTATAGAAGTGATTTGAGATGATACTCTAAGATTACAATAGAAAAAAGAACACAATCCTCTAATCTGTAACTTTATAAGGATGACAAAAAGACAATCTTGAATAACATATAATTGCTTGTTAATTTTGTTTTTTGTCAAGGCAAAAATAAATCAATAGAAATTATATTTTGAGATGGATATGAGTTACATAATACCAAGCATTATTTTGTACATTAAAAAGAGATAGGATTAATACTCATGAAAAATGAATTTATTATGAACAAGGTTGTTTTTTGTCTGAGAATTACAGAGGAAATATACTTCTATAAACTTGGAAGGAAAGTAGAATATTAACTTGGCATTTTCAAATTAATTCTCATTTTTGTTCTCAATGACACCTTGTTTTGACAAGTTTTGAGTCTACTACACATAAACATCTTTTCTGGAGATTTTCCAAAGACTGATTCATTTATTTCTCTGTAATTTTTGGATAGAATTCTGTCTCAGATAATGTTTTTCTCGCCAAATAATGACTGTCTTCTATGTTTATATTTTCCAAACACTTGTATTTTATCTTCAAAATTTATTTAAATGATCAGATTCTACTCTATTTTATATAACTCACCAAAGAGAAATTTTTTTTAAATTTTACTATCAGCTTGTGAATAAAATATCAAACCCTTCTTATAGATCATCAGGTGACTTCCAGCTATTTTCAATTTGTTCAACAGAATCAAATATTCAAATTAGCAACACTATTTTTTGTAATGAGATCAAAATGATGTGGTAATTGAAAACAAGATTTTACTAGAAAAATATGCCACAATTTTTAATTGCATTTTCATATAAAATACCAAATTTATATAATAAAATAATAATATAATAAAATATTATTATTTACCTTAAAGCAAAATCTTGTTGCTACCTATAAAATTTTATATCTTTAAAATATGGGATAAAGAAAATATTTAAAACACCTTAGAATTGTTTATCCTTTGAAAAAAATATTAGCCTGTCAAAAACAAGTATTGAAGAGAGGAAGGAAGGACTCATGTAGTTCACAGGGTAACTGAAATTTTGATGCCACTGGAAAAATATCACAAAAACATTTTGTCCAAAATATATTTGGTATACAAAGTCAAGAAAAGAATGAGACTTTGACAGTTTATTTTTTAATTTCATCATGATACATATACAAAAGTAATAATTTTTTTAGATTCACAAAGAACCTTCAAAATGTTCTATAACAGAATATAGTATCTTCTTTTTTTTTGATTATATGCTTCAAACACCAAAAAGGCCAATAAAAAAGCATCACTGGAAAAATAGTAGGAAAAATCATAGGATCTACAGCTTTGTTGAATTTTGTGGTTTCAAACTTGAATAAAAATAACCTGGAGAGACATTTTGGGAACTTTTCTTCTATTAAGAGAATATGACTATAAGTAAATATAGTTACTACTTTTGAAGGAATCAGGAGTAATAGATTGATACAGATTTTCTTAGAGGCAAAAACAGAATAAAAGTGATATACAAAATTACCTTATATTAGACAGAAGAACTAATTCTGCACAACTTTAGTAAAGGATTTCACACAAATAGATCTTTTTGACATAAGTTGGATTAAAAATGGTTTTAAAATGCAAGCCCCACATGTAAAATCATATATTTTTATTATTAGTATAACATAGTAGTATTTTAATAATTTAACTACGCAAATGAATGAATAATGTTGAATAGAATTATTAGTGTTAGATAGCAATATTTGAATAATTTTACTAGGAATCATTAAGTAGAATTAAGTAGCAATACTTGAAACCATTTAACTGTGTGCAAACAAATGATTAATATTAAATATAATTATTAATGTTAGATAGCAATACTTGAAACCATTTAATTGTATGTAAATAGAACAGCAATATTTGAAGCTATATACCTGTGTGCAAATGAGCTCTGGCTTATTTAAAAATAATGTTAACTATAAATTATTCATTTAAAAATCCTGCATAAACAAGATTTGCCATTAAATAACCTACAAAAGTTAATATGCCATGAAACATAACCAAACCAAACCAAAGAACCTTTAAGCATTTCAATTATTTTTAAAAATCTGAAAACTGAGGCAAACAACTGATAACTAATATAGTATAATAGCATCCAGTAAAGGATATCCAAAGTAGACTAAGCTGAAAGCAAGAAACTTAAAAGCTTCAAATCCAAGGTTTGGTCTTTAAATCAGATTTAAACTTTTAACTGTTTCAAAATTTTTATATATAATATATATAGATGTTCAAATATATACAGATGAAAAATAATATCTATATACCAATGTGGAAAAATACATATTTCTCTTCTTTTTTTTAAATCCAGAGAAGCTAGTTTTGTTTAATAAACTAATATTGTTTCCAACAAACAATTAGTACAACTTGGAAAATCCTCATTGGCTTTACTACCAACTCTGTATAATTACTGTTCCAAACAGTGAAGCAAGCATTTGACATGTACTAGATTATAAAATCAACTTATGTGATAAATTGTTCTTCACTAAAATAACAGTGACAAACAGACACGATACTACTGACATAACAGCAGTCATTAAGTAAGTCTCAGCTAAGACCATATGTTACCAAACAGAATCAAATATCATTTTCATGCTCAATCCCTACATTGCATTTCTGTGATGAAAGAATGATAAAAATATAGCTTGGTATCTAGATAAATAGTCTACAAGATAGCTAGTAATGAAAATTAAAACAATACAAATCATATTAATCCTTAAAACAGAGAGAATGAGTTATTTCATAACAACCTATACATTTAATGGATTTACACAGAATGATCACCTCCTCCTAGTGTTGGCATATGAAGGATATAGTTTAATTATTATTGACAATTATTTTCTTTCATCTTTAAATTTGAGTTGCTTTTTTTCACAACTCACTTGGATTGTTATCATTATGATAGGAATAGACAGCACATACCAGACACTATAATAAAGGATAAACTCTTTGTGACTTACACATTCATTATATCTATTGCTATCTCAATTAAAAGGGTTAGTTGGGGAAAACAGTAGTCAGGATTTTTAACATAACTTAAAAAGTAAAAAGTTATTGCAATAATTTTTTAAAAATTATACATCAGAACATACTACCATATATAAAGTTTCTTCCTAAAATACTCGGGTGAGTCAAAAGTTTTGCAATATTTTAGTACATACTAGTTTGCAGTATGTATATCAGGTGACTGAAGCAATTCAAGCAGTGAAAAGTACCTGTTCTGGTTGGTAGTATCATAGCAGTTGGTGCACTGATACATTGTGTATTTTCATTCCATATGTTATTTGAAAGTTACAATGATGAATGTGCAACAGAGGTTAATTTGGAAATTTATGCTTCACAAGTTCAAACTGGACAATAATATCACAGAAGCAACCAAAAACATTTGTTGAACAAAAAGTGAAGGTGCAGTTGGTCACAGTACAGTAATTAGATGGTTCAAGAAATTTTGCTTGGGTTATAGGGACCTAGACAATCAGGCAAAGTCAGGTAAGCCTAAACTTTTGGATTCTGAGGCCATGCTCCAAAGCATAGAGGCAAATCTGGCAAGGAGCACTCAAAGAGTATCAAGAAAGTTCAGCATCTCACAGTCCAGTGTAGTTTGTCACCACTGCAAGCTTGGCAAAAGCATCTAGAGCTGCCAAGTTGTGCTTCATATTACCAAAATATTGCAAAACTTTTGACTCAATCTAGTACCATTAATAATTCATTTATAATTTGTAAATAGCACTGAGCCTCAAGATAACATATGTTTCCAATGTTTTACTATTTCACAGTTAAGAATATGTTTTCTTTTTGGGACAAAACAACTGGATTAAGAGAAATAAGGTTTAACGTGGAGCTACAAACCCAATATCATTTGTCTGCTTCTTCAACTGAATCAGAGTACATGACTTGTTGCACTACTTGTCATGTAATTATGTGATGAAATATTTTGAGTGTGAAACCTAATGGCATTTTTTTCTTAATTAAAGGCTCTCATATAGTGTTTATTTCTATGCTATACTGACTAAGGAGGTCATTAAAACCTACCATATGTGCTGATTCTTTCAATATTCTCTTTTTCAATATTGTTCTCTATTATCCTGACTTTCTTAAGAAAAAAAAAGATATGCATTCATTTTAAGGATGAATTTAATTATGAAACATCTTTCACTAGCAAGCAAACAAAAAAAGAGTTGCATTTGTGTCAAGTAGAAGTAAATTCTGAGAACTATATCCCTTAAAATATCAAATGATAGATTTTTTAAAGTTACAAAAGACAAAGTAGATCTTTCCTTGTAAAAGATTTCAAAGGCTACTTTTTGTTGTACTGGTTTGTTGTTGCAAACAACATCTACTATCTGAACTTCTTTTAGAATAATTCTACTCTTTTACTGACACTCAGGAAATTCAGATCTTTTTATAAAAAGTAAGATCTCACTAAGAATTAAAATCAATGAGTATCTGTAGACTGTCTGAAACAATGAGAACAGTTTGAAGAAAGGTTAATCGGTACAGTTATTGAAACTAGGAGAACTAAAAACTCTGCCAAAAGTGAATAATCTGATTACTTTAAAATGTAAAACTTATCAGAAACATGAACATGATAATCATTTCTTTGTCAGTGATCAAAAAATGTAAAATTCATTTCTTTGTGTTGACTCAGTTGAAGAAAGTTTTCTCAGGAAACTTGCCAAACAATGTTATTCAAGAATGTAGCAACAACCTGAAGGAGGGGTTTCAAATTCTATCATTTCATTCTAGGTGATTACTGTAAATAAGGGCTTCTCATGAAAATCTCATTATCAAATTTTAAAAATTAACAGGCGATGAACGAAGTAAAGAATATTTGATTTTTAATAGTGAATAACTAACACAGAAAACTATTGGATTCATTGAAAAATCCAACAAAACTTACCTTCTCTGAACTGTAACATTCAATTGGTCAAAATTCCAAATGTGCAAGTGAGCCATTTTATAACAAACTATAACTAAAGCTGAACTTTCAGATTATGAGCTCCAAGGAAAAAACAAATTTATACTTATAGTTATAATATTCATTCTTATAGTTAAAACAAAATCAAAATTTTGTTGGTTGTAAAAGGTTCACTTGGATAATTGTTCTTTTTCCTTGAAAATATTTCTTCATCCTATACTCAGTATAATTCTGAAACAACTTCTATATTAAGAATTGCCAAAAGTAAAAATAGATTTTTCCAAGGAAGTTAATCAATTTAGTAAATAAAAAAATTATACTTAACCATCCTGATTACAGTATTTAATTGTGCTTGGCCAAAATTAAATTACAGTTCATATTGCAGTTATTGCATATGGGAAAGAGTTTTAATCTATACAAATTCAATATAAAATAATGCAAATTCTCCTTTTAAACAAAAGATGCCATTTTGCTAATTCTCCCATAGAATATTTGCTTCAATCCTAAATTCATTGTTTCATTCTTTTTATTGTGATTATTCTTCATAATTACATGAAGCAATGGTCCAAGTTGGATTTATAAGTGTCACAAATATCAGATATTTATTTTTTGCTTTGATAAATCAGTTTTATTTCTTTTCAGTGTTCTTATAGTAAAAAAAAAATCAATTCCAATACTTGAAATTAAACCTTAAAAACTAGTCCATCAGACACTACACCAACCTAAACACATAGATGCTGAAAAGTTCTGAGCCAAACCAAGAAGAAAATTATTTATATACTATGGTACATATTCATTCACAGTTCTAAACATTTGACATATTGTTTCACAAGTTTGTTTTTTTTAAATCTTTCAAAAAATGTTCTATAAAAATATTTTAAAGATTAAATAAAAAAAAGTCATTCACTTCTTGGTTGCACAAGAACTTTTTATTATATCTTTGTATAATTACTTCTCTGTCAATGGGATCAAAAATACACCAACTGCATCACCTGCATAGAAGTATGACTCTTTCCCCACTAAAAAAGGAGTATCCTGGGTATTATACAAAACTGAATTCAGTGCTGAAGCACTGGGAAATGTGAAGTCACCTCTTCATTGCAATTACTCCCAAGTCCACTTTGACCCAGAGTGATAGTACATGTTAGGGTCACATCTATAGGTCAAATAGATTTCTTTGAGATGATGTTTAGAATGATTTTGGCACTTAAAATAATGATATTGTAACTAAGTATAGTGTTTATCTGTTTAAAATGATTGAGAACTACATTTAATTTCTTGAAACTTATTAATATTAAATAAGAATACTTGAAACTATATAACTGTGTAGAAATTATTTGTATTAGGAATAATTACTTAAAGCCATAAAAAGGTTAGCAAATTATTAGTATTAGATAAGAATAGTTAATTGGAAATAAATAATAGTGAACAACAACAACTACTACTTCTTCTTCTTCTTCTTGTAGGAGGAGGAGGAGGAGAAGAAGAAGGAAGAGGAGCAAGTTACTTAAAACCACATAACTGTGAAAATTATTTGCATTAAGAACAGTTACTTAGACTTATAATTGTTTACAAAATATTATTTTACACCTTGAAGGTTTTCACACCAATTTTTTTAACTAGTGGTTTTTCACTAAAGTTTGCATGGCAGCAGATTTTCAGTTCTTTTGTAAGAATTCTAGCTAATCTTAACAGTGCTGTGGTCTGGGTGGTCTCAATTCTTTTTCTGATCTCTCATTCCCCCAGTCTTTTTTCCAGGCCTTTGGGAGACTATTTGAAGGACTCTAACTAAAATTGGTATGACCATCACCTTCATGTTCCTCAACTTTTCATATTTCTGGCAAGATCCAGGAATTTGTCTATCTTTTTGCATTATTTAATTTTCACTCAATGGGCCACTGGAACAGCAAAATCCATGAGAAGATGAGTTCTTTTTTTCTGATTAATTAACACCAAGTCTGATATTCTGACCAGGATTTTATGGTCCATTTCTATCTCAAAGTTCCAGTGAATTTTATGTTTCATTTTCTAGGACTGGTTCTGGTTTGTGCATATACCATTTGTCAGCTTGGCCAAATTTTAGTCTCTCACACAATTCACAGTGTATCACCTTTCCCACTCAGTCCTGCCTACTCTTGTATTCCTTTAGTACCAGTTTGCTGGATTTGCTTATGAAGTGATTAAATGTTTCATCGCTGTCATCACATAACTTAGACTTGTCCTCCTTTCTATATATTATTAATTTTTACTTTGTTCTTATGGTATTATTTTGTTGCTATTAAAAGAGATTCAATTTCTCTCTTCAGGTTACCCCTTCATATCAATGTTAGATCATATCATGTGCAATTTCCTTAGTTTGTCATTTGAAGTATCCATACAGTAGCTTTTCTTCTGATTTTTGTTTTCCTGTTTGCTCCTAAGTTATTTCTGTTGATATTGCTATAACTGGCTACTGTAATCAGTCTTTCTTTGCTCTTTTTTGTAAATTCTTCAAGTCCCTGAATTGTATCCATGCAATCCTCAATACTGGAAAATTCTCTTTTTCTTTCTTTTCTTAATATATAAAATTTGACTATATCATCTCTCACATATAAGTCCTTGTGCATCAACACCAATTTCATTGTTCTATGGTTCATATTTTTTAGTTCCTCCCTTGTCTATTTTAAGAAGGGTTCAGATTATCTTACAAAGGACACTGTCCAGATATTTATTCTTTTGATTAGATTTCTGCAGCAGAGTTTGGTTTTAAGAAGTTTTCTTGTTCTTCTGAGAGGCTCCTTTCTTTCTTTTTATTCCATGTCAGTTTGCTTGATGATATCTGCTTCAAATATTCTCAGGTAATTTTCTTTTTCTTCAAGTGTTCTGATATTTTCCTGATTGGGCAATTATCATTATTGTTATTTGTTCCCTTTTGAGAGTTTTTCACGCCAGCATTAGCTGATGGTTTCTCCCTGGAGTTTGAGTGACAATAAGTCTCCTCAAATCTCCAGGACTCTTCTCAATATTCTGGCCGATCTCAATAATGCAGTAGTTTGGATGGTCTCCACTCATCCTGTTATTTCTAAGCCCTCCAGTCCTTGTACTAATCCTTTGGTGACTGTACCAAGAGCACCAATCACAACTGATATTATCATCACTTTCATGTTCCACAGATTTTTCAATCCCCTAGCAAGGTCAAGGTACTTATCTCTCTTTTTACATTCTTTTAATTTCAATCTGTGGTCCACTGGGACAGCAAAATCCACATTTTCTGTAAGTTCTCTTTTTTTTTGTTGATTATTAGAAGATCTGGTTGTCTGGCTGAGATTTGGTGATCTGTTTGTATCTTGAAATCCCAGAGGAGTTGTTGTTATTATTATTATTATTATTCAGAAATAGTTACTTGAAACCGTATAACTGCTTGCAAAAAAAAACCACTTCGGTATTAAATAACTCAAAAAGAGTTGACATACTGTAAACCCAACTAATAAAAAATCATATATATATTAGTAAAACGAAAAAAGATACTGATTTCATTTTCTAAACAAATTACACTAATGACTTTGAAGAAGCCACTGCCCTAATGTGCAGGATAAAATAATAACAACACTCAGCAGCCCAGCTAGTGTCCAGCTGGCAGACAAAAATAAAGTGGGCTGTAACTCAATACAGACTCCGCTATGTCAATGAGTGGGCCAGTGTATATGCATGCAAGCACAGCCACTCCTGGGCTGGCAATCAACCACTGCCCAGGGAATGGACTCAACCACTTGCGCATCATTGAAAGCCCCAATGTGCATGTAATCTTCCTTTCCTCATGCTCAAGTCAGATTCATCTTGAAGCATAATTCAACATGTGTGAACAACATTCAAGTGCAAGTACAATATACAACAGAACTTTGACAGACTTCATTAATTTATTGTTAGTTTTATGAAATGAATCATAATAAACTTTAAAGGGTTTGAATACTTTAGACTTTAATGTTTCTTTAATTACTGATTGTAATACAGATTATGATAAAGACATGTAGTTTAAAAAGCTTCAGCTTCAAATCTGTTATGATTGATGTTCTTTATAAATCATCTTCTGCCAACATATTTTTGTACATATACACATATGCTTCTAAATGAAAAAAATCACATGAAACTACAGTATAATTACTGCTAAAATTCCCACAATAAAGTGTCCTAATGACAAAAAGTATATAAAAGCAGATCAATATGTTCATAGCATGAAACAGTTATTAGCTGAATTTTTATCTAAAATTTTATCATATGATATTTGGACTATATAATTAATATTTAATATTAAATGAAATACAATAATAAGGAAGGATATTACACTGAAAAATGAATATTTGTGGTGCAAAATAATTTTTTTTTCATTATTAGGCAACAGACATTGATTTACTTATGTATACACAAATGTAAAATATTGTCAACTTATTGATTTCTATTTGATGTTTAAATGCTATTTTCTGCTCAGATGGTAGCAACAATTTCTTATGAAATTTTACAAATAAACTGAAACAGAAACAAAATGGTTTAAATGTTTTGTTTTGTTTTCTGAGTTTGGATATCTCAACTCTTGAGTTTAAATAAACTTAAATTATAACTATGATAAGACACATGCAATATATTTTGATCCAAGTTAAAGGAAAAGACTCAAAATATAATCTTTGCAGATGTGAATATTAATCAAGGCTTCTGAAAAGGTGTGACATCATAAGCTTAACTGATCAGCCTCATCACTATAAAAAAGTTTAATCTCATACAAAAAGATATCTTTTTCAAGAGATCAGTTTGTTGCTTATAAAATCTACTACATGACAGGAGTTTACATATAAACAATCTATTCATTTTCAGGAATGGTTTGGTTTAGTTTCTTTATTTAATGGCACATTAACTTTTGAGGGTTATTTAATGCTTGAGACATCCTTGTAGAAAGACAGTAGTGGTACTATTTAACCAATAGCTGGGGTATAAAGAGGTTCACACCTTTCCCAAGAGTATTAGTCTGAAAATGAACATAATAGCATGACTGGAGTTCAAACTTGCTTACTATGATGTCACAGTCCATCATATTAACTACAATGTGATTGGGACTCCCTACTATTCATTTTCATTGCTTACAACTATTAACAAATTAACAGTAGTAAACAAGTGTAATAACTAATGAAATGCTTCTCAGTTATTTTCTTTGTGAGATAAATTCCTTTTTTTTTTTTTAAATATCTAAACAATAGATCTGCAGTCACATGATAAGCAAATACAATGTAGTCTCTTAAAAACCTCAGTTATAACTAAGTTTGCCACCACCAAACAAGGGAACATTAGGTTTAATACTGGATACAATTTACTGTAGATTTCAATCAACTAGAATAAAGTAAATATTTAGGAGAAAAAATAGTTTGAATCACAAAACACCAACTTTTTTTGTCCTTAAATTTTCAGCAATTTAACAATCTCTTGTCTTTTTGCCCAAAACTAACACAAAATGTCACTCATCATACATAAATACAATTTAAAAGAATCCTTCTATATGTTCAAGCAACATATTCTCACATTACTACTGCAATGATAATTATAAACTATAAGTGATAAATGTAATTTGTACTTACAAAATTTTGGATATTTGTATTGAAATATATCAACCATATGAATACCAACAAGGAATTCAATTAATAGATATCCACAAATTACACACACACACACACACACACACACACACACACACACACACACACACACACACACACACAACAGTACTCATTCTTTCATGTATCAATAGACCTTAATATAAAAGTCAATGGGGGAGTCCCTGTGGCATAATGCCTAATGTACTGAACTGCAACATCATAGTAAGTTTGAACTCCAGTCATATTATTACATTCACTTTTAGACTAATACCCTTGGAAAAAATATGAGTCCCTTATTCCCCACAACTATGGGTTAAATAGTATCGCTACTGTCCTTCTACAAAGATAGCTTTGGCATTGAATAATCCACAGAGGTTGATAACCACTTGAGTGTTTGCAATATCTATGCAGTCAACCACATTTATTAGAACATCACAGACTTAGAATAGAAATGTACATTATGTACCAATTGATTTATTAAATGACTTACACTCTTTTTAATCCCTTATAATTTATATAACTATTGTCTACTGTAACTTTTATTCATAAAACTAATTATTTCATTTAAGGATTGAGGATAATTTAATGGTCAGATTAGAATTATCTATATCTATGTAGAATTATTTTATATTTTTACATAATTATTTCATATATAACACTAACATGAGTATAAGCAATAACTATACACTTGAAATATTAGTAATCACAAAAAATTTTATAAATATAGCTCTGTCCTTGATTTGAAAAAGACAGACAAAATTGATATAAGGTGAATTATAGTAAGATGAATAGATGAAGTGTTGTTAAACATTATAAATTTAAGCCCAGTTGGCTGGGGCTGTAAAATACGCCAACTGCATCTCTGCAGAAGAGTAAGATCCCTTCTTCATCACAAGTGTCCTGGATATGACATTAAATAATCTGATGGTGAAGCTCCAGTCCTAGAGCTTCAGAGAATGTAGAGAACCTCTTCACTGCCATTACTCCCAGACCCACTCTGACCCAGAGAAGTAGTACCTGTTAGGGTCTCATCTATGGATCAAATAGAAATGTTTAATCATTTTCTATACTTGAAACCATTTAACTATGTGGAAACAAATAACTGATGTTAAATTGAATTATTAGTATTACACAGCAATATTTTTAACCATTTAAATGAATGTAAACAAATGAACTCTGGCTTGTTTAAAAATTATGACCAACAAACCATTAGTTTACAAATTATATATATTTGAGATATATATATATATATATATATATATATATAAAACCTGATTTGGCATTAAATAACCCAGAAGGGTTGGTGTGCTGTAAAAGACAACCAACCATTATCGATTTTTAACTAGTTTACTTTCAATTGTTTTATATAACCATTCAGACCCTCATTCACATGCTGTCATTCTAAATAGTCACAATGAAAAATGACTGAAATAAAGATGAAGAAATACTAGTCAAAAATTTAAAATGGTTAACTTTTAACAAATATGTTTTTAAGAGCAAACCCAATAAATTCAGTGATCAAATGTTTCTAAATCAGTGATTGGATTAGTTTACTTCTATTAACTAAAATCTGATTCATCTGGTCATATTTTATCAGCTCAATAATTAACAAGTTTTATTGACAGATGTGAATTATTGAAACAACCATGTTATAAGAAAACAAGTCTGTTAAAGTGTTTCATAATATCACTAGATTGAAGATTCATTATACTGAAAACTATAGATCTAAAATATTAAAAAGCAAACTGCCCTGCTGTTGAAATTCCCTCAAAAATAGATTCATGGCCTGTTTGTTGTGGCAACATATTTTCCTGCAATTTTGAATTAACAATAAAAACATTCAAATCACTTCTTGTAACTTGAAAAAATTGACTGAGATAATATCAGAGCTGAAACCTGAAGATCAGCATTTTTGACATGTCAAACAAATTTAATTACTGTATTTTAATAGAAAATAAAACAAGAAAGCAAAGAGTTTTAAATATATAGAAAATTATCTATATATTTGCATTATTATCAAAATTGTGCAGAAATTAAAGGTAATGACTAATTACCAATTTTAATACCAATTACCATTTCTTTTCACAAAACAAAAAAGTCTTCCGCTCTCTCATTTCATAAATACAGAAAGTTTTCAGATTGTCATTTGCTACTGAATTTAAGATTTATGACTTTGATTTACATTATAAAAGATTCACATGAATAATATTCTTGTGAACTGTATGTAGTTTGTTTTTCATTGGTCTATTTTAAGTGTATCTTAAATATTCACATCGGAAAACCACATAAGATTAATATTACACAATAATGAACAATTCATAATGTTAACAAGAATTCTGAAAATATATGAAGATGTCAGAGGACAACAACAGTACCTTTACAACATTGACTATTAAAGTCATCAAAAAAGGAAAAATTTAGCAGTAAATTGAAAATGTAAAAAGTATTGAGATTTTACAAGTTTCAACAGGGAACACAATGTGTAAAATAATCAATAAGTAAATCATCTGAACCACAAAATAACTCGTATTAATTAGGTAAAATAACAAAAACATGATAACAATAAGCTGAAATTGCAAATTAACAGAGATTAAATGAAAATCTCATAATATAAAATATCCTAAAGTTTTCATAGCACTGTCTAATGGTTTGACAACCAAATATATTTTCATCAAAGAATAAATCTACACATTCAATTACTAAAAAGAGTTCATGCTTTCCATCATATTTTTCTCTAGATTCAAATCTTGAAGTGCTAACCAATTTCATCAATGTTAAAAGAAAAAAAATCAGGCTTGTTTAACAAATAAAAATGAAATTTACAAATATACAAATCAGTCAATGGTTATACTAGAAAGAATCTGGTTGAATGCTTCATGTTACTTAATTCAAATAGAAAAGAAAGCAAGACATCATTTGGAAATTCTCACAAAAAATAATAATAATAATTAATTAATTAATTAAAAAGATCATTGATGCAATGTTATACATAATTGATATTTAAAAAATCTACAAATTGAAATCCAAAATATAAAAAGTTCAATTTACAACTTTCACAATAACCTTCTTTGCATATAATATTAAACTCTTATTAAACAAGAATTGTAAAATCATATCAAATTGATATATCAAAGGCAAGTAACATTTTGCTACTTCCAAATAATTTTACAAGAATTTTCTTTTTCTCTGCCTGCACATTTTAACATTTTTCTTAGATCAACCAAAGACTATTCCTGGTATAACTTTTTAAAACACTGAAACCAAAAATATGAATATGTAACAATCCCAAAATAATTACACCCCTTACATATATACTTATACAATTCTATTTTTGGTTGCAGCAGTGTTGTAATTTTGTTTTTGATAAGGTTTCAAGGCTGTAGAGTTTGGTAATGAATAATACCTAATTATATAATTATAATGTTCCACTAGAAATAATAAAATCTTTGTATCTATGGTTTTGAAGAAAATTAACTTTTTATTTAAAAAAAAACTGTTAGGGGTGTATGTATTTATAGGCGATATCATATATGAAATATAAAATTGAATAAAATAAATATTCATATCTACAATATTAGAACATTTAAATGACATTTATCATCTCCAAATAATTGAAAGTGATAAAAAGAAGCTAACCATTTTCTTTAAAGTAGTGCCATGCTTCTCTATCTGGAACATTCTTTAGAATAAAAATAATATGTTTATACTTGAAGCATCTTAATCATGATTTCAACATTCACTTCTGGTTTTATCCTACTGAACACTTTGAGGTATGGCAATGTGTTTGCTGTATAACGACAACAGCACTAAATCCCACAGTTCATAATTGCTTTGCAAAAACTTTATGTAAAATCTTAAAATTAGTCCCCCTCTGCACACCTACAAAGAGTATTTTTTACCTTGTCTTATATTATACATATACATTTTATA
Source organism: Sepioteuthis lessoniana (assembly GCA_963585895.1). Lineage (NCBI taxonomy): Eukaryota > Metazoa > Mollusca > Cephalopoda > Myopsida > Loliginidae > Sepioteuthis > Sepioteuthis lessoniana. The sequence continues at coordinate 58,164,325 of OY757933.1, read as the reverse complement.
AAACTTTTGATAGTATTAATAAATTTGATAGCATTAACAATAAATTCAAGTTTACAGAAGAAGAAAATAACTAAAGTGATCAAATTTTAAATAAAGGAAAACCTGCTATAGCAAGCCATTATCTGATATTCTATGAAATCAGAGATGCTTTGTTTGGTCAGGAGAACCTTTTTACTTAAAGATTCACTGAACTTCTTTTCAGATAAATGTTAAAGATTTAGAGGATTTTGACTGATGGTCCCATTTTTGCATTATAAGAAAATTTTTTGAAAAAAAGCAAAATAATTTTTTTTCCAGATTTTTGGACATAAATGAAAACTCTGCATTGTTTGCAATGGGTTTACAATAAAAATTATTATAACCTCACAAAAATATTTGTTTTGAATCTTTTCAAAATGGCAACAAATCAGAGTGCTCCAGGCTTGAACAGAGGTTTGTTATAAAATTTTTGGTAGATGAAAAGTGCAAACCATGTGAAATTTACAGAAGAATGTGTAATGTGTATGGAGAAGAAAGCAATGTTTTAGTCAAAAAAATCTTTACAAATGGGCTAAACATGGGTTTGCCAGTATAAGCCTGAGTCAAAGACACTTCATAGAGTGGAAAGACACTGACTCTCCAGTAAAGAAAAAGTTCTGGGTTCAACAGTCAGCAAAGAAGGTCATTTTGACAGTCTTATGAGACATGAAAAGACCCATCACTATTGATTTCCTTGAAAAAGGTGCAACTGTAAGTAGTACTTACTATTGCCAACCTTTTATGCAAACTTTACCTTATTTAATGAATGACCCTTGTAACTTAGCCAGAAACAGCTTTAAATAAAAAATATTATTTCTATAGTCCATTACCTTTATATGATGGGAAGTGAATATGAAAATAAGATTTGTAAAGATGTATAAGTTCACAAGTGTTGTGCTTTTAAAAAGACTTAAATAAGACACTTTTGCAAAATAAAAAATAGCAAAAATATAACCCCAAAAAGAGAACAATTTTTTTTAAAGCAAAGTGCTCAAAACAAAATAAAGCAGTGCATAAAAATGTAACCAATAAAAAGAGTTAGTGAAGCTTTTTGTGAGGAAAGAACAAAATCATCATTTGTAGCCAAAATGGTCAAGTCAAACAAACCTTACCATTGGTGATTCTTTGAGAAAGTATCTGAAATTGGGAAGATATTTGGTTATTTCAAATAGCTACTCGACAATATGTTATCTAATGTAATCAAAAAATTATCATGTTAACTCCATATCTTGAGGCAAAAAAACACAGAAGGGTAACAAAAAAATATATATATTCTTTAACTCGAACTGATCTTGTTTTAAATAAACAGACAGTTGATTCCATTATTTATTCTGCTGACAATACATAGACACTCATCAGGAATATAGTGTCTACTTATTTTAAAATAAGTATTCACTCTATTTATGCTGATTTACAGAATCAAATGCTCATAAAAAAGAATAAAAAGGAAGCAGAGGCAGAAGAATAATATATATATATATATATATATATATATATATATATATATATATATATATATATATATATATATATATATATAAGTATTTGGAGAAAAAAAGAACAACACATTTTTTATAATCTACATTTTGAACCAATATTTATGTCTGCTGAATTTTTACCAAAAATATTAACTAAAGAAAGAAAAAATATTCTGTACCAATGACTTTAAAATATTCAATTGATAAAAGTTAAGCAGGGAACAAAATAAGTACAGCTTTGGATTCAAATAAAAATCCAACATGACATCACCATAATATCCAAACAGGAAGAATCCTCATGGCATAGTAGCTAAAGTGCTGAACTGTAGATATCATAGTAAGCAAGTTCAAACTCCAGTTACACTATTACATTCACTTTCATACTAATACCCTTGGGAAAGGTAAGCTCCCTTATCCCCCAACAGCTATGGGTTAGATAGTACTACGACTGTTCTTCTACAAGGATAGCTTTAACATTAAGTAACCTATGATGGTTGATATACCATTTAACAAAGAAACCAAAATCTAATATCCAGGAATGAATAATAACATGAAAAATTTATTTACCTTTTAACTTAGATAAATTCTTGTCAATATGGATGCAGAGCAACAAATTGTTTTCCAAAGATGTACTTATTTATTACTTCATCCTACTCTAGTTTGTTTTATAGTTTTTAAAGGAAAATATTCTAACTTTTCAAAGAAAATCATAGGGAAAAGAACACAATAAAGTTCACTTTTTACAGCTTCATTCAATAAGTTTATTGTTCTACTCAAATGTCTTGTCAATTTTAATTTACTATACATACTCACATAGACTGTATTTTGAAGATTAAATCTTCAGCAAGAAATTAGCTATCGACCTATACAGGAATAATAATTTTGTAAGGTTGAATTTAAAACAATAAGAATGACTTTATATTATAAACATAATAGGAAGGTCTACTTTTGGTTTTAAAAATTAATTTAACAAATTATTGATTCTGTGCTCATAATTCAAGAGTTGACTTATACATGAGTATTTACAGTATTTTCATTTAAATAGAAAATTTTATTTGAATTTATAGTTCTAAATTCATTTCAATGGTAAAATTTCTTCTTCAAAAATTCGAGAGGGTCTAGAGCAATGGTTTTCAAACTGTAGTTCAGGGACCACAGGGGTCCATGCCATCATCAGCAAGAATCACAGATGCTGCAAGGTTATCTTGAAAATTTATATTATCTGATTAGCAATAGAACTACAAATTTGTATTTCTATTTACTAGTACACACCTATGAACTATTTATAAGTAAAGCAAGCAAAATATAACCCCAAAATATGGCTATTTTCAATGATGTGGCAGTTGCTTTGTGAATATTGCTTTGATATATATCATTTTTATTTATATGTAGGTCCACAAAATAGACCCAGAAGTAAAAAGCAATCCAAGCTCCGAAAAGTTTGAAAAACACTGGTTAAGACAAATCATTGAAGCAAAGAAGCCCACTGGCAGACACTATAGTTTAAACCAAAAATGCCTTTTTCAGAACAGTATGAATTTTATTTTTTTAAACTCAGTTGTAAATATTCTTAAAATGAATCAAATTAATTAAATCAAAAGTTTCAAAAAATAAGAAAAATAGTTTAAAATTGTTTGTAATAAAACTAATGATTAATGAACTGAATACATAATTTTTAAGAATAACTCATCTGATTCATCATTCATGAAATAATACTTTTGTTGCTCCTTTAGCATAAAAACCAATAAAAGCCTCTTAAAAAACCCTTTGTTTAACATCTCAAGTCAATTAATCAGAATAGAGAGAGCCTACCTCAAACCTTCAGTACAGAAATACAAAAATTTCTAAAGGTAGGGCTTAATGAAGTAGAAATTAACAGCTTTTTCTGAATCCATGGCCAACAAGTAACAAAATAATTAATAGGCAGACACCTTGTTAGTCTACATAATGACTTGAATTCTCTGATGACATCTCAACTAATGCAAGATCAAAAACAGAGAGACAATGCTTCCAAAATAATGATAATTAAATTAATAACACTACAAACCAGTAATTGTACAAGTACTTCTACAAGTCTGGTAAAGTAGCAAAAAGAATTAGTAAATTTTCTAAGCCAGTGAAAAGCAAACATTGGGCTCCTAAACATCAGATAGCAAAAATGGAAATCTTATTTTTAATGAGAAACATAAAATTGATAATAATCAATCGTATGTTAGCAGACATTCTGTAAATGTTAATATTTTTCAAAAGGAGTGATATTACAAACATAAAGAGTGAAGTGGAGATTGCCAAACCCTTTAATAGGACTAAACACTATAAACTAATAACTAATTAAATGAATTACACATATTTTCTCATTTTTGAAAACTCTGAAATCACAAAGAATCAGGAAATTCTTACATATTGTCTTTTTATTTTTATATTGCTTTATGAATTCTTGCATTTAAATGAATATTCTTTTAACTAACTAAAATGTAATTATCATCTAATTTTGACAAGAATTACTGATGAAGTCTTAGGAAATAACTGCTCTAATATAATCCTAGAATTCAGGTATTTCATAAAAGCAACTCATTAGCATAAAAATAAATTGTATAGTAGTAGGCAATCATATTCATTTTCTGATGAATAAGATTCAATGGATCTAAATATATAAATCTGGATAGCTATCTGGCATATCAGATTTTTTATTGACCAAAAAGCGATAAGTCAAAAAAGATTTGCCAAGAGTCAAAATAGTAACTGTTTAGTTCAAAAGTATACCATGTAAGTTTCTAAATACTTTTCAACCTTTGTACTCTATTTTTAAATCTTGAAAACTACTGTAACAATCAATACATTTATTAGAGTTTTGCAGATTTGATAAATGTACAAATTCAATAAACAATATAATTCTGAAATACTAAGTTACTGCTACATATTTTCTATAAACTTATAGATTATGAATCTGTTTAAATACTTTTGATTCACCCTGAACATATGTCTTGTGAAATCTATAAGATTAGAAGTTATCAATTATTTATGTCATTTCATGTTTTATGTAAATCATGGTCCTTTGACTAAAAACTTGTTTCATTTCTTTTTTAATTAACTTTGGCAATATGAAAATGTTTTTTTATAAAGATGCCTAGGGATTTAAACTTTTTCTATATGAATTAACAAGAATAGCATAACAAAACAGACCAACAAAAATTAAGGAGCAAAAACTGATGCTACAAGTTGAAAAACTCTTTTCGAAATGGCAATTTTTGGGAGAGCATTACTTTGGCATTTCTCTGTAACATAAGCAAAAATATTAGTCTAGTTTCATTAAATATGATTCACTTATATTTATTATTGCCATTTCTATTCTAAAGATAATAACAAAGGCAGCCAGTCAAATTTGAAGATAAAAGAAAGGAGGTTTTTTTTCTTTTAAAATAAAGCACATACACAAAAAAAACAAAAAAATTAAACAATTATTTTAAAAGATGTAGACAGAGTAGCATTGACACATTCTAGACAAGTTGGAACTTCATAGTCTTCCTTCTGATTGCCTGATATGAATACTTAACAAAAAACTCAATTTTACTTCCCTGTGTATTTATTTGTCATTTATACAAAAATACATTCAATTTTTTTTCTTTACATTGGTACATGCACATTCAGTTAAGACAGAAATGTTAGTCACTGTATTAGATTTAAACCTTAAAAATCTTTTCAGTGTTCTGAGTGAACTTTTTGAATTCTAAAAATGTTTATAAAAGGTTGCTTTATGCATTTTAAATTACTTAACAAATACAAAGAATTACACAAAAACTAGAAAAGTATTTTGGGTGATTATTTGTCCTATTACAATAGAGTAAAAGATATCAATGTGCTGAGTATAAAAGTTATTTTATCTCTCATTGTATCAAATATTTTTATAAAGAAAAATCAATGTTTAAGAAAATTCTCAACCTGTAATGTTCCTAAGAAGATTGTCATAAGCAAAAAAACAAACAAACATAAACAGATTATCCAAATATCACCCATGCAAACATAGACAACATTAATCCCTCTTTATTCAATATCCCTTATCTCTTAAGTAAACAATTTCACTGATGACAGAAACAGCCTTTCTTATGAAACTGCAACTATTTGTAACATGAGAATTTGGTCACAAGATTTTTTATTTTATTTCTATAGCTGTTCCTCAGTTAATTCTCAACAACAAAAAAAAGAATAGCTATTTAGTTTCTTGTTACACTCTACTTTTTCACGCACAGAAACTAAAAGAATAATTTCACAGAAAAAGAAAGGAAAGTTAAGCCTTTCAACAAAGGTAGCAACTTGCCTCTTGTATATCGTCAGAAAAAGTTTAAGTAAAAGATGAAAAGAATATTTTTAAGCAAATCTAAGACCAAAAAAAATGTAAGAACAGTGAAGAAATTTTCCAAGACATGAAGAAATTATGCAGTTAAAAAAAAAAAGGTTTTTGTGTTAATATTTGATTTAACAAATTTTACATGTACAAAAGAATGCTGATTTTTAGTCTATTTCTGTTCTATGGCAAATCATAGTTAACAAAGCACAACTAACTAGGATTGAAAACTAAGCATCATTGTAGCACTCTAATCAGTGAAACCTTCATTGATGAGGTTACAATTAAATATTTTTTGGGATTCAATGGACCGGAATTGAACTCTAATTTAAAGCTATAAATTTTCAGCACTTTATCTTAACTTTATGCAAAAGATGGCAGACATGGAAAAAAAGCTTCAATTTTCAACTCTTACCACTGGGTTTTATAGAATGAATATCTTTAAGTTCAGATAAGTTGTGTAAACATGTATGGAGAGTCAGCTGCAAATAAATATAGGAGAGATTTTTTGGAAACTCTTCTTTAAGTTAACTTTTATAAATGGGTTGATAGAGTGGAGACATATTATTGTCTACATCTATAAGAACAATTATCAAAGAAATTCAATACAAAATTCAATAACAACAATTTCTTTTCATCAGCCTTAACAAGAAATATCCAATCCTCAAGTTATTCATAAAGAACATAGTACATTTACTAACAATGAAATGATTAACTGAAATAAAAGCCAATTTAATTAAAAACAATTTTTATGCTTGTCAGTCATTTTTATAAGGATCTGTCAACTATACTCAGTATTTTCTTTATTATATAATATTTATTTCATTTTGCATTTGGTTCCTTTTCAATTTGTGCAATACAACAACAGATGTAAAGAAAATGATTAATGAAGCCTAAGTAGTGAGTTTGGTTGGTAGCAGTACAGATAAATTGTTTTTGAAATTCAAGAAAAGGTGAATTTAACTTGGAGGATAAACTTTTATAAAGATTACATCTCTTGCTTTCCAAAATAGTACTTCTAGTGGCTGCTAGGTGGCATGACCAAAGTAGCATAATAAAATGTATGGCAAAGTGGAAACTCTCTCTTCATTCCTGTCTTGACAACCAGAAAGCAGACACAAGTGTGTGCACATCTCCTGACAGGGTGGAACTTATCCAAACAAACCTCATGTCGTACCACGCACAGTACCATGCTTTGACATAAGTCTTCAAGCAGCAACTTTCATTCAATAAAGGACTTTTCAACTACTAAGTAGGACTTTCTCTCCATAATGTACTTTTAGTAATCATGTATTTCCTTTGTATTAAGTTTGCTTAAATGTTAAATCATGGTACATTTCCAATGCTACAAGTGTCTAAATTGTGCTCCTTATTCTCTAATAATTGTGGTGGTGAGTTTTGGTACTCAGATATGACAAATATATGAAGACCAAACTTCAAGTCGTCAATACTAAAACCCATTCAATTCTATCCCACACCTTGAAGGAATGAGGCTATTACTCAACAAGTATGACCAAAGGAAACATTTAGTAACCTATACAGAATATACATTACTTCTAAAATTTATGTAAGCTAAATCTTCAAGTCAGCAAAAAATTAGTTTTAAAACCAGAAGTTCTTTATAGCTTCTCAAGATATAAATAGAAACTTTATTTTAAAACCATATGAAATAAAATCTTACCTAAATGTTTTAAAATACAAATACAAACAAAGCAGACAAAATATTCATGCTGTGATGGTATCATAAATTTTATGACAGTAAGCTTAAGCACAAATATTCAGAAATGTTCAAGGGAAGAATTTTATTGGAATGATGAAAATGTTATGCACTGAAATCAGAATTTTAAAAAATACATAATTTCCTATAGTTCTATATAAAGAAAAAAAGCTCATAAGAAAATATTTCTTATTGAAAACAAAAAAGCTTGATATCTCCAAACATTTAAGAAATTTGATTAAGTGGTTGGCTAATGAATTTTATAGATTAGCTCTCCATCTTATTTTCAATTATAAGAAATCAAAAGAAGAACTTCAATTGTCAATTGATTTAGCTTCCAAGACTGAATGCCCATGTTAGAGTTGCTGGTACACAATGGCTTGGTACCTAGTGCAAGCCCTCAAATGGTGAAAGAGAAGTATAAAAAAAATACAAAGGATTACACTAGCAACACTTTGTCATATTTAATCATGTAACAAAAAAAAAAAAAAGACATCAAACAAACATTATACCAGACCGTACTCATAGTAACAGAGTTCTTCCTCGTATAAGGAGATTTTTCTATCTGGTCCTTTAGTCTTGGTGGGTCTCAGATAACAACTCATTTGAGTACTTTTTCTCCTTCATGATTTGGTTCTTAGTGGCTATCATGGATTGCTTGAGAGCTTGTAGCCATAAACGTCTGATGCCTATCCATGCTAAAACTCAGACTTGTTAGTCAGTGGCTAAGGAGGGTAACCCCAAGGTCATATGTCTGCTAACACAGGAGAGTTACTATTTAGGATACCTACAATACCTTCTCTAAAATACAGAGTATCTGAAAAAGAAAAATGAAATGGAACAAAAAAATGAATTTTATTTAGACACAAAGTCTTATGAATGTTTATGCCATCTAACATGTCTGTTTAAACAAGTCAATTTAGTAGATGGGTCTTTATTTTGTTGGGAAATTTCCATCTAGACAATATTGGAGGGTGCTACTTCAAAGTATGTGTCCTCTAAAATTGCTGGATGGAGTGTCTCTTCAAATGATGTCAGATCTCCTATATTCTTTGGAGAGTCAAAGAAATATTGAGCTAGTAACTGTAATGTGGTTCCATACAATGTCTCTGCTGCTGAGCAGTTTAATTCTTTGTTTACCAAGTTGCAAAGTCCCAAGAGTATAAGTAGAAGCTGTTTTAACCAATTGGTATTGCTCAACTCTGCTTGTAGGCAAGATTTCAAAGTGGAGGGAATTACCTTCACTATGTTATGCATATGGGAATGGTATCAAGTAGTATGGAGGTTTCTGGTACTTTGAAGTCATGACAATTTGTGAAATAGTTCAGATTTGAACAGTCGATCTCTGTCAGTATCATTCTTTCAAATCTTGATACACAGCCCACAAGAAATGTTTTGACTGTAGTGTCTGGCATCGGCAAAGCTTCATACTACTGAAAGAATCTGTTGATACACGTTAATCAGTATGACTGACCTTCACATGTAAGAAGTGGTGTAGTAATACTGATATGGTTGTGCGTGAATCTCTTGTCCGACATTGGAAATGCACCAACAAGAGCATGAGTATAGTGACTAATCTTGGTTTTCTTGCACTTCCTTGACCATATATATCAGCCTTTATCCATAGCTACATAAATCTGTCAGTTCAATGGTGTACTGATGCATTTGTTCCAAGATGTGATAAATAAAAAATATTTCTGAATAAAGAACAGGCATAACCTGCCTGTGCTGATGTCGCTAATTATCTTTTCTGCACTGGCAAGATAACTAATCCTCACAAGATGTAACAAAACCTGGAGAAGACATTGTAGATGAGAGAGTTTTTCTATTTGGTCCTGTAGTCTTGGTGAGACTAAGATAACAACTCATTTGAGTACCTCGTGGACAGGTTGTGAGCTTGTAGACGTAAGTGTCTGACTCTTATCCATACTAAAACTTGGACTTGTAGTCAACTGGTTAACCCCTAGGTCATGTGTCCTCTAATACAAGAAAGTTTCTATTTAGGATTCCTACACTATCTGTACTTCACTGGTCACATCATGTTTAAGTTATATATAAGAAGGTACTAACCAAAGGAGGAAATCAGTCAGTAATTAAGTTCTTTGTACTCTAAACATAAGAGGATGGTAACAGAGTTAATTGAAAGACTCTGCAAAAGACTGATAATAATTATGAAACTAAAGTTGGTATCTAAAGTTTATCAAATCAGGTAAGGTTCATCAGACTAATTCTATAAATAATTTGTGTTTAAAGCCTTTTTCAGCTGGATAAAGTCATAGCTTGTCTTAGCAAATTGGTAACTGTCATAAATATCTTATCAAACCAAAAAGAGTTAACTACCGCTTGACGTAATATGCTAATTCAATTTCAGGATTATTAATAATGAATAAGAAAACAACAGAAATTTGCAAGGCCCTCTTTGCTATTGTTACTTTTACCAGTACAGCTATCAGAGTTTATAGTAGTGTGGCAGGTAAATTAAGTACATCACCATTCCAACTACATACACTCTCTCCCCACTTATCCAATTTTGTTGCTTCTTGACAATTCAAACAAATAAAAAGGAAGAATTTTCTTTTCTATTTTATAAAAACACTTTTTAATAGGTACTTCTTAAATTAGATTTTATAGATATTATATAAAGCAAAAGTATATTTACAAAACTTATTTTGAAAAAAAAAAAGAAATGAAATAATTATATAAGCATAACCAAAGTGCCTTTCATCAAGTAAATGCAGTTGTCATTTTCTACTATTGTAAAGCATTGTAATTGAGTACTTCTTTAATAAATTCAGTTTTTATAATTGAATTCTTTTATTTCTGTTCATTGGAACATTGAAACTCAGAGCAGGATATCAACAGAATCAGAATAGAAATGTTTCTAACTTGCATGATTCCAAGTCTGTAAAGATCCAGTGTGGCACTGGCTAGATTTCTTTCAGGATAGCTAGGCAACATTTTAAAGGGTTTAATACTTACAGAAACTCTGTCTCCAAAAACTTCTATCCTAAATCAAAAAGTCTACATAAAAGCCAAATTCTACACATAAAAAGACAATGTTAATTCTAATTTCATATCTGTGTACAACACAAAAACTGGAGACCACAAAAGAGAGATGTTAAAAAAGTAGCTAATTTCTTTTATAAATTTACTGATATAAACTATCTGTTGTTTTAGATAATTTTTAAAAAATATTTACAATTTAGAAAAATAGTATTAAGGGACAGTCTGGTAAGAGCATACACAGACTTTAAATCTTATATATATATATATATGTATGTATATATATTGGAGGCGCTTGTGATGTAATAGTTATCATCATAGGAAATTAACACAGTGACCCGAGTCCAAATCCTGAACAAAGATGTTTACATATTCAACATCATGTCATGCCACTAGCATGGATTTCCCTGATTCTCTCTAACTATTTGACTCTATCATCCATCACATTCAGCAGGTCCTCTCGACTACATCCTGTTTCCATATAGCACTGTTGTAGCTGGTTGACCAACACCTGCTCATCGATGTGATGGAGTCCACTAGAGAATGTCATTTATGAGTTCGTCCTTATTCCTCCAGCAGTGTCTTTCATGTCTTGTTTGTTTGATTTGGATGGTTTTAGAGATTGGAGGTAGATGACCATACAGCAGCTCTTTTGTGGGATGTTGTTTCCAGGATTTGTTCCATATAGCTCATAGCCTTCTTGTTCAATTGTTGTAAAGATTTTTCTAAACACACTTAGTCAGCGTCTCTGTGGTGCATCCATATAATAGTATGGACATGACTGCTACTTGAAAAAAACTGCATTTTATCTTATCGGATAGGTCTGACTTCTATATGACCGATAGCCTATCAATAGCTGACCATGCCTTTGCTAGTCCCATACTGATATCATTTTCCATAGATGAGATACTACTTCTGTTATGATACCTACCTACATAGTAATGGACTATTCCTCTTCAATATATACTAACTCTACTTGACACTCAGCAAGATAACCTTCAAGCTGCCTGACAGTACCAGGACATTCCTAACTGTTGTATAACACCTGTATTCTGTATATTGTTCTGTTATTGTAATATATTTGTTTCCACCTACTTCTCTTGTCCGCGTGTCTTCATTTTGACCCCTAAACACCACAACAGCTTTCTAGGTAGGTGAATTTGTCCACTAGTTTCAGGGAGCCACCTTTTTAGTGTGGAGATATCTCCTTTTTGATTTTGATTAAAGCACATGTACTCTGTTTTGTCTGCATTGATATGGAGGCCAATGCCACCTGCTGGCTTCTCCAAACTATGCAGTAGAGATTCAGTCTAGGTGGGTATATTTGCCAGAAGCACTATGTCATTAGCATAGTCCATGTCTGTGATAGTTTGTGCAGGGTATCATCTGCTTCTTGCCTTTTCCAATGTGAAGCCATTTTCTTTCTTTGATTGTATAATGTTCCACTAGAAATAAGATACTGGTATTTTTGGTTTAAAAGAAAATTAACTTTTCATAAAAATAATTGCTAGAAGTAGAGAGAGAGGGTTGGGGGGAGATTATAATAACTGATAGTACAAAGATAAATGTGTAATTGCCTGTCTGCATTTCTCCCAGAGATTTTCAAATCCTAACTTTACAATACTTGAAAAATCAAGATATTATTGTATCCCACACAATGTTTTCTCTACCTTATAGAACTTATACGTCATTTTGGTTCTTATAACTTTTCTTACATCATCTCACATGCTTCTCATCCTGACTGCTATGTTATTAATTTCTTTTTATAACCAAGAACTGTTAAGCTCTGATCTTTCTTTTCTACACTCTCATCTTCTCAAGAGGCAAGAGAAAAGTAAAATTACATAGTTCTTTCATTAAAAAGAAAAGAAGATTTAGAGAAAGATTTACAATTATTTTCAGAACAGCTGTCCTTAATATATTCAAGGAAATGCTTACAGCTTGTGAATCAGATTAAAAGAACAACTTTTAACAGAGAAAAAGAGCTAGATAGTTCGTCATAATCATCAAAGCATGCTGACAACACGGATTTACTTGACTCTCTCTTATCATCCATCTCTATCAGCCCTCGCTTTTGATAAGTCCTCAAGACAGCATCCAGTGTCTATATGGAGCTGATGAATATAAGTTTTTGCTGAGTAACCAAAACTAATGTGAAAGAGTTCATTGGAGAATGTTGCTTATGAGTTTTTCCTAACTTCTCCAGCAGTACCCAACATGTCTTACTTGGATTGTTTATGAGAGGGGAGGTAAACAGCCAAACAGCAGCTGTTTTGTAGGATGCAGCTTCCAGGATTTGTTCAAAACAGCCTGCAGCATCATTGTGTAGTTCCTTTCTAGCTTTTTTCCCCCCAGGCATTTCACTGAAGTCCAACCATACATTAGTACTGTCATGGTTACAGCTTGGAAATTATACAGATAGTTATACATCATCAAATATATTTTTCTCTTTATACTGAGGATACCTGCAACATTTATTTCTAATTGGGGAAATTTAATTAATAAATATCTATGAAAGTTTAAATACTTACAAATACTTATCTTTGGTAATAAAAATCTATTCAAGAATACAAACAAAACTTATTTTCATACATTTTATCAGTGACCATTACAGATAAGTATTTTCTGAAGATAAGTTGCATTTTTAATATTTAAGGTCACAGATTTCCAAATAGAAGAACTAATTACAAGAGTAAATCCCTTGCCTTTCTACCATAAGTATGCTGGGTAAGCACTTAAGCCTTGTAGACTCACTGTTTTAAGATGACAATCATCCTTACAAAGGTTTCACTCAGCACATAGTAAATAAAGTAATCAGATCCTTTTCAACTTTTCTTAAATGAAGAATCAGCAGAGAATGTGGCATAAAAGTGTGAAAGACAGAGATCAACAGATCAGAAAAGTAGAACGAAAAGATAAAATAGAAGATAACTAGAAAGGCAGAAAAAAAACAGAAAGATAGATGAAGAACTTGAAACATTTAGACCAGACTAAAGTGAATAATGTTGTTTAACACGTCAATATCTTTACAGGTCAAGAAAGGTAAAGCACAGCATCGTTTTGTTTTAAGATTATATTCTTTGATATATTTGTAGGCAAAGTGTTGAAAAATCAATAGTACTTAAAGTATCAGTAGTATGTATTTATTGGGAAAATGTTTCCCATCTAGAATCAAACAATGCTGTATTTGGATGATCATTTGAAAATATCAGTTGCACTAAGTTGAGATTTGATAGCCTTACATATATTTCTTGATACTGACAAGCTTTTAAGCGGATGAGTGTAATATGAAATCTTAACCCCTTCAACATAAAAATTAAGCTTTCATAGAATTCAACTACTGAAGTGTTAGAATGTAAAGTAATTGGAATAAGAAAGCTTTCAACATAATTTTTCTTTTATGAAGAAGAATAAACAAAACAAAAAAAAACAAAGCAATATGCAGCAAATTAAAGAAAAAATGATAGCAGCAGAATCAAGTCTTGATTTAAAACAGTTTCTGATGAGTGATCATTCATTATTGCAGTTGATCTGAATAAAGGCTTGTGTATATATTGGATGATAATGAAGGAAACTACAGCATTCTTACTCTTTCTTCATCTGGCTGAAAAATCAATAGTGTGTCAAGATGATGAGAAATGACACAAAATACAAGAAAATTAGGAAATAAACTTTTCAAAGAGATGTTAGAATGAAATGACAACTTCAATCAACAAGCAAAATATAAAATCTATTCACACATTATTTAGTTTGTTCTGTCATTTTGCTTTAACACAGTATGCAAACACAGATATATGCATATATATAAGCAGTGACACATGTATATAAATATACATAATATACATGCAAGTAAATAATATCTACTCATTTGACAAGATAAACAATCTATTATAATTCATTTACTTTCAATATATTTCATTTGTCCTTTTAATCTTAAAGTCACTGTTTATCAGAAGATTCAAAGCAAATTGAGTCTTAATTACTTTTTTATTTGATCCATTTTAAATTTAAATTTGTTGATAGCAATTTTAGAAACTATTAATGTTTCTTAATTGCAACTAGAAATTTTCTTTTTCAATACAAAAAAAAATTTGATAATCACTGAGATCAGAATTTTTAAAACTCTGGCTAAAGACAAATTTTTAAGATCATTGGTCATTTTATAAGGTTTCTGAGTGGATATGCATTCTATTTTCTGAGTAGGCAATAACAAAGAGTCAATTTGGTAAAAAAAAAATTATTCACTTATTTTCCCTGATACAGGTGAAAAGAGTTTTAAGGCAGAAGTTAAATAGAATAAGCCAATAGGTTTTGTCATTGGGTAAAGAAAATTATTTTACCTTTACCCCAGTGGCTCCCAACCAATTTTGGGCCATGCCCCAATTTGGTATTTCTAAAACTGTGATGCTCCCCAGTTATATTCAATTCTTACATATTCAAAATTTTACTGCAATTTACATGAAGGAAGCTTAAAAGCCATTAACTTGGTCTCTAAACAAGCCTCACCAGTTGGGTATACACCCCACATTAGGAATTATTGCTTTACCCTATCAACTGATCTCATGAGTAACTTCAGACCAAGATTTTTATTTAGTATGTATAACTTGAGTAAGTAAAATGTATTCATAAATAAAACATGAGACCAAAAAAGATATAAACACCTTCATCAGAAACTAATTTAGGCATAACTTTATATAAGTATATACCCAGTTGTATATAAAAGCTAAAAAGAACTAATGACCCTTATAAAACAATTAAAAAAAAATTTTATAAATGAAAAAACATCATTTCCTTATCAGATTTCCTAGGGTTCCAATTGATACTTTTCCCCCTCAATATTACATTATTTATAGTTTAAAATAGGCATGTTACATAAAACAATTTTACCAATGAATCGGTAGTTGCATGTTATATGTATCTGCAACAAATAATATTCCGTAGCTAAAAAACTTGTAAATAAAAAACTGAAAAGATCTTTTAGATTAATTTCCTTCAAAGATACTGTGAACTATGAAATTAGCTGGAGGGGTGACTCAGGAAAAGATGAAAAGGAAAGTGATAACTGACAGAGAAAAGAAAGAAAAGACAATTATTCATAAATAGGAAATTTTCAGATATTGTCACATATATGATTTGTACAGTATTAAAGGAAAAAAGGAACCTAATACAATTTTAGAAATAGGATTAAATATATTCTTAAAGTATTAAAATTTGTGGTTGTAATGTTAAAATTATAATCTCTATACAAACCTGCAAAAAAATGTTTTCATAAATTTGCTACCTATTTTCCTGAGAAAATATGATACAAATAAGCGACAATTTCTTAATCAAAAATGAATAAATGAAAACAAACAATCAACAATACTAAAAATGGAAGCATGAGATATAATGGTTACCATATTAAGAAATGGAGTTGGCAACCAGAGTTTAAATCCTGGACAAGGTTGTTTGCAATTCCTTTCATGCTAAAGCTCCTGAGAAAGATTAATCCATCTCTCTCCCCACAAGCTATGGGTAAATAGTAGGGCAGACCCAGCTTCTTAGCCTTGGTATGGCAAATGGTCAGGAGAAGGAAAACTTTGAATTCAAACCAGCATAACTTCACTTAAAAATTGACTTTGTATCACAACCCACTCATGGCAGAGGGGTTAGGTAAATACAAACAATGTTAAAAGGTACTCAAGTAAAAGAAAAAAAATATTGACAAGAAATACAAGTCTAACAATAAATATAGAACAAAAAGGGAAGAAAACAATGAGAAATAACTTGTATGATTTTTATCATAGAAGAAAAGTAAAAGCACATCCTTCTCTTCCTACTGTGGAGAGTGCCAAGTCTCGCTATAATGTATTGATTATTTATTCCAATAGAGAAGACTGGATAGGAACCAAGATGATTGATTGGTGAAACTAATGCAACCCAAGTCAATGCCACTAAATTCCAAAATATTCAAAATAAAACAACACACTATAAATATCATCTCCCAGGGGTGCCATCTTTTAGAAAGATTTTATCAAAAATTACCTATCTGCTTCAAGGACACATATACACCAAATGGAAAAATATAAACATGTCAAAATATAGTTGCCGAAATGCACTTATAAATCAAGTTAGTGGTGAAAGAAGTAAGCAGCAGCAAAATAAAATCAATGTCAGTTCACAAATGATAAAACAAATAAGAGAAGCATAAAATATTTGTAAAAATTTACAAAGAAAAATATACACATATAAACTAATTAATCAAAACATCATGTGGCAAGAATGATAACTATTGTCTTGCAACAATGAGGTCTCAGAGTCAAGGTAGATAAGAAGGTAAGCCTCAAGTACTTCATTTTCATGTGTTGAATGCTGCAGGCAACCAAATTGTTATAGCCAGATGAGGTCAGAGGATTTCCAAAATGGGTGTGCTTACAGAGTATTTACTTTCAACTGAGGTGAGTACCTATGGGCAGTGGTCTGAAGAGGAAAGGGCGTCAGGTGGCCAAGACTTATCAATTATAGAAAGGAGCAGAAAGTTTCTCATCAAATAGAAGCTAACAAAAGGGCAACTGTAGCACAAGTTGTAGATAACAGCTATAAAAAAAAGTGAAAGAAGGAATGTGTCACAACTTGTAGTACATCAATTCTTGTTGTATATGGGGTTTGTATAGCCACAGACCAGTCAAAGTACCAAAGCTAAACCATGTCTATCATCCAAAATGTCTTTGAATAAGCACGTGAGCATTAAGAGTGGCAGCCTAGTCTGCTGGGGCTGTAGAATATGCCTACTGCATCTCTGCAGAGGGTAAGACCCCACTCAATGTATGTTATGGATATAACACTAAACCATCTGATTGTGAGGCTCCAGTCTTGGAGCTTTGAGGAATATGGAGTACCTCTTCATTAACATTACTCCCAGGTCCACTCTGACTCAGGGTGGTAGTACCTGTTAGAGTCCCATCTATGAGTCAAATAGAAATATTTAATCATTATCTCAACTTATGACCATTTAACTGTAAGCAAACAAATAGATAATGTTGAATATAATTACTCATATCAAATAGCAATACTTGAAACTATTTAACTGTGTGCAAACAAATGAGCTCTGGCTCATCTAAAAATGATGTTAACCATAAATATTCATTTACAAATCATATATATATATATATATATATATATATATATATATATATATATAAACAGGATTAGGCATTAAATAACCTACAAGGTTTGATATGCCAAAAACACAACCAACCAACCAGCCAACCATTAAAAATAGTTTCTGTATCAAAGGACAAAGGTCATTTGATCCAGTGGTGAGCCTTACTTTCTTCTGAATAAGATGAACGCCAGGGTACATGTGCATCATTATCCTAGGGACTCATAGTCCCAGTATGCACTGTCAGAAACGACAAGCTGAAGGAGGTAGTGTGATAGAAAATATCATTCATGTGAATGATACATTTTTGCCAACAACATTTACCTCAATACAAATGAATACCAATTATATTCCTCCAAAGCAACGATCATCTTCTAAAATGATATATTTCAGCAAGACTATGTGTCTTGCCACACTACACAAATTGTACTGAAATGGTGTCAGAAATATAAAGATTTTACTATGTTATCCTGCCCACCAAATTCCTTAGATCTCAATTTCATTGAGCACTTATAGGGTGTATTGGAACAAGTTAACTCTGCAGGAACCCTATCTTGCAGTAGTTAAAGGATCTACTAATAACAATATGGCACCAGATTTCAAAAGAAAGTTTTAGGTCTTATAGTGTTCAAGTCTGATTAAATAAGACCTGCTTTGAAGGCACATGGAAGACCAACACCTTATTTCATAAGTGGTCATAATGTTTAGGTTCATCAGTGTATATACAAGGGTGAATCAATAAGTTTATAACCTGACATTATGTAAAATAAATCCCCCTTTCCTCATAAGGCTACAGATGTGCTTTGTGCATATACACAAGTCAATGTCAGTAATGTTCCATAATTTTCTGTCTTGTACAATTGAAACTTTCTAGTTTTACCTTACATCTATTTCCATTGATAAAATTTTTCATTCAGTTTTTCATGCATTACTGAAAAGCTAAACCATAATTATTTTTGTTTAGACTTTCAATGGAAAATTAATCAAAACAGCTTAGTTAATCATTTTTCCCTCTGATAGATTGGTTATAGAATTAACTTAGATTTACATTCTATATGGAATTAGTCAAGTTCATAATTATTTGTGACAGATGAGTAGACTCAATGAATACAAAGAATAATGCATAAAAAATAAATAAAAAGCAGTCTATTTTTTTTTTTTTAGAATTAGAGGGCTTTGTTGTTCAGATAACATATTAACAACAATTGTTGGCCTTTCTAAACTAAAATGATAATTACATATCCAAAAAATTTTAGATCTGATTAAGTTATCAAAACGAATAATCCACAGAAATAAACCCACTTTGTCAAAATGAGACAAGTGATAAAGATTTGAAAAATGTCCCCCCCAAAAAAAACAATCTACAAATCTGTATTGAGGAAAAAAATTTAAAGCAGTTTTATTTGTTTCTATATGAATAGCTCACCTTTTCAGGATTATGTAATCTATTCAAATATTGCATTAAAAAAAAATTTATCCTTATACCAGTGTTGAACCACGTTATAAATCAATTGGTAGTTATGAAAATACAAAAATTTTATTTTGTAAGTAAAATTCTTATTTTCAGGTACCCTCATGCAAAAATCTTATCTTGTTTGAAATGAATTCTCCAACTCTTTAAAATTATCCATAAAAATAACCTAACAGTCACGTCATAAGAGATGTGATCAAAATCATCAAGATTGATGAATTAACTTTTAGAATTTACAATCTGAATGAAGACATGTGCCTAGCTGAGTAACATATAATAAAGTGATGATGAGTCAGTAACAATTTTTTAAAAATTATGAAACTAGTCTCAAAACTTTGACAAATTTTGACAAAAAACAGGATTGTTTAAATGAAGTCTCTTCTTGCTCACCAGATCTAGCTCTGTGCATCTTTTTCTTAACCAAAATTTGGGGACAAAGAAGACATTAAAAGTTTCACACAACATCAAAAGAGGAGTTGCAGAAGTGCTACAACCAATGGAAAACTGATACGTTGAATATCAAGAGAAATACTTTGAAGAAAATAAATGTTTCGCTCATTGTTCATTTTTGTCTTAGTAAATACAGTTTCAGTCTCAATATTTTTTAAACACACTTCATAGTTTGTCAATAGGAACTATTAGATGGCTTTTTATATCATGACTGAAATTCCTTTTTTCTTTGTTCATCTTGAACAACAACCATACCATGAAATGATTCTTATGCTAATTGCCTTTCAATAAAACCAAGAGAAAAGTAAAGAAAAAATTTGCTTTTAGCAACTACATAAGAGTAAGTGCTTATTATTTCAGATAGTTTTGATGAATCACTAATAAGATTTGTCTATATTTTCAAACATTATTAAATTGTTTGGAAAATACTGTCAGATTTTAATATAAACTGTTTAAGTTCTATACTAACATTATCTTAATTGTAGTTGTATAAAAAGTTTACATTCCTAATGATTAAAGTGTCCTCTTTGTTAACTTTCTATCACTTAGTCAAAACTTACAGAAGAGTTAGTGTCAAAAAAGGGAGATAATATTGATTGTGATTATGGGTCTTGCACAGATTGACATTAATGAAAAGTGAGAAGAATTAGATAAAAAGATAAAATCAATAATAAAAAATATTCCTGAAGTCATCATAAAATTCTCTAAACAAAGAGAACAATTAAAAAATCAATTTGGGACAGTAATTGGCTATCTCATAAAAGAAAAGAAAAAGATAAAGCTCTAAAAAAATTTGAAATTATACCAAGTAAGCAAAATGAATATAAGAAATTGGAAGAAAACTGAAAATAAATTTGTTAAAAATATCAAATACAATTGTAAACCATTATTTAAATATGTAAAATCAAAAACTAACATTCACAAAAATGTTAGTACAATAAAAAATGATAAGACAGGTGAATTAACAAAAATACTAGTTGAAACAGCAAGTGTACTAAAAACTTTTTTCAATCTGTTCATTCTTTGGAAGAGTTTGGTCCACAACAAAGTTGTTTTGAGGGGGGGGGGTTTACAAAGAAATTATGGATGAACTAAAAATAAGAGCTAAAGACATAAAACAATTATTATCTAAGTTGGTTGTTAGTAAAAGTATGGTACCTGATGAAATACACCCTAAAATATTAAAATACTTATCATCAAATGAAAGATTTATAAATGCAATATGTAAATTGTTTGAGAAATACATAGAATATGAAATGATTTCATATATTTGTAAAACAGCAAATTGTAAAAAAAAAAAAAAGTTCAATACATTTAAAAAATAATTACGGATCAATTTCTCTAACATTTATCTTGTGTAAGGTTTTTTTAAAAAATTATTAAAAATCAAATACTGAATTTTATAGGGGATAATTGAATAGTAATCAACATGGTTTCATCATTATCTAATATTTTGGAAAGTATTGAAATTAAAAATGAATATTTGATGGAAGAGGATAATGCTGATGGCATTTGATATGGCATTGTTATCATTTACTAGTAAAAATGAAAAACTTTGGTATTTCTAAAAAAAAAAAAAAAAAAAAAATAGTAAATATTATAAGATATTTTTTGACAGAGTTATGAATGTAAAAATTGGTAAAAATTATTTTGAAACACAGAACATACCTTCCAGTGTTCCTCAGGAATCAATACTGGGACCTTTGTTGTTTTAATATCCATGATTTACCAAATGATATAAAATCAGAAATGAAACTATTTGCTGATGATGTTAAACTACTTGTAAGACCATCATTAGAAGAAACAACATAGATTGATCTGGAGGAGTCCCCATAATGTAATGGATAAAGTGCTTGTCTGCAGCCTCAAAGTGAATTTCAACTACAAACTAATACCTTTGAGAAAGGTATAGTCTCCCTTATCCCCTCAGCTATGGATTAAATAGTAACATTGCTATTCTTCTACAAGGATGGTTTTGACATTAAATAGCACACAAAGATTGATGTGCCATTAAACAAAAAATAATTTCTTAAAAAATCAAAGATGAATTTAAATAAATTGTCATATCAGGAAGATATTTAGAAATTAAGATTAAATATAGAAAAATATAAAGTGCTACAAATTGGATCCAAAAATATGAAAGTTGAATATAAATTAGGCAACAAGGAAATCAAAAATTAAATGAGGAATGCAATCTGTAGTTTGGTTTTGATATATTTAAAGCTCAAAATCATATTTTGTCAATTGTATCAAGGGCAAATGAAACGATTGGCTGGATGGTTAGAAAATTCATTTCAATGGAGGCAAATGTTGTCTTATTGATATATATATAAAACCCTAATAAAACCTCATATAGAATATCATACTCAGGCCTGGACTCTAGTGTCAAAACATAAAAATTATAGTGTCATACTGAGATTGGAGAGCACATAAAGAAGAATGACAAAAATAATAAAGAAAGTAAAACATTACAATTATAGCGAGTGCTTAAAGAAATTAGGATTAATTACTTTACTAGAAAGAAGAATGAGAGCTGAACTAAGTAAAACTTTCAAAAATAATTAATGGATTTTTTAGTTATAATATACATTTT
This sequence comes from Sepioteuthis lessoniana, assembly GCA_963585895.1. Taxonomy (NCBI): domain Eukaryota; kingdom Metazoa; phylum Mollusca; class Cephalopoda; order Myopsida; family Loliginidae; genus Sepioteuthis; species Sepioteuthis lessoniana. Next base: position 58,142,112 of record OY757933.1, on the reverse strand, counting down.
TTTTATATTTCTACTTGAACTTGAAATTTACTGTCAGGACAGGTTTCCAAAACTAAGTCTAAACATTTGGATTTCTTGCTAATAGAGTGATACATTTTTGGAACAAATTGCCTAATCAGATCAAAAACAGCAAGAGTGTAAAAACATCTAAGATTAAATTGGAAGATTTCAGAAAGAAACGGTAAGAAAAAATTTAAGAAGGCATTTTTGGCAACTATTAGAGGAATTACTTAACAGAATTTGATCTGTATATAGGTATTGTATATGTTCTGTTAAAAGATTCCTTTTTTTTTAAGGTTGATGTTAGAAGCCAGTAAAAAGTGGAGATGCCCAAAGAGGCATAACAAACAAGCAAACAATAACAATAAAAAAAATCTTCTTTCAGATTTTAATTTTGAAGGTTATATACCCCTAATTATGAACATGAAATAAGAAGTGATACATTTAATTTTTTGCATGAGTTCAAGCTTGGTCATAATTTTGCTTCATGGCAATGCTTGGCCATATGTTGCCAGGATGTCACTGCAGAAACTCACTGACTTAGGATATGAGACTTTGCCACATTCACCATATTCTAATCTATCACCAACTGACTACCATTTTTTCAAGCATCTGGAAACTTTTTTTTACACCAAAAAACATTCCCTTCCAAAGGAGAAGTAGAAAAAAGCATTTAAAGATTTCCTGGCATCAAATCATTTAGAGTCTTATCATACAGGCCAGAATGAGCTTGTTAATTGATAGCAGAAATGAATAGATGTTCAGATCATATTTTGACTGATTAAAACACTGTTTAAATTCATTAATTCAGGAATAAAAGTTTATTCTAAAATCAAACATTATTTTCTAAACAATCTAATATAACAATGAAAATCACTGATTGTAAAGCATCCATAGAAAGGATAATTTTTACAGTTAGTTTTAACTTTACCAAAGGAATTTTTTACTTTTCTTTTCTCAGATTTCTAAGTTCAAATAAGAATGAGATGCCTTTTCATTATATGGTAACATGCAAACCTCAAAGCTAACTCTAATAAAATGTCACAATAAGTCTGCATATTAAATCTCATAAAATACACACAAAAAAAAATACAATCATGTATAACTTTGACTTGATCGATTTTCCCGGTTGTTTCTTTACACCAAAGACCAGTGAAAAAAGTTATTGATCTTATAATATTACTGTCTTCTCAAGTCAAGAACACCTGCTTTGAAAGAAACCTGATCAGTAATTGTTTTCCCACTGGTGAACACCAAACTTTTTAGTATCACGTCTTTTTCCTTTAATTTTAACAAAATATGAGTTTGAGAAATTTTAAATTATTTTTTGCTACTCTCTTTCACTTAAACAACCAAGTATTATAAGCAAATTAAATCCCAGAAGTTGGAAGCATAATAATAAGATGCTAAATTTTTATCTCCATATTTTGATGAAAGTGTTACAAGATCTTTTTTTTTTTAGTTATTTAGAGTTGTAATGAAGTAAATAAGAATTGTCTTTATGACTCTCTACATTAGATAACAATGGGAACATGACATCTATTTAGCTACCAAAAAGCAAAGAAATAGAAAATGGCAGCAGGTAAAAACACACACATTTTAAATATGCATATCCATTTACTGAAGGAAGTTGCACAAAGTGAGAGGGTGAGCAACTATGAATTAATTAGTACAGGGATAGAGAATATGAGAGATGAGTAATGTGTATCTAACACCCTTAAGAATAATTTGTTGTCCACCAATCTGAAGATAATAAGAAAAAAGCAGGAAAACAAAGTGATAGATAATCTTGATATTTTTGTCTACTGAATAAGATATAAAGGAGAAATTCTACAACTAAAACAAAACATTTCTTGTCAAATTATTGTTGTTTTCCCTGCTCATTTAGTCTCTTATCTACTAGTGTACTTATCTTTGAACTACATGATATTCATATTTTTGGTTACAGAGCTTGAATGCTGCAGAGTTTAGCAATAAACAATAACTAATAATATCCATTCTGATTTTATAATGCTGTTGTAGAAATAATAAAATCTTAGTATCTTTGATTTAAAAGAAAACTTTTTAATTTTCTTATTGGGAGAGGTGTACTTATGGGTGATACTATAAGATACTTTAATATTGATTAAGCTACAGGATTTGATAGAGAGAAAATAAAAAAAATTCAATTGAAACAAATAATATTTATTGCATAATCATAGCAATGAAATGTGTATTAGTAGAATAAAAAGAATGTCAAGGACAAAATGGGGTCAGTATATATATTGCAACCTTGAAAAGATTATGAAAATTTGGTTTAAACTAGTTGAATACTTTTTCATAGGTTGAATGATATAAGGAGAATTTCTGGTTTGAATTTATCAATTATTCTTAGGTTTTTTAAATTCTTAATGGCATATCAACCGTCTTAGGGAATTCAATACCAAAGCCATTAATGTAGAAGAACAGTAGTGGTACTATTTAACCCATAGCTGGAGAGATAAGGAGACTTATACTTTTCCTTCTAAAGGGTATAAGTTTGAAAGTGAACATAATAGTGCAAATGGAGTTTAAACTCTCTATGATGTTGCTGTCTTGCATGTTAGCCACAACATCACAGGGACTTCCACCAAATTGTTCTTGTAGGCAGGATCAGAGATTCTGTTCAATATATTGATCCATATTGGATGCAATATTCACCTGGTGAGGACCACAAAACATAGCAGCGAATAGAAAGTAGTAATAAAAACAATTAAGATGAGAGTACTACTTCAAATAATTAATGAAACAGCATAATAATAAGCATTTTAGGTAAAAGAAAACAGGAGGCAAAAATTGATACACTTTGATACAGGAATTGAAAGTCATTTGTCAACCAGACAGGAAAAACAAATTGTCTGGTCTTTACATTAAAAAAAGAAAGAAAAGGAATTAGGGTTAGGGAGTAGGGTGCCTGGAATTTTGTGGGTTTTTTCTAAAATTCATTTGAAATTTCTCATTATTTCTTTGTCTGAAATTGCAGATCTAACATATTTTAGAAATATAGGGTCTGCTGAAATAAGCATTACTACAAAAAAATATGAGTCATTTTTAAAGGTTTTTCTTTCAATTTATTATTATTTTACATCGAGCAATCTATTGGATTTTGAATTACTTTGATAAGAAAGAAAATCCTAAAATAGAATCATTCCCACCATTGGACAGAAAAAGGTACCCCAAATAACGAATATGAGAATTTCGTCAATGCACACCTTGAGGCAGCAGCAAAGTGTATTCCAACAAAATCTAGAACTAAATATAGAGTCCCATGGGAAACAGTAGCAGTTAGAGAAAAACATGCACATGTGAAAACTGTCTCCAAAAGCTATCGGAAGAACCCAACAAACACAAATGCCCGAAAACTAAAAAAGGCACAATATCAATTCATCATCATATCGCGCTGGTAGCACGGATATCCCTGACCCTCTCTCGCCACTCCTCCCTATCGTTCATCGCCCTAGGTAGGTCTTCAGGACAACATCCTGTATCCTCACATAGCTGCTGAATGTATGTTCGTGCTGGTCGTCCTGCTTTTGCGCGGCCATGTGTGGGGATCCATAAGAACAGACAGAATACATACAAAATCAGAGAGATAAGATTAGAGACTCAGTGGAAGATAGGCAATCTAGGATATTATAGCAAACAATAAACAAAGTGAGTAGAAGGAAGAGCACAGCCAAGGCAAAATTAAAAGCTGCAAACCAACAAGAAAGAATAGAACTGTGGAAATAGCATTTCGAAAATCTACTAGGAAACCCACTGAAAGTTTCGCATGAACCAATCAGCAGAATTATTAGTAAGCAATTGGACATTAAAGTAGGACCATTCACTCTAGAAGAACTCGACTCGGTTCTTAGAAAAATCAAAAATAAGAAAGCTGTAGGGCTTGACAAGATTCCCCCAGAAGTATGGAAGACCAGACAATTCGACGACATACTGCTCCGACACTGCAACGCAGTCTATAATCAAAATCCAATAGACAGATGGATGAAGGGATGCATCCTCTTCTTCCCTAAAAAGGGTGACCTCAGATTAGCCAAGAACTACCAAGGTATAACACTTACATCCATAGCAGCCAAAATTTACAATACCCAACTACAAAACCACATAGAACCCAAAATCGACAACATCCTTAGGAAAAACCAAAATGGCTCCCGAAGAAATAGATCCATGACCTCACAAATATTGACCATCCGTAGAATCCTTGAAGGCGTATGGACAAAAAACCAACAGGCGACATTACTATTTGTCGATTTTACCAAGGCCTTTGATTCCATTCACAGAGGAAAGATGGAACAAATCCTACTAGCATACGGCCTACCAAAAGAAACTGTAGCAGCAATAACGATTCTCTACAAAAACACCAAAGTGAAAGTACATTCACCGGATGGAGACACAGAATACTTCGACATTGTAGCAGGAGTACTACAAGGGGACATGCTAGCCCCATACCTCTTTATAATCTGTCTAGACTACATGCTTAGAACATCGATTGATAAAATCAGAGAAAACAGCTTCAAGCTGACAAAGAAAAGAAGCAGAAGGTACCCCGCAAAAACAATTACCGAAGCCGACTACACCGATGACATAGCAATACTGGCGAATACACCCAACCAGGCCGAAACACTACTGCATAGTTTAGAACGATCCGCCGCAGGCATTGACCTCCATGTCAATGCACACAAAACTGAATATATGTGCTATAATCAAACAGGCGACATTTCCACACTAGACAGAACCTCTCTGAAACTGGAAGACAAATTCACCTACCTAGGAAGCAGTGTCTCATCAACCGAAAAAGACATCGACATGTGGCTAATGAAGGCATGGACAGCTATTGATAGGCTATCAACCATATGGAAATCAGACCTGACCGATAAAATGAAATGCAGTTTCTTCCAGGCAGCGGTCGCATCGATACTGCTGTATGGATGCACTACTTGGACACTAACAAAATGGCTGGAGAAGAAGCTAGATGGCAATTACACAAGAATGTTGCGAGCAATATCGAACTAGTCCTGGCGGCAACACCCAACAAGGCCCCAACTATACGGCCACCTGCCTCCCATCACGAAAACTATCCAAGCTAGATGAACCAGACATGCAGGACACTGCTGGAGAAGCAAGAACAAGTTCATAAGTGATGTACTCCTATGGACCCCCACATATGGCCGAGCAAAAGCAGGATGGCCAGCTCAAACATACATACAGCAGCTATGTGAGGATACAGGATGTAGTTCTGAAGACCTGCCAGAGGCAATGAACGATAGGGAGAAGTGGCGAGAGAAGGTCAGGGATATCCGTGCTAGTGGCACAACATGATGATGATGATGATAATATATATATATATATATATATATATATATATTGGACTGGCTAATTGGGTAGAGTGTTCGCCAATGACCTGGGAGACTGTGGTTCAATCCCATGTAGAGTCATACCAAAGACTCAGAAAATGGTACTTGATACCCACTCATCATTATAAGTTATGTATCAAGGGTTACATGGAGCAAACCAGGGAAAGGAGTAGCACCCTTCACTACACCTCAGTGTAGTAGCTATTGAAAAGGGAGCCTTTGGGGGTCGCCCTCGACTCTGGTCGCCAACATTATTTTTACTCATATTTATATATAAAATATATGTATATAAATATAATATATTTAAGCATGTTTGATTAAATAATAAAAACACATTTTGTCTATATAATCTTATCAAGATCCTTTCAAGTTTCCTGATAGGTGTCTAAGTTTCAAGTTAGAATTGGTGGATGAATTTACCAAAATTGTCCCAAGCGCTTTTGGACCTTTCATAGGCCATCAGCAGGAGTTGCTTACATATATAAAGAGTGATTTTTAAAGAGTTTTTTAGGTTTTTTATAACATTACAAAATTACGTAAATGCAGAGTTGAATAAAACAGAAATAGAAAATTATCAAGAAATATGAAATATTTAAAAAAAACAAAACTAAAGGCATTTCAAAAAATTTTCACAATTTTCAAAATTAATTCTACTGATTTTAGGTACTTTGTTTTTATATGTAGGGCTTCAAGGATTCGTAGTCACAGCTTATTAATTTTGTGTGCTTTTATAGTGGTGTTTTCAACTAGAATTTTTTGAAATTTGGATTTGGTAATAGAATGGGTTTTAAGATGTAAGGCTATGGAGCTAGAATCATTAAGGTACATCGTAAGCCATCAAGAAAGAGTTGTCGTGGTAAGACCAACATACATATAATTTTCTTTGGAGACACAGTGTCCTAAGGTACCAGGACACTGCTGGAGAAGCAAGGACGAGCTCATAAGTGATGTACTCCTGTGGACCCCCACATATGGATGTGCAAAAGCAGGACGACCAGCACGAACTTACATACAGCAACTATGTGAGGACACAGGATGTAACCCTGAAGACCTGCCGGAGGCGATGAATGATAGGGAGAAGTGGCGAGAGAGGGTCAGGGATATCCGTGCTGGCGGCGTGACATGATGATGATGATGATGATCAAGAAGTTCAGTGGAGGGGAAAGAATTATTGAAAATAATTAGGTTGGAGATGTTAAATTTGTTGTAATAAATGTTTTATTTTATAAAGTTTTATTTTTTGGTAGGATTGGTAGAGAGAACATTTTTTTGGATAAGGTTTTTTAGTATATGTTCATCTATCTTATAATTACTATGAAATTGGTTTTTGTAGTAAAGGTTTATTGATTGTTTATGGTTTAGGGTATTGTCTATGTTATGTTGTTCAGTTTTAGTAATGAAATTTTTAATTTCTGTATCAACAATGTAGTTGGGAAACCCATAATTAATAAGGGTTTGTTTTATATTTTCAAGTTTGTTGAGGAAGAGTGTAGCTTAGTTCTGGAAATAAGTGTTTTTATGATTGTTCTTTTATAGCGGAAGGGGTATTCACCATGGAAATTGAGGGTGCAAGGATTAATGTTGGTAGGTTTTTTATATGTGGAGGTGGAAAATCGGTCAATATTGCTTGTGTCTACTAGTACACCAAGAAATGGGATTTTATTGTAGATATTGATTTCTTGTGTGAAATTGAGAGCAGAATTATTTTAAAAGGTATCTTGTATTATGTTAATTTCATCACTGCTATTAGTAAGAAGGAGTATGTTATCAACATACCTTAAATAAATATTAGGTTTATTGATGGTATTAAAAACCTTCTTTCAAGGGTTGACATGTAAAAGTTACTGAAAATGGGTCCCAAAACTGACCCCATCATAATTTCATCCTTTTGGATGAATATTTTTCCATGGGGACCATAAAATGGTACCACAGTAGTGCAGAGTAAAAGTATTTTATGTAAAGTATTGGAGTTGATTTTGAGTGGAAGGAGCATTGAATGGTGGTAAATATTGTTAATGATTATAATGATTGTTTCTAAAACTGGAACATTTGTGAATAAATTATATACATATATATATATATAGATAGATAGATAGATATCGATATAGATACAGATATATATATATATATATTCTCTTAAAAAAAGAAAAAAACAATTGGTCACATTAAGATAATAAATTTATTTCCATCCTATTAAAAACCATTGATATAAGTCAATGCTCTAAAAAATTAACAGGACTTCTTCAGATCAAATAAAAAAATGGATTAAAATAACTTTTTCACCTTCACAACCAGACTTGGAAAAAAAACTTATTCCTCCTATATAAATATAACCCTTCCAATTCAAGTAACAATAAGTATCAACTTAATTTTGGCATGTAAAGAAACATCCAGTTTCATCATACTTCTAATTTAACAGAGGAAAAATTTACAGCTACAAAAATACATGTCTAAACATTCAAACATTTATATAAAAAAAAATTTTTTTCAGACATATCTAATTTTAGTACATCAGTTTTTATCATGAAAATGAACTAAAAATTATAAAACTAATGTTATTTATGTCGTGACCCGCCCAAAAACGTAAACAAATTGGATCACTCAAACCCTTAAAAATGCTACATCCGGCTACAACTGGAAATAATGAAACCTTCTATAGCCCTGATCTGCCTTAAAAGCTAAAATAAAAGGGAATAACTTACATTTTTACAACATTAAGAGAGCTTGTCTTTCAAAAGTACTCTATTAAAATGAAGTGGATTATCTTTTGAAGCCTACCCCAAAAGAAGGACTGTATTTCCACTTCTTTTTTTATAGACAAACTTTCTGTCTACGCAGCCCTATAGTGTGACATAGCAATCACCTTGTATCAACAAGGCTCCTTTAGCAGTCCGGTGGCTAGCACAACTTCTTGTAGTGAAGCTCTTAAAGGTGCAATCTTACATAGTGTAGTCGCATTCGCCTTACCTCAACATAGATATGCAAAAAGGTCCTTTTAAGGACCACTAGGTCTCTTTCTTTGGGTTGGAGCATCTCTGACAGTTCTTACAAACTCATCAAAGCAGACAGCCTGGAGGCAAATACGAAGAGGACTCTAAGACCACCCGATCTTAGTTTCCCTGTCCATTCATTCACTCAGCTGCACAATGTTAAGGTACAGCAACCTTAGCTATCGGTTCCCTGTCTGCACAGCACTAAGATACAGCAAATCTTAGCCATAGCTTCCAGGTCTGTTTGCTCGATTGTGCAGCGCTAAAGCACGGTTAGCCTTAGCCATCAGTTCCCCGTTCATTTGCTCAACTTCACAGTGCTAAGGTACGGTTAGCCTTAGCCATTGGTTCCCGGTCTGCTCAGCTTTGCAGCACTAAGGCACGGTTAGCCTTAGCCATCAGTTCCCTGTTCACTTGGCTGTGCAGTGCTAAGGTACAGCAGCATTAGCTATTGGTTCCCTGTCTGTTTGCACGGCTGCACAACACTAAGGTATGGCAACCTTAGATATCAGTTCGCTGTCTGTTTGCACGGCAACCTTAGCTATCAGTTCCCTATCTGTTCAGTTGACTTCACAGAGCTAAGGCACGATAGTCTTAGCATATAAACTACAACTATACTAGCTATCGTCATCGATCATCTAGCAGTCTCTCTACCAACTACAATCATACCAACTACCGACATCGATCACCTAGCTGCCTCTCTACCAATGACTACCATTCCAGGTACTGATATCAACCATCTAGTTGACTACACTAACAATATCAACACACACAGCAGCTGAACTTTATCGTTTTAGTAACCTATGACATATAAATTGTTATTTGTTATACTGTTATCTCGCCTTTGTTTCCTTCTTTGTTCTTTGGCTGTCAATTACTCACACGCTTAACTCTAAAATAATTTGTGGGGTTGACATGCTTATCGGCTCGGCAACAAATCCCCTACAAATTACAATAATAAAGTAAAAATTACTAATATAAATTCAAATTCTAATTCATTTACTAATTTAATAAATCATTATCTATTTTTTATTTATTTATTCACTAATTTTTGAAAATAGTCTAAATTTATTTCTATGCCTAAATCTCACAATAAAATCACATCTCTAATTTAACAGGTAAACAGGATCAATGTGCAACATAATTTGTATTTTTTCTTCCAGACACAAATTACATCTTCCATAAAAGTAGCTAGGAGTTGTAGAGCTTTTCAGAATTTTCATTGAATCTTTAGAGTTAAAGTTCTATTTTTCAACTTCCAAAAATGTTTGGATAAAGATGGTTGATTTCTCAAGCATTCAAGAGAGAAAGAATGAATATGATTATGATATCCTAACTTCCATCTAACCGACAAAATTCCAATATGATTTTTTTTATCTTTAAAAATTTCCTTTGCAAAATAGTAGCTTAATGCACAACATTTTTCAAATTACATATACCTCCCATTGGACAATCTTTTTTAGATTTCACATAGGGTTTTCTTTTTTCTTTTGTTTTTTTTTCCAAGACTGGTTGTGAAAGTGAAAAAGTTATTTTAATCTCTTGTTTGATCTGAAGAAGTCCTCTTATATATATATATATACACATATATATATAGCATAAATATATGTATTTTATATAACTATATATATATATATATATATATATATATATACATGTATCATTAAATAATAAAGACAAACTATGTCTGTATAATTTATTTAAAATCCTTTCAAATTTTCTGATCAGTGTCTTAGTTTCAGGTTGGAATTGATCAATGAATTTCCAAAAATTGTCCCAAGTGCTTCATAGGCCATCATCGTGGGTTGTTTGCTTGTTTAAGGTGTCTTTGTTTTCTAAAAAGGTTTTTGAAGTTTTTGGAAGTTTACACCATAACAAAAATACAAGAATGCAGTCGGATAAAACAGGGAAACTGATGTATTTAAAAAGGGAATGCTCAAATCCTTTTTATTATTTGATGAAACATGCTGAAATGAACAACTGCAGCCAAACTACACACACACACACACATATATATATATATATATATATATAAATATATTACATATACATATATATATATATATAAATATATTACATATACATATATATATATATATATATTACATATACATATATAAATATATTACATATACATACATATATATATATATAAATAAATATATTACATATACATATATATATATAAATATATTACATATACATATATATATATATAAATATATTACATATACATATATATATGTGTGTGTGTGTGTGTGTGTGAAATATATATATATATGTAGATGTAATATATATATATATATATATATATATATAAAAGTAATATATATATATATATATAATTAAACGGCCAACTTTTTTCTTGTTATACAAATTTTCCCTAGGTTTTTGTATTTTGCATTTTTAAACATCCATCATTGATTTAACATCACTAATATCATTCCTCATAGTCCTGATGATGGCTCATTAGAACCAAAACACAATAGTGTCGACTTTGCTTCTCAATAAATCTCTCCTACTTGGATTACCTTGTTATCAATTTTACTTTACATATATATGTATATATATATATATATACACGCTTTATTTATTTATATATATATATATATATATATATATACACTCCCCCATGGGGGTTGAGCACTCTGGCAAAGCAATTGTCGGCCGTCCCTAGCGTAATGCAAAGCTCTTCGTAAGAATTGAGCACTCTGGTAGCCGATAGGGTATAAAAAAATGTAAACAAAGGCTGCTGTTGCTAAAAAAAAATACCTTAAAATTCCCTTAGCCAACGTAGTCCGCTTGTAGCCGTGTGGTCTGAAGCCTTAGTCTATCGTAAAGTTGGACGGGTTTCGATCCCGGCTTCGAGCGTCCTGCGGGTCTAGCCACACTGAAGAGTTCTGATAGAACGAAACAGTCTGTCTGTGGATGACAATATATATATATATATATATATATATCACATATATATATATCACATATATATATATATATATACATAATTAGATTGATACAAACATATACTTAAGGAACAGACAGAATACATACAAAATTAGGTTGATAAACTAAGACACTCGGTTGCAGATAGGCAAGCCAGGATAGCATGGCAAATGATAAACAAAGTGAGCAGAAGGAAGAGCACTGTCAAAGCTAAACTGACAGCTACTGACCAACAAGAATGAATACACCTGTGGAAACAGCACTTCAAGAATTTACTCAGAAACCCTACAAAGCTACACATGAACCAATCATGAGAATTATAAGTAAGCAATTAGACATCAAATTAGGACTGTTTATCATAGCTAATAAGGATTTTCCATTTACCATAGCTAATGAGGATTTCCCGAGGCGTGCTTATTGCTAGTGGAAAAAAAATTACATATACATATGTTACATATATATATTACATATATATATTAGATATATATACATATATTACATATATACATATAACATATACATATATATAACATACATATTACATATATGTTACATATATATATATATATTTGATATGTATTATATATATATATATATATAATATTTTTTTTTTTTAAACAAAAATAAAAATATATTACATATATATATACATATATATATATATATATACATATGTAATATCATCATCATCATGTCGTGCTGGCAGCACGGATATCCCTGACCCTCTCTCGTCACTTTTCCCTATCGTTCATCACCTCTGGCAGGTCTTCAGAGCTACATCCTGTATCCTCACATAGTTGCTGAATGCATGTTCGTGCTGGTTGTCCTGCTTTTGCTCGGCCATGTGTGGGGGTCCATAAGAGTACATCTCTTATGAGTTCATCCCCGCTCCTCCAGCAGTGTCCTGCATGTTTGGTTCGCCTAACTTGAATAGTTTTCGTGATAGGAGGCAGGTGGCCGTACAGTTGGTGTCTTGTGGGTGTTGCCACCAGGACTTGTTCAAGATTGCTCGCAGCATTCTTGTGTAATTGCCGTTTAGCTTCTTCTCCAGCCGTTTTGTTAGAGTCCATGTAGTGCATCCATATAGCAGTATCGATGCGACCACTGCCTGGAAGAAACTGCGTTTCGTTTTATTGGTTAGGTCTGATTTCCATATAATCGATAGCCTATTGATAGCTGTCCATGCCTTCATTAACCTCGTGTCGATGTCCTTTATACATTTGTAATACATATATATATATATATATATATAACATATTACAGACATATACATATTACATATATATATATATAAGGAGTACGAGTCATGGTTATCTTTCGATGGCTGTTTTTATTCTCATCTATAGAAGCCACTCTTATAGATGAGCAGCAGTAGTTCCCCGATCGAACTGACAATCCTGAGCGTTAAGCCGCAGGACTCACACGTACATCACGCTGCTTCCCATGTTAGAAGAGAGGAAAAAAAAAAAAAAAAAAAAAAAACTTTTTTTTTTTTTTTACCTTAAGTTTCCAAGAGTGCTGTCTGTTAAAATTCAAAGACATTTTGGGGTATAAGGACGAGCTCATAAGCAATGTACTCCTGTGGACCCCCACATATGGATGTGCAAAAGTAGGACGACCAGTACGAACTTACATACAGCAACTATGTGAGGACACAGGATGTAACCCTGAAGACCTGCCGGAGGCGATGAAGGATAGGGAGAAATGGCGAGAGAGGGTCAGGGATATCCGCGCTGGCGGCACAACATCATGATGATGATGATATATAAGGATCATTAAATAAGTTTTCAGAAATTTTTCGTATGTGCACTTTTATTGATAGTTTACACATGAAACTCTAGTCCCCTTCGAAGTAATCTCCTCCAAATGCAATGCACTTGTTGTATCATTCCAACAACTTCTGGAAGGCCCCATGGAAGTCCTCTTGTGTGAGCGTGTCAATGACCTTCGTCACAGCCTTTTCATCTCCTCAATTCTCTCATAAAGACAGCCTCTGAGCTTAGAGAATAACCAAAAGTCACAGGGAGCAAGGTCTGGACTATAGGGAGGGTGAGAAACTGTCTTGATGCCCATCTTGGTCAAATAGTCTGTGACAAGGATGGAGTTGTGGACTTGTGCATTGTCCTGCTGGAAATGCCACTGACCCGATTTTAAGAGTGCTGGCCTCTTCCCAAGGAATCTCTTCCTGAACTCCCTTAAAACCTTAACATAGTAACCCTAACCCTTTGGCCAATCAACTCTGGTCTATTGACTTTCTTACTCCTTCCACAACTCTCATCATCCCTCACAGACTCCTTGCCTTCCTTGAATCTCTTATGCCACTCAAAAACTGATGCTCAATTCATGTAAGATGGTCGAAAAGCAGTCTGAAGCATTCCATACATTTCTGTGGCATTTTTCCAAGTTTAAAACAGAATATTATTGCATATTGTTCTTCTAAAGTGTCCTCACGTCCAGATTGCATTTTTGAAATTCACCAGCTGTGACAATCAGGCTTTATTAGGGTGTATTCCAATTGCTGCTGTAGCTGTTCATTTGAACTTGAAATCATAAAAATTGGTCAGTCATCTCATAAGATGTATAGCAATAACATACAGAATTTTCAAGAGTCTACGAGAATTCTAAATGCCTGTCCAAAAAAGTCTGGAAACTCATTGAATGCACCACTTATATATATATATATATATATATATATATATATATATATATATATATCTGACTCACTCGCCTAGAGAGTAGAGTGTTTGCCAATGGTCCGGGAGACCTGGGTTCAATCCCAGGTCGTATCATACCAAAGACTTTAAAAATGGTACTAGATACCTCCTTGCTTAACACTCAGCATTATATGTTACATATTGTGGGTAATGTTGAGCAATCCTGTGAAAGCAGTAGTGCCCTCCTCTACACCTTAGAGTAGTAGCTATTGACAAGGGAGCCTTCTGGTCGCCGTGGACTACGGTTGCCAACTTTACTTTGTTTTACTATATAATATATCATATAAATTATTTTAGTTATAATTATTTACATATATTTTCTGAAGGCATTTCAAATGCAAGACTGGTGTATATCAGTGAAACAAACTGGTAACACAATTCCATTTCACTATTTTCTAACATTATATGATTAAAAATATTTTGATGATTAAACCATTTAACAAGGAATATTAAAAAAAACAGGAAGTTATTGATTACCCTGTGTACTTGTCTAAAAACATTTAAAGTTTTTAAAAAATTCAACAAATTTCAACAAAAGAATCACCAGGATTTCAATTATAAGAAAAAAAAGTGTAAGACAAACAGTTGGCAAAGTATTTAATTGGTTAAATCCACAATGGACTCTAATTGGTCAAGCAACTGTAAGATATCTAATGAACTATTTCAAAGAAAATAACATCTGGCTGATGTCTCAAAGTGACAGACTATTTCTTTAAAAAATGATTCATATGAAGTAATTTATTTGTATGGTTTACAACTTAGTGTGTGTATATATATATATATATTAGTCATCAAGTTTATTGATAGCCAAATAAATATTGCATTCCTAACCTCAAAATATTTGCAAGATCAAGATACTATCACTTCTATCTCTTTCTCATTCCATTAAAAAATAAAAAGAAGACTACTAATTTCTATTTTATAATATTCCACATTTTGAATACTTAAAACTTTCTTAGAGAATGGTTGTCATGAATATAGTTAAAACTTGAAACAAAACCAATATCTTTGCATGGTAAGAGATAAAACATCATTCCTAGAAAATCATAAACTATCAATATAATAAACAGTGAATTTTTAAAAATAGAATGAATTCACCTTACCAAAGATGAAATTATTATTCCTTGGTACTTCCATCAAGGATCGATGTAGTATCTGATGTCACCTGTTGCTTAATCAGAGACAATAAAGAACACCAACTGTACAACAAATAAGCATCCCTAAATTACATCAATTTGTTTAACCCAATATAACAATGGAATCTAAATTTTTAAGCAAAGACTTATGAAAAACTAAATTTAAGCAGCTATTCAAAAAACAAATCTCTTATTTAAAATCAATTAAAATCCTCTGTTTTGTAAAAAAATGTTCCTTTAATTCAAAACAGTTCTTTAT
>OY757933.1:57996652-58123998 GCA_963585895.1 Sepioteuthis lessoniana | reverse complement strand
ACCTGGGATTGAACCCCGGTCTCCTGGGACCATTGGCGAACACTCTACTCACTAGACCAATGAGCCGGTCATATATATATATATATATATATATATATATGTAATGACAAAGCATACAATATGTATATATAGATACATATGAAATACAAATTTAGTTTATTTTAATTTTAAAACCATTTAATTCCTTTTTGGTGTTATAACAATAATCATAATTTTTCTTAAATGTATCCACATCAGGTAAGAGAACTGCATTCACTAGCAAACTCTTCCACAGACCTACAGCTCAATTGCTAAAAAATTTACTCATATATAATCTACATCAATTTACTTCAGCAGTATGTTCCTAATTTCTTAGGTTACAATACCTTCTAGTAAAAAATTAATTTTAAAAGAAAGCACATTATGGTTGACTGATTTAAAGCTACATATAATTTTAAACATTTCTATCAAGTCATCCTGGACTCTCCTACTTTTTAATGTTGTTAAACCTAATTTTTTCGACCTGGTCTCATAACTTATATCCTGTAAACTCAGATAATAACTTAGTTATATATCTCAAAATATGACCCATTTGCATAAACTCTCTCTTTTTTCTGTTACATAGAAAATCCTTCAGCCAACAATTTAATTGACTAATCATATGACAATTTTTGCAGCTTGTGGATAATACAACAATTTTTCATTCAAGGAAATGGATTTGGTGAACCAAGTTCAAATACTGGACAAAATTATTTGCATTTCCTTTTTCAATAAAAACACTTGCAAATGTACCATACCCAGATACGTGTGAAATGGACATATAATGTTCATATATATAACAGCATAGAACATAGAACCTCGAAACACGAAAAACACTTATGACTTCTTAGTTCAGGTACGAAATTTTTTATTACCTTTGAATTTAAAGGTTCTTCGACATAATGAAGAGAGATACACATTCTTTCTATTCTGGCTTTTTCATCTGCAGCCATCTTGTGCGACACCTGCCCAAGGCCTCCACGAGCAAGCGAAAGTCAACCCTTCTCGTTCGGTGTCCAGTTCTCAACTCTACTAACTGACTTTTTCAAAATCCCCCAAATCCTCCGCGCATTTCCGGTGCGTGACGTCACCCGCACTCTGTAGCCCCCATTTCCCATCTAGGCTATTGTGACATCTTTGAGTGACATGTGCGTGTGCGTGTGTGTGAACACCTGTGTTAATGTTGCACCTAAGTAACCCATGCACTGAGCCAAAAGGTTCTCAGCCTAACTAAACCCAAAGGCATAAAACGAAATCCCTCGGCCATTATATTACACAAAGACATGAATCTATCTCTTCTCCCTTTAACTATGGTTATGTAACCTAACCCCTCTGTCATGAGCAGGATGAGACACAAAGTCAATTTTTCCTCCACCTAGACTGGTTGCCTTACCAAGACTAGAAGATCCAGTTTGTGCTACTATTTATGCATAGCTGGTGAAAGAAGAAATGAACAAGGGCATTTTCCCAAGGGCATTAGCATGAAGTGAAATACAAACAGCTTCATCGAAGGTTTGTAATTGGATCACTGATTCCATTTCTTATTACATAACTGTTATGCTAAAAACATTTTCCTCAGTTATGGGTAAATCAACAGGCATATTTGGCTCTCTAGTCTAGATAAAGACAACTATTAATAAATTCTATAAGTCCTTCTCTAACAAGTTTTTTTACAAACCTACTAATCTATGATTAACAGAAATAGCTTTGTCACCAATTTTTAAATGTAGGAGTTTATTTTAGCCATTTTCCATATTCTTAAATACTCTTTTACTCTTACTTAGACTTACTTAGACTTATATCTTCTATTTCACTTTCACTTCTTCTATGTTTATTGCTGGTGAATCACTAACTTCTCACCCGCTTTTTCATTGTGTTCTCTGTTCTTCTGGCTGCCATGTCATCTTCTTCATATAGCTTCTCTGTGTCTGTTCTTATTTGTTGCTGCAAACCTAACTGTCTTAGTTCTTCTTTGCTTGGATAACAACAATGTAGACACCATTCTCATGTGCATATATTCTATTACTTACAACACATCCATTTCACCCGTTGTGACCTTTATGAGGAGTGATGAGCATGGTGAAAATCAGCTGTTCCCTTTAAACAGTCCTTGGTGACTGAAGAATTGTTCAAAATATTTTTCCAAGTTATTGTCTTATCACATGACATCTTAACCAATCATTGCTGTGGATTTGAACTGATCTCTGGGGTCACTGTCTGTCACTCAATTAGATGGCTAACAGTATCTTTCCATCTGTCTAATGATTTATAACTTATTCAAATTGCCTACACTACCTGTCAATAATACATTTAATTATCTATTATGCAACAATAATTCATATGATTCTAAGAGACAATCCTAAAATGCAACACAGAGGAAAAATTGCTTCAACAGAATGATAAGGATCCATGGATGGATCTTATCTGTTTCAATTGCTTTACCTGGATTTAGAAAGGTAAAGAAACTCATAACATCTGAAAATATAGAGAAAATATTCACAAAGAGAGAATTTCCTACCTGACAACTCAATAGAAAAGATGAAACTGCTATACTATAACCATAAACTCAAGGAATAAAGTCATCAAACCAACATTTGATATTTACCATTTTTCTTTAAAAACAAAAATTTGAAAGAATCGTCTTAATTCATTTGTTGTTTATTTATTATCACCCACATTATCACTTGATTGGTTTGGTTCGGTTTCTTTTGTTAATGGCATATCAACCCTTGTAGGTTATTTAATGTCAAAGCCATTCTCCTAGAAGAACAGTAGTGGTACTATTTAACCCATAGCTGGGAGGATAAGGGGGTTCATACCTTTCCCAAGGGTATTTGCCTGAAAGTGATTATCACTTGATGATTTTGTTTTACTATTCACATACAGGGGTGTACTGAAAAGTCCTCAACTAACCTAAGAGGGGATTAACTTTTAAAAAAATTTCTATTGAATTTATTTTGGAAGGGTTAAAGAAATTTGAGAATTAATGTTGAACTTCAGAATCAGTTCATATGAGAGTCGTTCAAGAAGTTCTAAGCCTCACTCAGAAGTAGTTAGAGAAATAAGACAGTTGCAGTATTTTCCAGTATATTCTCCCTTGACATCAATGCATTTGGTCTAACAATGCCCAAACATTACAATCCTATCACAGATGGAGGCATCCTGATCCTCCAAAAATTCCTCCACAGCACATATGACCACATCATTGTTTCCAAAATGGCAACCATGTAAGTGGGATTTGAGGTTAAGAAACAGGAAGAAGTCAGATGAAGCTAAATATGGTTAGTAAGGAGGATGGAGTTGCAATTCAAAGCCACAATTAGCTGCTTCAGCTTCTGAAACCTGAACAGTATGAATGGGTATGTTATCTTGAAAGAAAAGCACCTGCTCTCAGCTTTACTCAGTGTTTTGACTTGATTGCTTCCTTCAGTTGTTTTAATTCTGATGCATAATAGTTTTTCTCTTTTCCAGATAGTTTATCATGATTAAACCTTCAAAATAAAAACAAAAAAGGCATTACCTTGTCAACAAATGGTACCTGTTTGAACTTCTTTGTGGATGAAGAACCAGAGTATTTACACTATTTGCCAAGAATTTTTGATTCAAGATCGAAGTGTTGGACCCAGGTTTCATCTTGAGTTACTAATCTGTGGTGGAAATTCTTTGGGTTTGTCAGAAGTGTCCTGTAAATGTCAACCTTTTTCAGCTCGTGCTTTGGTATAAGCATTCTTGGTCATCCCATAGCCCAGTCGGCTGTAGGACTGTAGAATACACCAACTGTTTCTCTGCAGAGAGGTAAGACTTCACCAATGAATTTCTTGGATATGACACTAAACAATCTGATGGTGGGGTTCCAGTAAAGCTGGAGCTTTGAGGAATACAGAGTACCCCTTCACTGCTATTGCTCCCAGGTCCATGCTGGCCCGAAGTGGTAGCACCTGATAGGTCCTATCTATGGGTCAAATAGAACTAAACTGTGTATTTATGCTAAACTGAATTATTTGAAATAGAACAGTTTTGACATTTAACTGAACTGTTTTGACATTTAACTGTTTGGAAACAAAAACTATACTTACACTAAACTGAATTGTTTGAAATTTAATTCAGCGTTAAATAACCCGAAAAGGATTGATACACCATAAAACAACCAACCAACCAGCCAAAATTGATCATCCCAAAGATCTCAGTTTAAACAAAGTGGACTGAGCCGGAACTAATGCCTATGGACTTAACTATCTGCTGGACAGTAAGACATTTGTCATCGAAAACTTGTTCATTAATGGTTGATTTTTTGGACGACCTTGTAACTGTTGCTAAATTGACCTGTTAACTGTATCTTATTTTAACTACAATATCCAATCTTGAGGTAGTTTAGTAGGTCTTGTTGATTCCATTTTGTGCTGACCATTGATTGCTGCATTCTATGAGACCTTTACTTGAAATTGGTAAAGGGAACTAATATACAAGCCCTATTTAATTTACACAGCTGGTTACAACAGGCCAGGTGACAAGGTGAGAATTTGAGCCATTTCTTTCCTGTTTTCTCTTTCTTTGAAATGTATTTGCTGTTATCCTTTTATTGAATGTTATTTGTTTCTTCTTTGTTCAGTTTCAGGGTGTTTATCAAAATAAACTCAATGACATCAGTAAGAAGTGTTCACCATTTTTTGTAAGAAAACCAATGGCAGTAAAAGACCTGACTAAGGGTTATCTTCTGTGTTGTCCCTGCCCTGAATTTCACAGCCCACTTCTTCACAGTTGCATAGGAAGAGGATTCCTCAGCAAGTATTTGCATCATGTCCTCATGAATTTCCTTGGGTATCATACCGTTCTTTTGCAGATACTTAAGGACAGCTTGATCCTCTGTTTTGGCCATTTTTAGATTTGTTGCATACTTCGCAGCTTTGTATGAGCCTCACCTGCAAAGCAGTTAAGCCAGAAATCTGAAATAGTTTTTCTAGTTTTATAAGAAGTGATAAAGTGTTGCCTCAACAAAAATGTCCATCTATAGCTAATCTTTTTGAGTGAGGCTGAGAACTTTTTGAATGAGTCTTATGTAATAGCACGTACAAGATGCATACGATAAGTTTCCAGACTTTTTTCGTATGGACATTTAAAATTGTCATAGACTCTTGAAAATTCAGTATGTTATTGCTATACATCTTATGAGATGACTGACTAATTTTTATGATTTCAGGTTAAAATTAACAGCTACAGCAGGAATTGGAATACACCCTACTAAAGCCTGATTGTCACAATTGGTGAATTTCGAAAATGCAATCTAACACTTTAGAAGAACAATATGCAATAAAATTCTATTTTAAACTTGGAAAAAACATATGGAATGCTTCAGACTGTTTTTCAACCATCTTGCATGAATCGAGCATGAGTTTTTGAGTGGCATAAGAAATTCAAAGAAGGCAGGCAGTCTGTGAAGGATGATGAGACATGTGGGAGGAGTAAGGAAGTCAATACACCAGATTGGATTGTCCAAAGGGTTAGGATTAGGCTTAGGGTTACAGTCATTGTCATATGAAATGAAATTGGCAACCTGAGTTCAAATCCTGGACAAAGTCATTCATATTTCACTTTGCATTGCTGCCCTTGAGAAAAGCAAGGGGCCATCTCTTTTTCTCCCAGAAATGAGTAAATAGTTAGGCAGACCAGTATCTGTGGCCTTAGCATGGAAACCAGACTAGGAGGAGGAAAATTCTAAATTCAAACCACTCGTACTCAGCTTAAAAATTGGCCTTGTGTCATATTTTCCCTGTCTCAAAGGAGTTTAATTAATACCAACATTCAAGATAATATCATGACCACAATTACTACAAGTGTATGAAAAAACAATAATTTTCAGAATATTGTCTGAAAATCATTTACACTGCTTCTTTCTGATATAAATAAACATTGAAATATTGATTTTTATTATTATTCAAATGTAACCAATTATTAAGTTCTTAAGATAGTATTGTTGTGTAGAATTCTTCAACACTAAACTTGAGTTGTCTTCAATTCCATTGAGATCTCTTGAGTTCACTTTCTGTAATTGAGAAAATTCTAACAATAATAAGCATAACCTTATGAATTTTAGACATTCTTCATCATTTTTCAATGATGAAGTATTAAAATTTGACTTAATGCAAGAATTTCATATGTGTCACATGATAATTTCAAATAAATCCAAACAATAATTTATGTTTGTCTTATTTGATTGGCATGACATTTGTAAGTAAACAAATTTTGACTGTACAGATTGTTTCATAATTTTTGAAGCAAGATTATCAGACAACAATCAAGGACCCCAAATGATTGAGTATTGAAAATTACATTTATTAAAAGGTAAAAGAATAAGATTTTAGGATCTGTAAGCATTTAGTATTGAATATAAGCTAAAAACGTCAAGAGAAGCCCTAGAACACATGCTTCAGATGTCCGCTTTTCAGTTACACTGTTGAATGCAGCATGTAAAGTTGTTGATAACACATGCACATTCCTCCCATGTGATTGCTGGAATCTTCTCAATGATAGCTGCCTTCACTGAACCAATGGTGTGAGGATTGCCCTGGTAGATGTTGTCCTTGAGGAACCTTCAGAGGAAGAAATCAAGAGGGTTCAGGTCCAGTAAGTGAAGTACCCATTCCACTTCAGCTTTGCAGCTGATGAGACACTCCACAAATTTTTCACAGAGTCATGCCATCATAACATTAGCAGTGTGAGGAGGAGCACCATCCTTTTGCAACCAGTTTCTCCTCATCAAGGTCCTCATGCTCTCCCCAGAACTGCTCAATCTCTGGAATGTAATTTTTTTTGTCACTGTCACTGTATTACTCCAATCATCTTGAACGAAAAATGGTCCAATGGTGCCATTCTTTGGGATGGTGACCCACCCCATACACTTTTTGAATGCAGAGAGCATTCAACAACTCTTTAAAGGTTCTCAATTCCCCAAAACACCCACTTCTGAGAGTTAACATAATCATTCAAAAGGACGTGGGCTTCATTTAAAAACCAACCATCTTTCAAGAATTCCTTGTCATCATAAATCTTATACAAAAACTACTGGCATATGGCTACCCTCTTTTCCACATCAGTTTGGGTCAGTTGGTGGTTGATCTGGAGGGATAAATATTAAGATCTTTAATATGACTACATCAAACAGAAGATACAAAGATTCCAAGTCCTTGGCTTCTCCATTACAAAGTTCTTGACAAACTGTGGCAGAATGACTCATGTGCCATGGTGACATTCTTGGGTATTTGGATCATTATTGGAGTGCCAGAAGATGAAGAACCCATTGCCCAATGATCTTCACAAATCATGAGTTTCAAAGTTCTAGGCCAACTTGAAAATCTGACCCCTATTTGGAAATGTGTTAAAAATAAACTTCCTTCTGTATCTTTCTTGAACAATCTTGAAAGATATGGTTTTGTAATATGTATTCCCAAAAAACAATCTTCTGCTTCATCATCCAAGACATGATTTCACTGTATTTGGTTAAGTACATCAAAATGTTAATTATTTCCCAACAATAACCTGAAAAGAGAGAGAGAATAAAATAAACAAGAAAGATCTGCAAGACTGCTGCTTTGTTTAAACAATTGTTAAACACCCAGTATAAGTCATTTTCACAAAAAAATTATCAATTTTTCCAACTGTCCATTTCACTGTCTATATTTAAGAGTTTTAAATTTAAAATAGATTTTTCTTTTATTGAAACTCTGTTGTATAGCCACATAATAAATATGCATATATACACATATACATGCAGAATACATATTGACGCAATGAATAAAGACGAGCGAAGACTTCTTTAAAAAATATACCTCTCACTTTATTTGAAAGGTTGCATGTGAGAGGGAGTTGGAGACCAAACAGAACTGCAACATATTGACCCTCATTCTTATGGCCATCAGCATTGTGTCTTTCTTGTTCTCCAGGGCTGCTCAACCGGAGGCCCACTCTGCTGGGTGCGGGCTTTCTCTACCGCATCTTGTCAACAACGGGTCTCCAAAAACTAACTGACTTCCTGTCTTCACCGTGTTATATAATAGTTCAATCGCCCACTCAATATCTTTGGAATGGCATGTTTGATCGTCATCAAGCGGAAATAACTGTCATGCAGTTCACAGGTCACTCTCTTCCGGTGCATCAGTCGATGACTGTACCATGGGATTTTACCTTGTCCCATATTGTCAGCCAAGCCCACCTATGCAATTTCTTCCCATAACTGCCATTGGAATGTGTCACTTCCTTCCGGTGCATCACTTTGGAATGGCATGTTTGGCCAGGTCAAAGGTCAATATACAACAACTCCAGATTTTTGCTTTCAGGAAAATTTCCTTATAAGTCTGTTTTTCTTTTAGGTCAAATTGTGTTGTCATTTACTTAGCTTAGCTAAGCTTTGCACAAGGCTAGAAGCTTTCATTCAACTTATGAAGAACATTCAAAAAGTTCTTAGACTCACCCAAAAAGATGAACATACTTGAACATTTTTGATGTGGCAACACACTACCTCTTCTAAAAAATTAACTCAATTTTTTCTAGTTTTATAAGAAGTGGCAGTGTGAACTCAATGTTCAGCTATGGTATTCTTTCTTGGTTAGGCTTAAAACCTTTCAAATAACTCTCATAGTCTTCCAAACATTGCTTTTGTAGGGTTCCCAGTGGAGTATAGGTTAACATGCTGAACAGTGACATCATAGTCAGTGAATTTGAACCCTTGTTGCATTATTACATTCACTTTTCAACTAATACCCTTGGAAAAGGTATTAATCTACTCATCCCTCCAGCTATGAGTTAAATAGTAACACTACTGTTCTTCCACAAGGATAGCTTTGACATTAAATAACCCATGAAGGTTGATATATCATTAAATAAAGAAACCAAACCAAACCAAACCAAATCAATCCTTAATATTTCTTGCATGCAGGTTACTTTTGCCAGATGTTTCAACCCAACCAATTATTCTTATTCTTACGAAATGAATAGTTTGAACTAAAATTTAAGTATGATTCTTTGTGTGTTGGGTTTTAGATTCTGTGATGTAATCAGTGATTTGAATCTACTTGGATGTAAGGAACATAATCCTGTTTACATTAAGGGACAGAAGTTGTCTTCCAAAAAATGTAGCAGAAAATAAAAGAGAAAGAAGACCCAGAGAGAATTTAACATCTCTTTCTTTCTTTCTTTTTTGTATTGTTGTCTATATAAAAGTCTTAAAATGATTTACACTCTTGTTGCTTTGATTTTGCTTGATATAAAACCTTGATGGGATTGATCTCTGTTGAAATATTATTGATGTTAAAGTTTTATTTAAGAGAAATTATCATATTTTCAAAGAGATAAAAATGGATACAAATGTGATTAGGTTAATAAAAATGTTTCACTCTAAAAAGAGCAAGAAGCAAACAATATTCAGCTGACACTATTACTGATGCAAACTACACAGATGATCTAGTACTTCTCACAAATACACCTCCTCAAGCTGAATCATTTATGCATAGCTTAGAGAAGGCAACAAGAGGCATCGGTTTCTACATGAACTCAGATAGAATGGAGTTCATGGGATTTAATTTAAATGGTATCATTTTCTCATTAAATGTAATATAATTAAAGACGATACTTAATTATATTAGGTAATCATTTTATTTATATTGATAAATTGTCAGTTGGCTGGGAATTTTGAATGAAAGGGTAAATCGCGAAGGTCATTTGTGTACACATGTTGCAGTCAACCTATCATAACAGGAGTTCTATTTTGAAATCGTCGTTGTTGGCCAGATGTTTAATATAAACACATTCTGAATTCAATGACAGCTGATTTAGCTATCAGGTATGGAAAGAAATTTAATGACACATGTTCTTATATCATTAGAGGATGAGGTAATTAATATATTATATAAGCAAGAGATTTTTGAAAGTTAAGTCAGTTTGGGGCAGTCGAGTTCAGAGTTGAGGGCCAGTTGAGTTCAGAGATCTGAGTCCTCTGGGGGCAGTGTTGGTTGAGTGTGAAAAGTGCAGTCGATATTTTCTTTCATCTACCAGAACAGGTATCTGATAGCATTTCTATGTAAGAACAAATATCTTTTATTTTGTCTTTCTCATGTGTTTCAATGGCCAACTGCTGTCTGAAATGTTGCAAACAGAAATAAACTCTTCACATTGGGAACAACAGAGTTGCTTTGTACTTTGCAAAATATAACATTTATGCATATTTATAATCCCATAATATAACATAAATGGCAAGTCTATGAAATGTTATGCAACTAGTCATAATTTTTAACTTGGATAACAATTGTTATAATTCAAGCATGTTACTCTGATAGCTTAGATTATTGGAGAGGAGATAGGCACCGCCAAGTAACCACTATTGTCCTGAATGATGCTATGGAGAGGAAATAGATGGAATGTCACAATGATGACGGAGTAGATTATGGAAAGGGAGATGTACAGCACCAAGAAACCCACCATTGAATCTGATAGATGCCATGAAAAGGAAATACTTCCATGTCACTCTGATGATGTGGCAGATTATGGGGGAAGAGGTGGGGCATCACCAAATAACAACCATTGTCCTGAAGAATGCCATAAAGAAGAAATACTTAATAACCCTGATACTCTGATGACCTATTAGAATTTAGGAGAGGAAATATGTAACACCAAGTAATCACCATTAAACCTAATAGATTATATGCAAAGAAAATATGTAGCATGTCACTTTGATGATCTTGTAGATTATAAGAGATGAGATATGCAGCAACAAGTAACAACCATTTTATCGGATAGATATCTTGAAAAGAGAATAATTTACTTATCTCTGTGATAACATGTTTGATTATCGGAGAGGAGATGGGCATTACCAAATAACCACCATTTCCCTGATAGATACCATGAACGAAGAACACATGTCATCTTCATGACCTAATGGATTATGGGAGAGGAGATGTGCCATTTGAAGTAACGACCACTGAAAATGATAAATGCTATAAAGCGGAAATACTTTGTATGTTACCCTGATGACCTAGTAGATTATGGCAGATGAGGTATGAATCACCAAATAATCAACATTGAGCCTGATAGATGCCATGAAGGGGAAATACTTTCTATGTCCCCCTGATGACCTAGTAGATTATGGAAGATGAGGTATGCATTACCAAATAATCAATATTGAAACTGATAGATGCCATGAAGGGGAAATACTTTCTATGTCCCCCTGATGACCTAGTAGATAATGGCAAATGAGGTATGCATCACAAATTAATCAACATTGAAACTGATAGATGCCATGAAGGGGAAATACTTTCTATGTCCCCCTGATGACCTAGTAGATAATGGCAAATGAGGTATGCATCACCAAATAATCAACATGGAAACTGATAGATGCCATGAAGGGGAAATACTTTCTATGTCCCCCCGATGACCTAGTAGATAATGGCAAATGAGGTATGCATCACCAAATAATCAACATGGAAACTGATAGATGCCATGAAGGGGAAATACTTTGTATGTCCCCCTAATGACCTAGTAGTTTATGGCAGATGAGGTATGCATCACCAAATAATCAACATTGAAACTGATAGATGCCATGAAGGGGACATAGTTTGTATATTCCCCTGATGACCTAGTTGATTATGGAAGATGAGGTATGCATTACCAAATAATCAATATTGAAACTGATAGATGCCATGAAGGGGAAATACTTTGTATGTCCCCCTGATGACCTAGTAGATTATGGCAGATGAGGTAGGCATCACCAAATAATCAACATTGAAACTGATAGATGCCATGAAGGGGAAATACTTTGTATGTCCCCCTGATGACCTAGTAGATTATGGCAGATGAGGTAGGCATCACCAAATAATCAACATTGAAACTGATAGATGCCATGAAGCGGACATAATTTGTATATTCCCCTGATGACCTAGTAGATTATGTCAGATGAGGTATGTATCACCAAATAATCAACATTGAAACTGATAGATGCCATGAAGGGGAAATACTTCCTATGTCTCCCCGATGACCTAGTAGATTATGTCAGATGAGGTATGCATCACCAAATAATCAACATTGAGCCTGATAGATGCCATGAAGGGGAAATACTTTCTATGTCCCCCCGATGACCTAGTTGATTATGGCAGATGAGGTATGCATCACCAAATAATCAACATTGAGCCTGATAGATGCCATGAAGGGGAAATATGTTGTATGTCACCCTGATGACCTAGTAGATAATGGGAAATATGTGCAACACCAAGTAACCACCAGTTGACCTAATAAATGCCATGAAATGGAAATACTTGACATGTCACCCCGATGACCTTGTAGGTTATAGGAGGGGAAGTGTGCATTACCAAATAACTGACCATAAACCTGATAGATGCCATGAAGAGGAAATACTTTTCTTGTCACCTTGGTGTCATTGTAGATTATAGGACAAGAGATGGGCATCCCAAAATAACGAACATTTCCCTGAGTGATGCCATGAAGAAGAAATTCTTTTGTCCCCCTGATGTCAAAGTATATTGAGGGAGAGGAGATGGGCATCGCCATGAAAAGGAAATTGCTGGTAAGTTACCATAATGACCTAGTAGATCATGGCAAAAGAGATGAGCAGCACCAACTAATCACCATTGACCCTGATAGATGTCTTAAAGGGAAATACTTTGTATGTCACCCTGATGATCAAATAGATCATGGGAGAGGAGTTGTGCACCACCAGTCAACAATGACTGAACCTGAGAAATGTTTTGAAGGGGAAATACTTGACATGGTACCCTAACAACCTAATAGATTATGGGAAGTATCCATCAAAACTATCAACAATAATTTACTCCTAATCACTCCACCTAGATATACAACCAACAAGTATTCTTCATTGACAGTATTGCATTATGACCTACATGAAATTTATGCCACATGCAATTGTAAAGATGGGACTCATTATAGAGTTATTTTCTAATAGGTTTAATGGTTACCATTAATGATTCACATGTTGATAGATTTAAAAATAAATCTGGATCTCATAATGATTCATTCTTGATTTCATAATACTTGATTGATTCCAAATTTTCATATTTTAGATTTCATTTTAAATAAACCTAAAATATTGTTGGGCCTGATTTTAACCCCATTTTTTCATCCAAAGCAACACTTTACCAATTTGAGAAATATTTTTTCACTTTCATTTTTTTTAACCTTTCACTGCATGTTCATCTTAAAATCATTTTCAGCTTTGAAAAGCAATAACACAATTTTTTATGCATATTATACAATACAAATGACTTTCCTGCACAGATAATGATAGCATTATATCATTCCTTTCTACATTTTATACTGTTTAATCCATTGAAATAATCACAATCAATAAATAAAAAAGTTCCTGGCCTTCTAATCAGTCATTATATCCTGCAAATATTCCAATCTCCACACAACCAATGGCCAATCTGTAAAATATCAATTTATTTTTAAACAATGTGTTAGGATCATGAAATATCCAGTTAACTAGCATTTCTACCTGTGGGCTCTTTTTAAATAGACTTCACTTTTTTTTATCCAATATTTCATGTCACCATAACACAACAATAAATGTCATATCATTGCAAGATTGAGGGGGGGGGTATGTTTTATGGAATATCAATCTTTGTGGGCCATTTATTGCTAAATCCTATTTATCTAATATTTTTATTCATATAATAGTGTTAGAATGCTTTAACTTAGAAAATAAAGTGATTTCCAGGGCAATTTGCAACTTAATAATTTGGGGGGGGGGGGTCTGTGTTTTAGTTCACCCTGATCACTATGATTTCAAAAGGGTGGTAACTACTGAATGCTAATTATAGTGTATTTCTCCTCATTTATTGATCTGAAATTAATTATTGAGTAAATGTTATAAATAAAATGTCTCTTGATATTGCACCTAATGACCAATAGATGCTGCTTTTAATCAAGTTATCTGTAAAGGAGAAAATTTCAGATGCTAATGTGACATCATCTTACAAATACACATTATAACTATGGGTAGTTTAAACAAGTTATAGAACAGTAGTGGATCTTCAGTTTATTATGTGATGATCAACATGATTAATCTTCCATTTCATATTGGGTGGGGAGTCTCCATGGCATAATGGCTAAAGTACTGGACTGTGGCCTTGAAGTTCTGGACTGTAGACTTGAAGTACTGAACTGTGGCCTTTAAGTACTGAACTGTGGATTTGAAGTACTGGACTGTGGCCTTGAAGTACTGGACTGTGACCTTGAAGTACTGGACTGTGGCCTTGAAGTACTGAACTGTGGATTTGAAGTACTGGACTGTGGCCTTGAAGTACTGGACTGTGACCTTGAAGTACTGGACTGTGGACTTGAACTACTGGAGTGTGTACTTGAAGTACTGGATTGTGGTCTTGAAGTACTGGACTGTGGATTTGAAGTACTGGACTGTGGCCTTGAAGTACTGGACTGTGGACTCCAAGTACTGGATTGTGGACTTGAAGTAAACAAGTTCAAACTCCAGTTGCAAAAATTTATTCACTTTCAGACTAATACCTTGGGAAAATTATGGAACCCCCTTATCCCTCCCAGTAATGGATAAAACAGTATCACTGCTATCCTCTACAAGGATGGTTTTGGTATTAAATAACCCAAAAAGGTTGATATGCCATTAAAGAAATCAAACCAAAATATTTTATACCTATATATATATATATATATATATATATATATATATATATATATATAAAAGATAAAGTTAAAAACCTAACTATGCTTAAAATTAATGACAATGGTTTATAAAATGAATCCTGGACATCGGTAAACAGGAAATTTCTCTCTCTCCTATAACTCTATATGTTTCATGAGTTTTTAATTAGCAGTAGCCTCAAAATGTCTACCTTTAGAAGTCTAATAATTCTTCTACCTAAATATCCATTTCCCTTTTTGTTAGGCTTATAAGCTTCTTTTTTTTCTTTTTCTTTCCCAACAATGGAAACTGCAATTTCTATTTCTGTTCTTTGGAATTGGTGAACAATCCTTCAAGACATTTTCCCATTTGATTTTCAATTTTGTCTTATTTTTTTCACTAACAAAAGAGCAAAAAGAAAAGCCCATTTCCTTTTGGCACAAAAGATTTCAAACAATAGCAAACTAACTATACCACTTCTTCTTCTTCTTCTTCTTCTTCTTCTTCTTCTTCTTCTTCTTCTTCTTCTTCTCAATGTTTGTCTTTTGTTTATTTTGTTTTCAGCTATTGTTTTTTGTCCAATGTCACTTTTTTGTCTTAAATGAGTGAAAATCTACACAGAATGAAGACGTCTGTAAAAGTGATGGATTATTTGTACTCCCCTCATATCACTCAAGTTGGATTTTTGCCTATTGTTGATAATGTACTTGGTTTCACTGTCTAAGTATTGAATTACACACAAATTTCCCCATTGAATTTTCTGATGCAAGCTTTAGACAGCTTTAAATTTCTGATCAAAAGATCAAAAGTACAAGCTTTATTCTTAAAAGGCAAAGCTTTGGTTTCCCTTTATTTTTATGCTTCTTTGCTTTTTCTTTTTCTTTTTTTTTTTTAAATTATCAAATGATTTTTTATCTAAGAATTTATTTAAAATGATAGATGAACACTATAATTATTTGTGTATAAGACACACTATTTTCCCAGATTTTTCATCTCAAAAGTTTGGAGAGTGTATAATATATGAGAACAATATAATTTTTTTTTTTTGTGTCACTTGGGTCAGAATGACAAACAGTAAGTTATATCTATTGTCCAAACTTATGTTTTACACTATTACAGAGAAATATCCACAGAAATATATTTGTTTATAATTTTTTTTCTCCTAATGTGAGCTTATTTTTGTTGCATTTTTGGGTGAACATGTTTGTGGGTGTGTCTTCGTGGTGTAATGGTTAAAGCGATGGACTGCAGAATCAGAGTAAACGAGTTCGGACTCCAGTTGCGCTATTACGTTCACTTTCGGTCAAATACCCTTGGGAAGGGTATGAACCCCCTTTTCCTCCCAGCTATGGGTTAAATAGTACCACTACTGTTCTTCTAGGAGAATGGCTTTGGAATTAAATAGCCTAAAAAGGTTGATATGCCATTAAACAAATAAACCAAACCAAAACTGAACATGCTTGCATGTTTGATGTAAATAGTGTGTAAATTTTGTGTTCTAAGGCATTATGTAAACTATATAAATTCTTATTTTTAACTGATAGAATCTTGAACAAATGCTAAATTTTGGCTAAATCTAGCTGCTACAAATTTTAAAAAGTTACTGCATATTATACACAAGAATTCTTTTTTTGTCTTCATAATTTTATAGTTTAATGTTAGGGATACATATTATATATGAGTGTGAGACAGATGAAGTTCTGTTCCAAATGCCAAATATATAAAGCATTTTACTCATTATAGTAAGTAAAGTTAGTGACTGTTGTCAAGGGTGACCAGAAGGCTCCCTTTTCAATAACTACTACACTGAGGTGTAGGGGAGGGCACCATTCCTTTCCCTGGATTGCTCCACTTAACCCTTGATACGTACCTTATATTGCTGAGTATTAAGCAAGAAAGTATCAAGTATCATTTTTAAAGTCTTTGGTATGACACGACCGGGGATTGAACCCTGGTCTCCTGGACTATTGGCAAACACTGTACCAATTATAGAAGATGAAAAAAATTGATTTTAATAAAGTGATTCTTCTAATTAAGAGACAAAGTGAGATACTGGTGACTGAGAGATTAGAAATCTTAAGCTTATGTGTTAAGTAGATTAAATTTTTAATACAATATTTCAAACAAGGTAAGCTTTAATATATATATATATATATATATATATATATATATATATATATATATATAAAAGCAAATATGAAGGGTACTCTTTCTGCAAACAGGCAATATTGTACTAAAGTGAAAGGGCAATAAATCTTAAATGTAAAGTTTCCATTCCAAGCACAAGATGAATATGATTTGTTGCCACACATTCATTTTTGTGAGGGAAAATAAAATTTCATTCTGATTAGTGATCAGCTTTCCGCTTGTAAAATGGTTTTCTTCATGAAATATGGTTTTATTTAGACTTGTATTCTTGTTTTTGTTATTTTGACCACAGCACTAGCTTACTCCCCAAGCCCTATATGAAGGTGGCATTACTCACAGTTGCCATACAGATCAATAGGATTAGGAGTTTAGGCCTACTAGACACAGGCTGTTTGCAGTCACTCGTAAGCTTTGCCACTCTTGAAAGAGGAAAGTAGTGGATGTGCTCACTGTTGGTGAATGAATCCTTAGGTGCACTAGGATAAGAATTGTCCAACTTGTCATGAGCAACCGTTATCCAATCAGTATTAAAGTTCTGATTGTGGAGAATAAATTACTTGGGTTTGACCTGCTGCTCAGATCTGACACCATCAAGAAGTTGGGAGGTGTATGCATGACTAGTGATGGTGTTGTATACTACTGCTGAATCTTGACAAACAACCAGGAACACATATATATAAAAATATAATCTTATATTTTTATCATATTTACCAACCCCTCTGCTCGGACAGGATATGACACAAGGTCAATTTTTAAGCAGAGTTTAACAGGTTTGAATTTAGAGTATTCCTTCTCCTAGACTAGTTGCCTCTCTAAGGCTGAAGAACCCAGTCTGTCCTACTATTTGCTCATAAGTGGAGGGAGAATAATTGGATTCATACCTTTCCCAAGGGTATTAGTGTTATGAGAAATGCAATCAGTCTCGTCCAGGATTTGAACTCGTGTCGCTGTGTCCATTTCCAATGACAATAACCATTTTACACCATGGGCAATCTTATATTTTTATACTTCAACAGTGATGCTTGTATGGAGCAGAAGAACAATTGGAGAGAGTCTGTACACATGGAAGAGCTGTTGGGAGTTGGAACAGCCAGTGGGAACTGACTTCAGCACAAATTCTAGACCTTATATTGTCTTAAAACTCCCACGTAACCCACATGCAATGCTTGTTTTTCATTGGGTATGGCTTACACCCATGCATTGCTTGTTCTCCATTGGTCCCAGCTTACACCCATGTATTCCTTGTTTTTCAGTAATCACTTTGTTGATTTTACCTATAGCCGGATATATCTGTCAACAACATCCGCTAGGTTCATTGCAGGTCAAGGGGATATATTACAATGGGACTGTGAGCTTTCCTTAACTTGACTGACCTTTGTGTACAGCCATGTTTTCTCTCTCTCTCTCTCTCTCTCTCTCTCTCTCTCTCTCTCTCTCTTTCTCTTGAGCATACCACTCATTTTGCATGCCAGATATAAATGTGTTCGCTTTGCCACACAAGGTAAGTCATGTTCTCTTCTACAATATTTCAGATCATGAATTCTCTAGCTAGCCATAAACATATATATAAAAACTGGTTGAAAGATTTGATTTTATTATGATTATTATTTCACTCCTTGTGAGTTTTTCACACTAGCATTAGTTGGTGGTCTCTAATTGAGTGACAGTAAGTCTTCTCAGGTCTCCTGGACTTTTCTAAATATTCTAGTTGCTGGAATGGCAAAATCCAAAAGACTGTAAATTCTTCTTATCATTATTCTATAATAAAAAACAGTCTGAAATTTTTGGTAAGATAGAAATCAACTGTGGTATTTATTTACTATTATCAATAACTTTCACTCGTATTATCCTTTACCTATTTTTTATATTTGTGCATGGCAATGCAGGGGAGGAAATAAAGAGTGAGAGAAAGTGGAAAAGGGACAACTTGCTGACCAGAAATATTGTACTGATTCTTTGTTAGCTGAGATGGAAGAAATGGTAAGAAACAACAATAGAATCAATAAATAGGATGAAATTTATATACAAGAGGGTTCCTTTTTTTTAATAATAGTTCAGAAGACTTATAAAGAAGCTAAGTTAAATGTCTGTTCTATGATAGTTGAGTTCTTGGTAAGTTCATGGATACCTTGTTTTGAGCTATCTTTTATGCATATGAAAGGTGAGAAGATTTGGTCCCAAAAGGATATGTTTTGAGAGTCATCCATGCCCAGCTGTCTGGGTGAGCAAAAGAACTAGTCTGTCAAAGATGCAAAAGGGCTGTAAGAATGAGGACTGTCCATTGAGGAATGCTGGGTGTTATCTATATGTTTTTGATAAGACCAGAAAAGTATTCACAGCTTTAGTTTGTGGTGCTTTACAATTGGTCAAGAAAGGTTTAATTCTTTTTCTCATGTTTACTTACCACTATATCTGCTAGTCAGACAGTGACCTTGAACAGCTTACAGACCATCCAAATTTTTTTTAACTACAATAAAGAGCTTATGAATCATAACAAGATTTGACTTAAAGTGTAACATACCTAATTCTAATTGTTTTTATTGCAATCTGCTTTTTTTATGATTCTAAAATACTTAAATGATTATAATACAAACTATTATATCATCCTATAAGTAATATCCGAAATCTGATAACATAAAATTGAATATTTTCTTGATTCTAAAATGTTGAAATGATAATAATAATACCTAATTGTATGGTTTTAAATGACTGCTGAGCAGTATCAGTGCCAACATTTTGTATCGTCCTGGGTAAGTTTTCAGCCATGAGGTTGAAGTTTTTACATCATTAATAATGTGAAATTTATATCATAAATCAAATTCAAAGTCACTTCTCAATGTAATCACAAAATCATAATGAATAAAATGAATGAGATATGACAGATGGAAGTGTCTTTTATGAATTTAAGCAACACAAACCCCACAATGCTTATTCTATCATTTGGAAGAGTTTTTACTGAAAAATGAAGGAAGATGCTCTCAAGGTTTTCAACACATTGTCTATTTCTGGCAAGTGTACCAAAGCTACCCAGTTAGTTTTCCATTATGTAATTCCATAGATAAGTTTTAACCATCTGCGGCTTGGAGAATTTTTGTTTACAGCCCACACTGTTTACTGGCAGCGTTACAGCAATTTGAAGCATTCCAACTGTTTTAAATTACTGTTCAACAGTTCAAAGAACATATCTCTGTAGGGTGCAAGAATTCAGATGAGTTCAAAATGCATGACTTCCACTTTAGGTCTTCTAAGTTCAGTCTATATGTCTTGAGACTATCAATAATGAAAGAATTCATTTTTGGGATTAAGATGAGGAAAAGGTGCTTTCTTATATTATGGTTTTCTACTGAAAAGCTATGTCCGAGCTTGGAGCAAATCAGATCAAAAACACGAACGAAGATCTCATAGTAAAAATCAATAAAAGGATCTCCACTACTTGTCATTCTGCTTTCAACAACCTCACTGACAGCCAAGATGTCCAAATGCAGTAGAAATTTGCATTGATGTTTTTTGTCTTCTCAAAAACCAGATGGTTGTCTTTTATAAATCCATTGACCTGTTGCTGGATTGTATGTCCCTTACTTTCATTGTCCAGCATGTTTAACTCATCATCAAATTCCTCAGTTCAATTGAATATTAATCTCCTATCTTCATTCCTATTCAATGAAGGAAATTGTGTTAAAGGCTTGATATATAGCAAAACTTGTTCAAAGAAGCTGGCAAACAAAAGCAATAGAATCACCTTGCATCTGATTTGTCTCTACATTGACTCATTATCATCATTAAAATGTGATTGTCCAAAATAAATAGAAGTAAACAATGTATGTCATAAAATGCTCTATGTATTCACCCAACCCCTCCACTATCGGCAGGATGTGATACAAGGTCAATTTTTTTGCAGATCAAAGCTAATTTGAATTCAGGTATGAACCCCCTTTTCCCACCAGCTATGGATTAAATAGTATCATTGCTGTTCTTCTACAAGAAGGCTTTGGTATCAAATAACCCAGGAAAGTTGATATGCCAATAAAAAAAGAAACCAAACCAAACCAAACCAAAGTATTTTGTGGGTCAGATGCAAAGCAACAGAAGGTAGTTACACTAAGATTCAATTTTGTATGTCTGAGTAAGACTGTTGGGTACCTGAGCAATGTCTGAGATTGCCCTGGTCAGGCACCTCCAATAATGTTATGTCATCTGAGCATAATTAAATCAACTTACCAACTGAATGTTCCTAATGATTGACTGAACACATAAGACCTGAGGAAACTTGCTGTCACTCAGACTCCAGTAAAAGACCATCAGCTAATGCTGGTGGGAAAAACTCGCAAGGAGTAAAATAATAATAATAATTATAATTCTCTGGAATTTGAGATACAAACAGATCACTTTATCCTGGCTAGAAGACTAGACCTAGTAATAGTTAAGAAAAAAGAGAACCTGCCAAATAGTGCACTTTAGCGATAGGAAATGTTGTCGTTCTTTTTAGCGAAGAAATGCATTCTTGCGCGTGTTGTTATTCCCTCGCTAAGTGTTGTAAGAAAATAAAGAAGGGGGGAGAAGTAAGAAGATGCTGTTAGGTTTTATATGAAGGTTTTTAATGGCAGCATGGAATAAAGGGTTTACATTTATGCTGCAAGTCTCGTAGGAAGGAAAGAAATAAGGAAATGAAATGAAGTTGTTATAGAGTTGAGAAAGCATTTTAGCAGCTAAATGCCTGAGTGAAAAGTGCATCGTTAGGTTAAGGCATTGTTGAATGTGTGAGGGGGATGTGTTTCCTATTTGAGGACAGAAACGATTGTAGTCACCATGAGTTTGTGGTTCTGGTTGTTTCGGGGAGAAGCGTGAATGTCTCCAGAAAATGTTACCCAAAGATGAAGTAGCTAGGTGTCGGAGTGGCATTTTGCATCACAGTCAACATAGCCAATACTGGAGGCGACTAAGAGTTGTTCCTGTGTGTGGCGTATTGAATTCATCTAATTCATATTCAACTGGGAACCCTTAGTCTAAGAGAATAGACGCCAGGGATCCATAAATCAGACTGCTTTCCTCATGGTGGTGTGATGCTGCTGCTGCTATTGAAGAGCAGACAATAAGACATCTGTTCTGAACGAAGAAGTTCTGAGAAAGAGAGAGTGTTTGGCGGCTTCCCCAATTTCTGCTGCCTGGAAAGATGGTCCGGGTTGAATAGGATAAGTCATCCTGATTGGGTGAAATTATGCGTCGACCCTAACGGTCGAATTAAATTACATCCCAAACACAAATACAAAATTCTTTCTGCTACAGGACTTTGCTTCCTGGTAAACCACAGAGTGAAAATCAAAGAAAAAGAAAAGAAAGACAAGTACTTAAACCTTGCCAGAGAACTAAAAACATCAAGACTAAAGCTTTTTTAAATTTTCAAATTTCTATGAAGATTGTGCACAGCAGAGTGACTTGTACAGAGTACAGCAGAAATTCTTTAGGGGTATGTCCTCATGGTGTAATGGTTGAAGCGATGGACTGTGGAATCGTAGTAAGTGAGTTTGAACTCCAGTCACGCTATTACGTTCACTTTCGGACAAATACCCTTGGGAAAGGTATGAACCCCCTGATCCTCCTAGCTATGGGTTAAATAGCACCACTACTGTTCTTCTCGAAGAATGGCCTTGGCATTAAATAACCCATGAAGGTTGATATGCCATTAAACAAAGAATTAAACAAAGAAATTCTTACCACATTTTAAACTGTCACCTGTAAGGTGCAAGTGAACTTAGGCAAGTGGCAATGGTAGCTCCATCAAGCTAATGTATAACCATTTTATTTTTCTGATACAATCACTTATGATCATAGCTTGGATCAGTGAATACCATGAGTTTGCTATTGAAACTTATTTTAAGACTGGTGAATATGTAATTGTTACATAGTGAGTTTTTCATGCTCATTTCATGTTATGTTGGAATGATGATGTTCTGGATAGAATTTTTAGTCCATAACAGTATTGATTTTCTATTAGGAATGGCATCATTCTGATATAATATGAAATGAGTAAATTTATATCTATGGTCCAAACTAACAAATACTTGTTTTATACTGCTACAGAGAAATAGCCACTTGAATATTAAGGAATTATATTCATTGTATGTTCATACTTATATTTTTTGTGCATTTGTTTCTTAAGAGGTTTTTTGCACACAGTCCTATCAGATACAAATAATTTCTTTACAGATCTATTTGACACAAAGATGGGGCCCAAACACTCTGTGTCATTGTGAATTTAGGAGTAATAGCAATGGAGTAGTTTAGTATCATACCCAGTACCCCCATTTTTTGGGGGGAGGTCTTAATCCTGTTATCCTGTTGAGTTTAATGATTATGATTGCCAGCTTTTATCTGGATTCATTAGAATGAGTAAAAGAACCAACTCAAAAACTGAATTTTTTTTAAAGAAAATGAAATTTTGTTAAAAAAGCATTGGAATATCAGTTTCTAAAGTGAAGATGAGTCATTTTTTAATTAGTCTTTCAACAAGGCAGTGATATGCTAAAACTTGAGGGTTTAGAAGAGTCATGGTCAAACTGAGGGTTGTGGGCTATGTGCAGCTGATAGTGCTTTCTGAATAGTCCATCTAGTTTCTCAAGGAAAATAACATTTATTAAAATTTTGTTTGTCCTGTTTTGTTATCACCCATTCACTCACACATTCTCTCTCTTTTTCTCTCTCTTTCAAAAGGGTTTGAGGAAGCTTGTGTCAAAGGAGAATAACACTTACATCACATTAATATCAGTGATAACGCTATATCAAGACTTCAATTTTTATAGAAAATATCTTTTTACTAAAGAGAAAAAGTAAACTTCTCCCTATTTCTAAGGTTGATGCTTATGCCTATGTTCTTCAGTACTGAAAATGGTTGAGGTACCTTGAACAAAAAATGATCATGAATCTTTTTAGAAATGCAACCTATATGATGATAAGCCATGTCTCTTGCAAACTGCCTCATGATAAACCATGTCTCATCCTGCACACTTCTTGAAAAAGGTTGCTTATGTCTAGTTTACAATGTTGTCTGCAGACTCAAGGTTGAAAGTCCCCAACCTTTGATGGTTAACTGAAGAGGAACAATCTAAATCCCAACTCAAAATTCATCTGCATCCAAAGACAGTTTTGATAGAATTACATTTGTATGATCCACTTTGAATTACTTGCAGTCAAAGATTAAGATTACAGTAGACACTAAATTTCAGTATTTAAAGAATTTAGCCACTACTTTGGAAGAAAAAAGGTTCATTTGGATTTATAGTAAATGTACAGTGTTCTTTAGAATAACACACAGTGTCATATAGCTAATATCTTACCTGTAAAAATTGAAGAACTTGTCTGGTTAAAAATTGAAGAATTTGTCTGATTAAAAATTGAAGAATTTGTCTGGTTAAAAATTGAAGAATGTGTCTAGTTAAAAATTGAAGAATTTGTCTGGTTAAAAACTGAAGAATTTGTTTAGTTAAAAATTCCATAACTTCCTAATTCTCCTAATCTTGCTTTATTTGCAAAAATTGTTCTGTAAACAATGGAAAAATTGATAATGTTATATAACACAAAAAATGGAAATTCTTCTCTTTAGAATCAAAAAACTTTTACAAAAACATATTCTGGGTTAGAAGCTAAACTGCATCGGATGGTGAAGTGCCAGTTCTGGGTCGTAGGGAGTCACTCGTTTATACTTATTACTCTGAGGTCTACTTTAATCTGATGTGGTAGTACCTGTTAGGATCCTATCTATGGATCAAACAGATCTGTTTGGGATAATATTTAAAATGATTTTGAATTATAATAATGCATCGACCTTTAAAACATTGATATTTCAACTAAGTATGAAGTGTTTAACATTTTAAAATGATTGTGAACTTGACTAATTTTACCTATGCATTGGTTCTTAAAAAATTGATATTGTAACTAAATATGAAATGTTTATATGTTTAAAATGATTGTGAAAATACCTTTTCATACTGTATGTAATTGATGAATATTATTGTTCACTGACTTCAGCATAAGGTTGATGCTTACATCATGTTGACCCAACAAGGGTCAACATGATGTAAAACCAACCAATCAACCAACCGACCAACCCGCAACACTATATGAGATATGTTCAAAAAGTTATAATATTGAAGTTGCCTTTACCAAGACAGAAATTAACAATTAATGAAATCTTAATTTTCTTCAAAATAGTCCCCTGGGAATTCAAAACATTTCATCAAATTTTCATTGATCAAAGCTCTTCTGAAATTCCTATACCCAGTTGGCCTAGTAAAACATCCTCCTCAATGAGCGTCCTAGATATGATACTAAACAACCTGTAGCGGAAAATGCTGGTATTTTGGGGAATGCTGAGTATCCCTTCATTGCCATCACTCCCAGGTCAATTTTAAAGGTCAGCAAGGGACTAGAACTACTTGAACTTTCAAACTGTCAAAACAACAAGTAAGCAGACGTAGGGTTTTATCAGTACATTGATCCATTTTAAATCATAACATCTCTTGCTCACCTGGTGGGGTTAAAAGGTCAAATCTTTGGATAGATTAATCAGATCTTTGATTTTTGTTTTAGTTAATGTGAAAAGAGATACTCCTCAACAAAACATGGACTGATATCTTTAATTAACCGAGACCCTTTATTTTGGTTTGATTGGGGACTAATTAAAATCTGAAATATAGAAGAGATCAGTGCATTTGATTGGCTGACTAGTTAAAAAGAAGTAGAAGAATAAAAAAGGGTTTGCAATTGATTAGCCAATTGGGAATGTTTATTCCGAGGGGAATACTCAAAAAAAATAAATGTTTTTAGGGATAGATGAGAGAAGATATGCGATGTCCGTACCAAAAAAAGGAGAACAAGAAAAGAAATCTACAAGAACTAAAGCCTCTCCAGCAAAAGCCTGACTCTCTAAAAAATTAAGTATCATAGAAAGACTGCACTAATCATATACCTCATTTGTCTGTCTCTCAAATACAACAAAAAGTGACACAATTTCCATATATACATTGTATATATTATTGTTACACCATTGAGTTTCAATAAATAATTGCTAATTGTTAACAGAGAGTTTTTCTTGTCTTTGAGTTGCCAACAACCAGGCAACTTATTCCAACAAACCAGCCCAACCATCAGAAGAAATTCCGGATAGATTGTGTCATCTCCCATTTGACTTGCTGGAAACATATGTGGTAGTCACAGAACTAAGGTCACAATCAAGTACCATGACTAGCATAGGACCACAATTTATTTGAATTGAGTATATTCATGAGATTAATCAAGAAAAAAATAAGATTGTATAAAAATTTTATTATAAACTTTATTGCACATCAGCCATATCTCTTTTAAAATGGTTTTCTTGGGAAGCCACATTCTGACAAAGTCTTTGTCTTTGGTCCTTTACTTAGTTTGTCACAACCTGTTCTCACAGTTCCTAAATATTGACCCTGGAGCTGAGTTTTGACTTCCAGGAACAGGAAATAGTCTTAAGAACTTATGTCAGGCTGTAGCACTGGAGAAATATTCTTTTTAGCCAAAAACATATCCACGTATTCAGGTCATTGGTAAAAATGTCATAAACAGTCGGGCGATTTAAATTTAATTCCTCACTAATCATTCTCCCCACCAAACATGAAACAGATTTAATAAGAATCCTCACATTCATCACATTTTCCTCAGTTGGTAAAATATGTATTTACAAACAAGTATTATTCATCACTTTAGAGACAAATCTCATAGGTGATGATTCATTTTGGAATTCTACAAAAAGTATTACTCATCACTTTAAAGACGAATCTGATAGGTGATGATTCCTTTTGGAATTCTACAAACAATATCACCCATCACTTAAAAGACAGATCTCATAGGTGATGATTCCATTTGGAGTTCTACAAACAAGTATTACTCATCACTTAAAAGACAAATCTCATAGGTGACAATTCCTGTTGGATTTCTACAATCAATTATACGCATCACTTTAAAGACAAATCTCATAGGTGATGATTCCTTTTGGAATTCTACAAACAATATCACCCATCACTTAAAAGACAGATCTCATAGGTGATGATTCCATTTGGAGTTCTACAAACAAGTATTACTCATCACTTAAAAGACAAATCTCATAGGTGACGATTCCTGTTGGATTTCTACAATCAATTATACGCATCACTTTAAAGACAAATCTCATAGGTGATGATTCCTTTTGGAATTCTACAAATAGGTATTACTCATCATTTAAAAGACAAATCTCATTGGTGATGATTCCTTTTGGAATTCTACAAACAATATCACTCATCACTTTAAAGACAAATCTCATTGGTGATGATCCCTTTTGGAATTCTACTAACAATATCACTCATCACTTAAAAGACAAATCTCACAGGTGACGATTCCTGTTGGATTTCTACAAACAAGTATTCCTCGTCACTTTAAAGACAAATCTCATCGGTGATCATTCCTTTTGGAATTCTACCCACAATTATTACTCATCACTTTAAAAGACAAATCTCATAGGTGATGATTCGTTTTGGAATTCTACAAACAAGTATTACTCATCACTTCTAAAACAAATCTCATAGGAGTTGATTCCTTTTGGAATTCTACAAATAATATGACTCATCACTTTAAAGACAAAACTCAAAGGTGATGATTCATTTTGGTATTCTACAAACAATTATTATTCATCACTTTAAAGACAAATCTCATAGGTTTATAATTCCTTTTGGAATTCTACAAACAATATCACTCATCACTTTAAAGACAAATCTCATAGGTGATGATTCCTCTTGGATTTCTACAAACAAGTATTACTCGTCACTTTAAAGAAAAATCTCATATGTGATGATTCCTTTTGGAATTCTACAAACAAGTATTCCTCGTCACTTAAAAGACAAATCTCA
The DNA here is from genome assembly GCA_963585895.1 of Sepioteuthis lessoniana. Taxonomy (NCBI): domain Eukaryota; kingdom Metazoa; phylum Mollusca; class Cephalopoda; order Myopsida; family Loliginidae; genus Sepioteuthis; species Sepioteuthis lessoniana. Next base: position 58,096,251 of record OY757933.1, on the reverse strand, counting down.
TAGGTGATAATTCCTTTTGGTATTCTACAAACAATTATTACTCATTACTTTAAAGACAAATCTCATAGGTGATGATTCATTTTGGTATTGTACAAACAATTATTATTCATCACTTTAAAGACAAATCCCATAGGTGATAATTCCTTTTGGAATTCTACAAACAATATCACTCATCACTTAAAAGGCACATATCATAGGTGATGATTCTTTTTGGAATTCTACAAATAAGTATTACTCATCACTTAAAAGACAAATCTTATAGGTGATGACTCCTTTTGGAAGTCTACAAACAATATCACTCATCACTTAAAAGACAAATCTCATAGGTGATGATTCTTTTTGGAATTCTACAAACAATTATTACTTATCACTTTAAAGACAATTTTCATAGGTGATGATTCCTTTTGGAATTCTACAAATAGGTATTACTCATCATTTAAAAGACAAATCTCATAGGTGATGATTTCTTTTGGAATGCTACAAACAAGTATTACTCATCACTTAAAAAACAAATCTCATAGGTGATTATTCCTTTTGGAATTCGACAAACAAGTATTACTCATCACTTTAAAGACAAATCTCATAGGTGTTATTCCTTTTTGAATTTTACAAACAATATCACTCATCACTTTAAAGACAAATCTCATTGGTGATGATCACTTTTGGAATTCTACAAACAATATCACTCTACAATTAAAAGACAAACCTCATAGGTGATGATTCCTTTTGGATTTCTACAAACAAGTATTACTCGTCACTTTAAAGACAAATCTCTTAGGTGATGATTCCTTTGGAATTCTACAAACAGGTATTACTCGTCACTTAAAATACAAATCTCATAGGTGATTATTCCTTTTTGAATTCTACAAACAAGTATTACTCGTCACTTTAAAGTCAAATCTCATAGATGATTATTCCTTTTTTAATTCTACAAACAACTATGACTCATCACTTAAAAGACAAATCTCATCGGTGATGATTCCTTTTAGAATTCTACAAACAAGTATTACTCGTCACTTTAAAGACAAGTCTCATAGGTGATGATTTCTTTTGGAATTCTACAAACAGGTGTTACTCATCACTTAAAAGACAAATGTCATCGGTGATGATTCCTTTTGGAATTCTACAAACAAGTATTACTCATCACTTTTAAGACAAATCTCATAGGTGATGATTCCTTTTGGAATTCTACAAATAAGTATTACTCGTCACTTTTAAGACAAATCTCATAGGTGATGATTCCTTTTGGAAATCTACAAACAGGTGTTACTCATCACTTAAAAGACAAATCTCATAGGTGATGATTCCTTTTGGAATGCTACAAGCAAGTATTACTCATCACTTTAAAGACAAATCTCATAGGTGATGATTCCTTTTGGAATTCTGCAAATAATATCACTCATCACTTTAAAGACAAATCTCATCGGTGATGATTCATTTTGGTATTCTACAAACAATTATTATTCATCACTTTAAAGACAAATCTCATAGGTGATGATTCCTTTTGGAATTCTACAAACAAGTATGACTCATCACTTAAAAGACAAATCTCATAGGTGATGATTCCTTTTGGAATTCTACAAACAAGTATTACTCATCACTTTAAAGACAAATCTCATATGTGATAATTCCTTTTGGAATTCTACGAACAGGTATTACTCATCACATAAAAGACAAATCTCAAAGGTGATGGTTCCTTTTGAAATTCTCCAAACAGATATTACTCATCACTTTAAAGACAAATCACATAGGTGATGATTCCTTTTGGAATTCTGCAAACAAGTATTACTCATCACTTTCAAGGCAGATTTTATAATAGATCATTCTTTTTATAAAGCTACAAACAATATAATTCCTTACTTTAAAGATTAACCTCAAAGGTAATGGATCTTTTTAGAATGCTACATACAAGAAAATTTTGTTAGTCTTAAAATTTCATGTATTACTTCTAGTAATATTTATATTTTGTTTGGTTGATCAATATTTTTTTATCAACAAAATCTAACATTTGAAATTTCATTCTAAAAAAGAAGAATTTCATTTTTCTTGTCAGCTGGTGATAATCTCACACAGAAATATCTGAAATTGCAAAGAAGAGAAAGAATCTGATTCAGACTAATTGGGAAGGAAGGTCAGAGATATTTCCTTTAAAAAGACTCAATAAATTTGTACTTGTTTTTATGAATTAATATTTCATATTTTAATCTTTTCATCATTTAACATAAATGCTTAAAAAATCTTTTCATAAAACTGATATTTCTTTGTTTTTCCCATTACCAAAAACAAATATTTGATTATAAAAATGCAAAATAACATCATGAGATATTTTCTAATAAGCTTACCTTAGTATACCACAAGGCCACAAGTATAGAGAACCCAGTAAATCATTAACAATGGTCTGCTAGCCTAACTTGCTAACCATTAAGCTATGCATAGTACTCATAATGTAAATAATATCATGAATTACTAAAAGTGAATCATAAAATAAGAGCTGTGTTGACAGAACATTTTATTTGTATTTTTTTAGTTTCATTTTTACTTGATGGTTTCTTTGTTAAATGGCATATCAACCTTTGTTGGTTATTTAATGCCAAAGCTATTCTCCTAGAAGAACAGTAGTGGTGTTATTTAACCCATAGCTGGGAGGTTAAGGGGGTTCATACCTTTCCCAAGGGTATTTGCTTGAAAGTGTATGTAATAGCACGACTGGAGTACGAACTTGCTTACTACGATTCCGCAGTCCATCGCTTTAATCGTTACACCATGAGGACACCCCCATTTTTACTAGATTAGGACATGTACATCATGATCATTATTATCATCCAGGTGTTAAGAGTGCATGGATTCTCTTAATTCTTTCTTGCCATCCATCACTATTGGTCATTGCTCTCGATAAGTCCATTAGATGACATAATTAGAGATGTCATGAATTGACTAATCTGAACCAATAAAAGGAAGTTCATTTCATATTACTAATGCAACATAGCAAATAAAAAAAATACCATCATAATTATCAAGGGTAATCTCCATGCTGTAATGGCTAAAGTACTGGACTGCTGCCTCAAAGTAAGCAAGTTCAAGCACCAGTCATGCTATTACATTCACTTTTGGACTAATACCCTTGAGAAAGGTATGAACCCCCTTTTCCCATCAGCTCTGGGTTAAATAGTATCACTGTTGTTCTTCTACAAGGCTGGCTTTGGTATTAAATGACTCAAGTAAGTTGATATGTTGATAAAAAAAAGAAACCAAACCAAACCAAACCATCCTCACATGCACAGATTCCCTTGGCTCCCTTTTGCTATCTATCACAGTCAGTCATCACTATTGGTAAGGTTTTTTTTTTATGGAATCCAGTGTCTGCCCTGAGCTGATGAATATAAGTTTTTGCTGTTTGGATAACAATGGTCTGTCAGTGTGTGTCAATGGTGTGTCAATGTGTTGAAAACCATTGGAGAATATCACTTATGAGTTTGTCCTTACTTCTCCAGCAGTGTTCAGCATGACTTGCTCATCTTAATTGGATGGTTTGTGAGATGAGGGTAAGTGGATATACAGCTATTGTTTTGTTGGGTTATACTTTTAGAATTTCCTCAAAACAGGATGCAGTATAGTATTGTTCCTATCTAGCTTTTTCTCCAGGCATTTTATTAGAGTCCAAGTAGTGCAACCATACAGCAGAACTGACATTGTTACAACTTGGAAAAATGTCCATTCGTTATTTTAGTAGAGTTAGGCCCATGGTATAATGGTTATTGTTGTAGGAAATGGACATGGTGACACAAGTTCAAATCCTGGGTGAGGCTGATTCCATTTCACATAGTACTAATACCCTTGGGAAAGGTATGAATTCAACTATTCTCCCTCTAGCAATGGGTAAATAGTAGGGCAGACTAGGTTCTTTAGTTTTGGTTAGGCAACCAGTCTAAAAGAAGGAAAACTCTGAATTCAAACCTGTTAAACTCCATTTAAAAATTGACCTTGTGTCACATCCTGCTTATGTGGAGAGGTTGGTAAATATATATACATCACATATATAGATATATATATATAGATATATATATTATTACACAAAAAAGTTTATTTCATTGGTTCATTTAAAAATTAGATTTACAATATTTACCTGGGTATTTTTTTCTTCAAACAGTAAAACATCAGGTGTTATTGAACCTGTCACAGGCAGTTGGATATCAATCACACCTTTTACGTGTGATGAAGATGAAAATAACTGTAACATGTGTCAATGAGCAAAATCTTTGAATTCTTTCTTTCACCCTCGAATGAGAATTCCAAATTCTTGAATAACAAAATTTGAAAGTAAAACAAGATAATCTAAAAAGGCTCCCTGACATCTACACTATGCAATCCAAGCATCAAAAAAATAATTCCCTCCAATAATGGCATTTGTAAAACAACCTGTTGCTGAAAACTAATTAACACTTTTACTGTGAAAGACATCATAAAAAGAACCATAAATGATTTAATGCCTAATCCAAGTTGGTTCAGTGTTGTATATTGATAACCAAACATTAAAAGTCATGGAAGGTGGATGATGGAGTCTTTCAAGTTTGCTGGTTCCTTGTTGGTACTGCCAAATCGTCCTTTCATTTTTATGTAGTCACTATTTCTTTCATGCAAATAAATTACATCAAAAGGAATTGGTAGTCATTACTAAGTTTGAATGAGTTTCTTTCCTTACCTTTTCTCTTTCTTTCTTTCTTTCTTTATCAAATATTCTTTCTTCTTAGTCCACTTTCTTTTTTCCTTTACTTCATATCTCATTTTTTTGCAGTCTTTCTTTCTTTTTTTCTTTCTTTCTTTCTTTTCTGACTGATTTTTTTTTCTCCTTACTCCATCTTCTTTCTTTCTTTTCATTCTATTTTTTTCATTTTTCCTTCTTTCTCTAGTTTACTAGTTTTCAAAACACACACACACACACACACACACACACACACACACACACATACACACTAATTGTGACTACATGTACAAACACATTTTATTTTATGAAGAAGAGAAATAGGTAAAAAACTCACATGGCTTCTGTCACAAATGAAAAAATTGTTTACATAAGGATCAGCACTTCTGTCTGTAAACAAAAGAAAGAAAGAAAGAAAGAAAGATGGAAAGTAGAAAGTGGGGTGAGAATAAGTTGGAAAGAAAGAGAAACTATAAAAGAGAAATAACAACAAAAACAGAAGGAAACAGACTGAAGTAGAGAAAGTTATTATAAGACAATGTACGTGAAAGAGGAAGTCAGTGAATAAGTGATATATATATATATAGAGAGAGAGAGACAGAGACAGAGACAGAGGCAGAAACAGATAGAAACAGAGGCGGATAAACAGGTAAAAGATATCTAATAAAGTAGTCTACCAAGCTATTACATGAAAAAAGAAAATCACAGATATATTTGTAAAAAGCACAGTGTTAGCATGACTGCATAATTTTTCATAACTTAATGGTGAGACCAGGTTTTGTTACCGATATATATCTCTATCAATCTATATATATATAGAGAGAGAGAGAGAAAGAGATGTTGTATACCCACATACATATACAAATATAAGCGGAAACATAATCAAACATAATTTACAAACTTCAATGAATGAACGAACACACTTCTTTATAAAAATATATCTCTCACACTTTATTCTCGAAAGAGTTGATGTTTCTGTGGTGTGTGAGAGATGGGTGGAGAGACATATATTCAGAGAGAGGACTTCTTCTTTCCATAACTTCTTCCAGGAGCCAGGGGGTGCCTATGCTTGCACCCCCTTGCAAGCTCGTCAGAGATGCCTCTGATCAGCTGCGTGTCCTTTGCTCGACTGCAATTCTCTGCTCTGTCTAAATCTGGTTCTCATTACATGGTCTCCTTTCAGTTATACACCTGTTGTATCCGAGTGCCCTGATCATACTGTCCTGTTTACTAATCACAATGTGACACCTTGTCAAAGCACATGGGGTCACTAGGAATGAACCAAAAATCCATGGCATATGTTATATAACACACAGAGAGAGAGAGAGAGAGAGAGAGAGAGAGAGAGAATGAGGGAGAGGAAAAGAGATATCAAAGGATAGTGCATACACAGTCTTGCTTATATAATCATCAGACAATGACCTATGCTCTATCACTGATATTGAGCACTATTTATAGATATAGCAAACTACATCATAAATATATATATATATATATATATATACCATTGGACTAATGGGGAGAGCATTTGCCAATGGCCCAGGAGATCAAGGTTCAATTCCTTGTAAAGTCATACCAAAGAATAAAAAAATGGTACTTGATACCTCCTTGCTTAACACTCACCATTATAAGCTACATATCAAGGCTATCCAGAGAAGGGAGTATCCCCCTCCCCATACCTTGGTGTAGTAGCAATTGAAAAGGGAGCCTGAAGGTCACCCTTAACTATGGTTGCCAACTTTACATATATGTGTGTATATACACACACATATATATATATATATATATATATAAATACTAAATATTAACCGGCCCCTTGGCATAGTGGTTAGAGTGTTCGCCAAGGCACCAGGAGACCTGGGTTCAATCTCAAGTTGAGTCATACCAAAGACTCAAAAAGTGGTACTTGAGACCTCCTGGCTTAACACAGCATTATAAACTACGGATAAAGGGTAAGTGGAGTGATCCAGGGAAAGGAGTTGCACTCTTCAGTGCAGTAGCTATTTATAAGGGAGCCTTCAGGTCACCCTTAACTACTATTGGCCAACTCATTTACTTATATATATATATATATATATAGTTTTCTATATATTTATGAAAAAAATACTCAATACCAGCAATAGCGCATTCATATCTAATCATATATATATGTGTGTGTGTGTGTGTGTGTGTGTAAGTTTATAAGCATATTTTGTTGAAAATAACAAACCAGAACTTAGTGTCTAGATTTTTACTCAGCTTTTCTTGTTGGTGAATGAGATGCTGCAATTATGGTTAAGTAGTTTAAAAACTGTTTTATAGTCTCTGTTAGTGTAGTCTAAGTATGGATACTTTCAATCATATTCATACTCAGACTACACTGACACAGACTTTGGAGAGTTTTTAAAATGCCTAAAACACCAAAACTGGTATCTCATTCACCAACAAGAAAAGCTAAACACTAAATCTTTTGTAATTTTTAATAGAATATACCTATATATATATATATATATATACACACATCATATAATTAACCTATAAGATTTTGATGGTATGAAAATAACCCAGATGATACAATTTGCAAATAACAATCATACAAACTGATATCTGGGAAAAAAATTCAATAAAAAAAGAAAAGACTAATGGCACCTGTACAATTTGAAAATAATCAAATAGTGCAGTGATGCCAAGACAAAAGAAAAAACAGGCAGAATCAACTAAGCTAAACATGAAAAGTGCTCGATACACCAAGTAGAGGAAATTCAAAGGAGTAAAGCCTAAAGAGTCAGACCAATCTACCCAGGTTTCACCTACTAGATCCTCAGAAAGAATTTAATTTAGGAAGGTTGGGCCAAAGGAGATTTATATAACAAAAAAAAAGAAAAAGAAAATATCTTTATTTGGTTACCTAGGAAAACAAAATTAAATTGAATTAATACAAACCCCGTTAACCAATTTAAACCCAAACAATGTTAGATTTTAAGGCGGTTATATATAATGAATAGAGTGTTTGCCAATGGTCTGGGTGACCGAGGTTCAATTCCAGGTCGAGTCATACCGAAGACACAGAAAATGGTACTTGATGCCGCCTGGCTTAACACTCAGCATTATAAGATGTGGATCAAGAGTAAAGTGGAGCAATCCAGGGAAAGGAGTTGCACCCTCCCCTACTCATTGGTGTAGTAGCTATTGAAAAGGGAGCCTTCGTGTCACCCTCGACTAATGTCGCCAACTTTACTTTTTACTTAAATATATATATATATATATATATATATATAGTCATCCACAGACAGACTGTTTCGTTCTATCAGAACTCTTCAGTGTGGCTAGACACGCAGGACGCTCAAAGCCGGGATCGAAACCCGTCCAACTTTACGTTAGACTGTGTTTCAGACCACTCGTCCACCAAGCGGACCACGTTGGCTAAGGGAATTTGAAGGTATTTTTATTTTTAGAAACAGCAGCAGCAGCCTTTATTTACATTTTTTTATACCCTATCGGCTACCAGAGTGCTCAATTCTTTTGAAGAGCTTTGCATTACGCTAGCGGTGGCCGGCAATTCCTTCACCTTGCATTTAAAAAGCAAAAATTATTTATGACTCACCCCAATATAGATACATATATATATATATATATATATGTATGTATGTATATTAGGGTGAGTCATAAATAATTTTCGCTTTTTAAATGCAAGTTGTTCCTATGGATTTCTAAGTTTCAATGTTTTAAACTCAACTGGAAATTACCAGATTAAAAAGTGCTTTCATTGATCATTCTTGTTTCAGAATATAATTTGATCTATGATTCCACACCCCTAAAATAGAGAAACTGAAAGTGCATATTCGACATGTAATGTTGTAGAAGTTTAAGGATAACAAAAACATTACAAAAACAGCTAAGAAAATTTGAAGTGTTTATGGCCAAGGTGTCTTTACTGACGATCAAATGCAAAACTAGTTTTCAAAGCTTTTTTCAGGTGATATATCATTGAAAGATGAAATCAGATTAGGAAACTTATCAGATATCAATCAAGATGTTTTAAGAGAATTGTTAGAATGCAATCAGCTCAAAAACAGTCAAGAATTAGCACTTGACTTCAACACATCCCAATCCACAATTTGCCACCATTTGAAAAGATAGAAAAATTGAGCAAGCTGAGCATTTAGCTTCCTCATACTCTCAAAGAGAAGAATGACGAAGATTACATATCCATAGCAATACATTTTCTTTCAAGGCAGAGAAATAACCTGTTTCTCAAGAATATCATTACAGGTAATGAAAAATGGGTCTTTTATGACAATTCAATGCAAAAGGCAGTGAATTGACAAGTATGAATCTCTGCAATCTACCCAAGAAGCAGATCTGCATAGAAAAATTATGCTGTATGTATCATAAAATCACCTTGGTATTATTCATTTTGAGTTTTTAAACTGCAATCAGACACTCAATACAGGCTTATACTTTCAATAGCTGCAATGTATGCATGAAAATCTTCTCAAAAAATACCCTGCTCTTGTCAATAGGAAAAATGTTGTGCTTCTTGATAACACAACGCAACATTCAGCAAGAATCACACAGGAAAAATATTGGATTTAAGTTGGTCTGTTCAATCTCATCCATCATATTGATGAGACCTTGCACCAAGCGATTTCCATCTTTTTTGTTCTCTGGAAAATGCTCTGAATGGCAAAAACTTCTCAAGAAGATCAGGCGAAAAATTTGTGTCAAATTTCTTAAGCTTGAAACCAACTGAATTTTATGTGAGAGGAACCACCACACTACCTGATAAATAGCAAGAGGTGATTCAAAATTCTATGAATATATTATTGATTGAAATAGATTTATTGTCAAATTAAGTTATTCATGAATATTTTACAAAAATGGAAATTATTTACATATCAACCCAATATATATATTTTTATACATATATAAGTAAAAAGTAAAGTTGTCAACCATTGTCGAATGCAACCCAAAGTCTCCCTTTGTAATAGCTACTACACCGAGGTGTAGGGGAGGGCACTACTTTCTCTGGATTGCTCCGCCTTATCCTTGATACATACCTTATCATGCTGAGTGTTAAGCAAGGAGGTATCAAGTACCATTTTTTGAGCCTTTGGTTTAACTCGACCTGGGGTTGAACCCCAGTCTCCTAGATCATATATATATATATAAAGTGATATTGTTGTGTTTTATATATGCATAGATTATATCAATTTGTTATTGTTAGGTGTTGAATTCAAAGGTTTACTGAACTGAGTTTTGCTTTATCTAGCACAGATTCACAAGTCATTTTCAATATTTGGTACTTCTATTATCAGTTGAGAATACAGGAGCATTAGTTGACTGACATCCTTTCAAATTACTAAAGAAAGAAAGAAAGAAAGAATTTATTGAATGATAGTTAAGGTCTATGAATTATCCGAGAATCTTTGTTATTTCTATTGTTGTTTCTGTTGATATACTTTCTCTTCAGAAGGCTGAACTGTGACTTTAGTCTTCAGAAAGGGCACAAAATATACTATTTAAGTAGTTAAGACAAAAGCAGTTGAAGGCTCTTTTTCAAGGTGTGGTTAAATTGGTGAAAATAGTCAAACATCAAATCTGTTTTTAATTTCTTGGAAAGCAACCAGGATTAGGTCCTAAGTAGGTCTTGTCAGGAAATCATTGATTTTTCTAAAGGAACCTTTATCCAGACAATGAATAACCAATATCCTGATCATGATATCAGAGATATCAGGGTAATAGTAAGCCTCCCCAGTCTCACTTTATGTCCTCCCTGTTCACACTTCATTCTTTTTGTTCTACTATTTGCTAAATATTGATGAAGACAAGGCACGAACAACTGTGAGTGATTAATTTACTTGTGCTATAAACACAATAAAGATGACTTTTGGGTCAGAACTTTTAGAATTCAATATGGATAATAGCATCTTTAAAACAGAAGAGCTTTCTTTCAACTTGGTTTGCAAATGGGTCATCAGAGCCAACCCAAGGTTGAGACAACACAAGCTATTACCCAGAATGCTGTGTGTTAGTGAGCACCTGTAATATGTCTGAAAGAGCACCACTTTCCAAATACAAATAAAAAAAAGAAAATTTCCTGATATAAAGACAGAGTGCTTACAATAGCTTGGATCTGGGATGGAAAGTTTATGGGCGGAATCAAAGTTGAAAAGGAATTTTTGAGCCATGTTTTTCTTTGATTTTATGATAAGTGTAGCTAGTTTAGCTGCCTTGCTTCTCTTTCTCTGTCTCTCTGTCTTTCTCTCTTTCTCTACTTAGTCTTTCTGTTTTGATTTAGAACTTTTACTCTATCCTCATTGAAATGTAACAACCAAAGTCTTAACACTCTTAAATAGAACAACTACTGTTATATGTTATTATATGTCCTATTATATGATTATATAGGATTAACTGAAAAGTTCATTTGCTGAGCAAGATATTCATATGAAATGTGACCAAATGATGTTTATTTTCTCACATAGTTCCCTTTGAGGTGCACACTTTTTCCATCAGTGTGTTATATAACAGATTGGAGAAATCTACTATTGACAGGTAGCGTGGTATTTAAATTAAGTTATAACCATTAAAAAATTTGAAAAATATGGTTAGAATGTCACTCAGTTTGAATGATGTTGGCCCATTGGTCTAGAGGGTAGAGTGTTCCCAATGGTCCAGGATACCGGGGTTCATTCTCAGGTCAAATCATATCAAAGACTTTAAAAATGGTACTTGATACCTCCTTGCTTAACTCTCAGCAATATAAGGTACGTATCAATGGTAAAGTGGAGCAATCCTGGGAAAGGAGTAGCGCCCTCCCCTACACCTTGGTGTAGTAGCTATTACAAAGGGAGCCTTTCCGTTGCCCTCAGCTATGGTCGCCAACTACTATAATGAACCCAGTATAAGTTTGAATCTATATTGATGATCTCCTAATAATATAAAACACAAGTGTAGTGTTCTGTGTGTACATCTGTGTGTCTGTATGCATAATATTTAAGAAAGAAAGAAAGAAAGAAAGAAAAAATGGAAGGTGAGATCTCGGAAATGTTTTGTTGTAATCTTTAAAGAAAGAAAAAAAGAAAGTGAAAAAGAAAGAAAGAACAAATCATGTGATTTGTGGCTTGCCACATCAAAAGAGAAAAGAAAAGAAAGCAGACAAGTTGTTGGGAAAGCAGGCTGATGTCACAACAGAATGGTTTCTTCAGTTTTTGTGTTCACCTGCTTGACTATGTATCTTTTGAATCTTCATTGACAGTTTCAAGGAAGAGAGAGAAAGAGAGAGAAAGTGAGAGAGTCTCTATTTATTAATGATATTGACAATTTGATTTACTATATGAAAGTTATGTTTCTTATTACAATAACATACAAGATACTTTTCATTTGTTGATTTATTTTTTAGATTCTGAGATCTTTTTAATTTGGATTATAAAAAAGATTTCATATAAAATTCAACTGTCATTATTTACGAATGTATTCTAGTTGGTTAATAAATCACATGATCAAACAACTCTGAAAAAAAGTTGGACAAGTTAATTAGTTAGTTGACGTGACTTGATTTTCCATCTGTAGTCCATTGCTCCTGACATGGTCAGTAATCTAGCTAAAAGGAATAAAATAAGTGTGCACTCAGAAGTGGTGGTTATTTATTCTTCCCAACAATAGATGACCAAACTGCATGTTGTCCTCATAGAAAGAAATAATCTTGGTCATCACTGAAGACAACATTTGAAGTTAGAGACAATCACAGCCATTGGCCAAAGAAGATAGCAGAGAGCTAACTAACAGGTGTTGCAGTGCTTGGATCCCATTGATCAAAAAAATCATCAACAGCAGATAAGATGTCATCATGTGAACTTTTCAGCCCATTCTTGTATGTTGTTTTATGGTATATATTATATTGGGGTCTCAAAATTGATAAAACCCATTGATATGATAATGATTTATAACTGAGACAAGTGCAATAGCAGTCATTTGGAACACATCCTATAAAAAAAATGCATCCTCTGAGCTAAAAACATCAAATCATTATTTTTTTAAAATTATTATTATATCAGCTTCCAGGACATGTAATCTTTTTTTGAGTTTCTTGTCTCAGTAATAAATCATTATCATATTAATGGGTTGTATCAATTTTGTGACAGTTTCAAATGATTTTGTCTCCAAATAAGTAGTGATGCGAAATATTTTTCCCTCTTTTGTCCAAGGCGTTGTGATTAAGGATTAATAGTTGTTATAGTATACTATTTTTAAATTTGAAACAAAAAAGAACACATTTTTGTTTGTAGAGTTATTAGCAGTCATATGGGTCCCATGTATATTGAGATACCCTGTATCATATGCGATAATGTTATATTATTCTATTTGTTGTTATTCAGTCCATTAGAGAATATTGTTTATGAATTAGTCATTACATCTCCAGCAGTATTCTACTTGTTTTGTTTGTCTTACTTGGATAGTTTGTAAGATGGACGGCAGGTGGCCATACAACCACTGTTTTGTGGAATGTTGCTCCCAGGATTTGTTCAGAACAGTACATAGAATTCTTGTGTAGTCCCCATCAAGTTTTTTTTCTGTGCATTTAGTTAGCGTCAAAATGGTGTATCCATTTATTAGTATTAGCAGATAGTTTATAAGATGGAAGGCAGGTGGCCATACAACCACTGTTTTATGGAGTGTTGCTTCCAGGATTTTTTCAGAACAGAACATAGAATTCTTGTGTTGTTCCCATCAAACTTTTTTCTGTGCATTTAGTTAGCATCAATATGGTGCATCCATTTATTAGTGTTGACATGGTCACATCTTGGAAGAAGTCTTGCATTATTTTATCAGACAGATTAGACGTCCATATGATCAATAATCTGTCATAAACATTCCACACCTTCGCTTGTCATATGTTTACATCACTTTCAGTACACATGGACATACCAGTGTTGTCCAAACAGGAAAAACTTTTATACATCAGCTCAGTGTAGACAGCTCTGTCTCACTCACACACCTTTCAAGACCGCTGCCTGACATTCGTGCTAGACAATTGTGTGCTTGCTACAACACTTTGACCTCAGGGGGCGGTCTCCATCCCAGTTCTTTCCCTACTTTAGCAGGACTAAGTTTATTGTTTGGTGCATGAGGCACCCCATCAGGGGAATGGCAATGTGGTCAAGAATTTTTTCACCTGCCACCCATGAGTCTCAATTCATGCACAGCCCCCACCATAAAACAGGCTCGTGTCACACTCTGAAACGGTGGGATGTCAGACAAATCCTAGCTCTGTGTGGACACTAGATGCAGTCTAGAAGACCTACCAGGAGTGATGAATGATAGAGGTAGATGGCAAGAGGAACAGGGAAGTCTATTCTGTGTGTCTTGATGATAATGATAATGATTCAATTTGTGGCTTGGTTATCAAAACATTTTAACAGCTGTTGTAATTGATCTAATTCACCTTATTTTTTCAGAAAAACTTTTGTTTATTTGGGTTTTTTAATATTTAGTAATTTGTTTTACTGTAATTTTTTTAAAAACTTTTCCTCTCCCATAAGATGAAGAAAAAAAATTGTTGCTATGTCAAAAGAAGAGCAGGTGGCAGCAAAGTAACTTGTATCTTTTAATAACAATAAAGAAAATTAACAAAAAGAAACTATTTCTAATATCAAAAACAACTTTTCTTTCAAAGAGAAATCCTGAAATGTTACCAATAACAACAAACTAGAAAAGACACAAGCTGGCACTCAGAAAAGACAATTGACATCAGAAACAATTCAACAAATTGAAATTGCTTTTAGCAAGAGAAATCAAATTTGAGTTCATTAACTTTTTCAAAAGGTTCAAACAAGGGAAATGAGAAAACAAAATCAATTAGAACAAGAACAGTAATTAAAAAAACTGTACATATATCAAAACCCATGAAAAATATTGAAAGAAAATGCTAAAAAAAACCTCAGTTATCACTTTAATTAATTTTGACAAGTATTTTTCATTTCAATTTTTTAGTTTTAACTGAATTGTTAATCTACAGCAACAAGGAAACAGCACAGATAAGAAATAATAAGAATAAACTCTCACTGAGATTCAAATTAAAATCTCCTTTGTCTTGAAAAAGCTTGGTTACATACACAGGCTGGTCAAACATTTTGTTACCCAGTCAGCTTGGGCTGTAGAATACACTGACTGCATCTCTGCAGAGGGGTAAGACCACCCCCCAACAAGTGTCCTGGATATGACAATAAACAATCTGATGGTGAGGCTCCAGTAATGCTGGAGCTTTGGGGAATGCAGAGCATCCCTTCATTGGCATCACTCCCAGGTCCACTCTGGCCCGGGATGGTAGCACTTGATAGAGTCCTATCTATGGGTAAAATAGAACTAAACTGCATACCTATGCTAAACTAAATTGTTTGAATTAGAACTGTCTGACTAAACTGAATAACTTGAAATGGAAATATTTTTGACAATTAAACTGTGTACTTATGCTAAACTGAATTGTTTGAAATAGAACTGATTATTTGTATATAAGAATGGATTTGGGGTTAAATAACCTACAAAGGTTGATATGCCATAAATCCAACCAACCAACCAACCAACCAACCAAACTAAACTTTTGAGCTACAAGAACCTATTGGTTGGCTGAAGCTCAAATATAATATCGTAAACCCCATCCTTAACACTTTTTAAAAATATGTCCTAAGGCTTACAATGATTTTACTGTATTCTCTCAGTGCAGGGGTGTTCTACATCAGATGGCAAGGTTCTAGTTCTAGAGATCTAGGAAGCGTGGAGTAACTCTTCAATGCGATTACTCCCAAGTCCAATCTTACCTGGAGTTGTAGTACCTGTTAGGGTCCCATCTAAAAAGTTATTCTTATTTGATTGGACCATATCCAAGAAAAAATCTCTAAAGAAAAACTGCACAAAAAATGTAAATATGAATGTATAATGAATGTGATTCCCTAACCTCTTAGCATCTAATACTTCTTAATGATATTGAAATCAATCTATCATCTTTTTTTATCGCTCACATTGCCATATTTTTGTTTTCACTTTTACATCAGCCATATTAGTAGCATCAATATGATTTCTTTATTTTAAATTATCTTAAGCTTGAAAGAAAAAAAGTTGATAGGGATTTAATTTCTCTTCTATTATTGAATTGCACCTGAAAATCCCAAAGGAAAAAAATTGTAATCAATTTCATTGTATATATTTGGAATATTAACAAGAGACAAAAATGAAGAAAAATCATCCAATTGATAAAAATTGAAAAAAAATATATGTATCAAATGAAATCTCCTCTAGAGAATATCTTTGAATCTAAAAGAATCAAATGCTGATTCCAAAGATCTTGAAAAATAGGTCTACAAATGTAGTGAAAAATCTTTTTCCTTTTATTGAAGAGAGAAGTAAAACTTACAAAACCCTAATATTTTCCAGTTGGCTGGGGCTGTAGAATATGCAAATTGTATCTCTACTGAGAGGTAAGACCCCCCCATCCCTGCCAACAAATGTCCTGGATATGACAGTAAGACATCTGATGGTGAGGATCCAGCCTTGGAGATTTGAAGAATGTGGAGTACCCCTTCATTTCCATTGCTCCCTGATCCACTCTGACTTGGAGTGGTAGCACCTGATAGGATCCTATATATGGATGAAAAAGAACAAACTATGTGTGTAAACAAATGACTGATGTTAAATTGTAACTGTTATACAGCAATACTTAAAACAATTTAACTGTGTGCTCAGGCTTGTTTAAGAATGTTATCTACAAAGTGTGCTTACAAATCATATATATCTATTATATATGTAAAAGTAAGATTTGGCATTAAATAACCTACAATGGTTGATATGCCATAAAACCAAACCAAACCAGATCTTAAATATCTAATACATATGTATAAGGAGGATTTGGCATTAAATAATCTACAATGGTTGTTATTCCATAAAACCCACCCAAACCAAATCTTAAATATCTAATATATATGTATAAGGAGGATTTAGCATTAAATAACCTACAATGGTTGATATGCCATAAAACCAAACCAAACCAAACCAAACCTGATAGTCTCTAAAATGATCCAATTTCTTCAACGTATTAGAGCAAGTCAAAAGTTTTACTAAGGTCATGAGGATGACAAGCCACATTGGACTGTGAGATGCTGATCTCGCCTGATACTCTTCTCTAAATGCTACTTACTGTATTTGCCTCTATGGTTTGGAGTATGGCCTCAGAAACCGCAGTTTTAAATCTACCTTGCCTGATCATTAAGCTTCTTGTAATCATTTTGCTTCTGTACTGTGATCAGCTGTACCTTCACTTTTTTGTATAACAAATGTTTTTGGTTGCTTCTTTAGCCTTATAATCCAGTTTGAACGCATAAAGTGTAAGTTACCAAATTAGACTACATTGCATGTTCATTTGTGCAGCTTTCAAATCACACACAGAATGAAGCAATGCACAATGTCTAGTACACCAACTACCAAGATACTTCAAAGCACAGCAGGTATCTTTCATGGCCTGAACTGCTTCTATCACATGATATATGTGCTGCAATCTAGCTGTATTTGCCTCTCTGGCTTGAAGCACAGCCTCAGTAACCCATGGCTTTAGGCCTTCCTGACCTTGCCTAATCATCAAGGTTCTTGCAAACTGAGTGAAATTTCTAGAACAATCTGACATCTGTACTGTCATCAACTGTACGTTCACTTTCTGCACAATAAATGTTTTCGATTGCTTCTGTGGCGTTATAACTCATAAAGTATAAGTTTCAAAATTAGACTATAACATATGTTCATCTGTGCAGCTTTCAAATCATACAATGCCCAAGTAATACACAATGTGATAGGACACCAACTACCAAGATACTACCAACCACAGCAGGTACTTTCTTCAGCTTGAACTGCTTTGGTCACATGATATACACACAGCAATCTCACAAGTACCAAAATATTGCAAAACTTTTGACTCACATTTGTAAAAAGGAAACAAATGTAAAAGAATCTAAGTTGTGAATTATGCAAAAGATATATCAACATGGATCATTTTTTTATATTTTCAACAACTGTATTTAGGGTTGTAAAGTTCGCATATCTGAGGGATGATGAAAGTCAAGCCATATCAGAGCCAAACTTCAGAGTTCTACATTGCATATTTAGCTAAAACAGCTAAGGTCCAACTACAAGAAACATTCTATTTTATCTATAATGTAAAAAAAAACAAAAGGCAGCTTTAAGGTTTGTTGAATTAGGCCTCACGTTACCCAAATATTGTAAAACCTTTGACTTGCTCTAATACATAAAAGAAATTTGATCATTTTGGAGAATATCAGGTTTGGTTTGGTTTTATGGCATATCAACCATTGTGGGTTATTAAATGTCAAATCTTGTTTATACATGTACATTAGATACTTATGATTTGTAAACACATTTTGTTGATAACAGTTTTAAACGAGTTTCAAGTATTGTTATTTTGTACTCATGATCCTATTCAATATTTTTCCTTTCTTTACACAGTTAAATGGTTCCAAGTATTTCTATCTAATACAAATAATTCTATTTACTATTAATCATTTATTTTCACTCAGTTAAATGGTTTTAAGTATTGCTATGTTACCTTAACAATCTAACATCAGTCATTTGTTTGCACACATTTAAATAGATGTACATATATGATATGTAAGTGAATAGTTTGTAGGTCATTTCATTTTTAAATGAGTTCATACAAATTTGTTAGCATTCAAGTATTGCTATTATTTCAACACAGTTGAATGGTTTTGATTATTGCTATCTAACACTAATAATTCTATCCCATAATAGTCATTTTATTGCACTCAGTGAAGTGGATACAAGTATTGCTATTCAATGTTAATTATTCTATTCAACATTACTCATTCATTTGTACATAGTTAAATGGTTCCAAATATTGTCATATATCACTAACAATCCAATTAGGCAGCCATTTGCTTACACACTGTTAAATGACAAAGCAGTTCTATTTTTAACTATTCCGTTTAAATTTTGTTATGGTACCCAACCTGCGAACTGTAATGAACTCTTCCTGTTGTTATTAATACGGGGAGAATATTCATCTCCGAGCAAATTCTTCCCAGTCTAACATTTTGGCAGTCAGACTGATGTTTGACACTCTGTTATATTATACTTTCATTAATATACTTTGTTCCTCATAAACCCGAGTTGTGTTACTCTTCCAGACCCTTTACTGGTACACAACAAATGTCAAACAGTTCTATTTGACCCATAGATAAGACCCTATCAGATGCTATCACTCTGGGTCAGAATGGACTTGGGAGTGATGGCAATGAAGGGGCACTCCACATTCCCCAAAGCTCCAGCATTACTGGAGCTTTACCATCAGATATTTTACTATTATATCCAGGACACTTGTTGGGGAAGTCTTACTCCTATGGGGGATGCAATCTGTGTATTCTACAGCCCCAGACGACAAGGCTTTTAAGATATGCTTGAATTAAAGAAAATATAGATTATCAACTTACAAAAGTTGTTTGCTGATAGATTTTTGCTTCTCAATTGGTAAATGTATACAAGAAAAAAGAAAAATGCTTGGTTGGTGAGGCATGTGTACAAATGTGAATTTATAATATTATTCACTTTTCGTGTCTTCTAAATCAGATGATCTTTGGATGCTGGTGTAGCTTAAGCCATGGAAATTTCGAGAGGAAGCACCAAAAGAATCATCAAAGCTTCTCTGTGTCATGCAATCGGTGCGTCTAAATCCTATCTCACCTTGATGTTTCTGATCTCTGCTGGATGAATTGCCTTTATTGATTAAGTGAAATGCTTTGATGGAGTTCAAAACAGCAGCAGATGTTGTTTCTCTGTTGAATTTGAATCTTTGCTCAATAAATGAAGAAATAAAACTTTATAATCTGAAGAAATCAGAAAAAGTGAAATTTCTTATGTTTTATAGGCATGTGATTTGTGGTTGTGTAGAGTGCATTGTGGTTGTGTGGTGGTGGTTTGTGGTAGTTTGGTGGTGTGCTGGTCTTTTGTGGTGGTCTGGAGTGCTTTATAGGGATGTGTAGGGTGTTTTGTGGTGGTGTGGTGGCTCTTTATGTTGGTGTATGGGGACCTTGTGGTTGTGTGTTAATGCTTTGTGGTGTGAGGGTGCTTTGTGGTGGTGATTTAAAGTGGGGTAGGGTGGTTTATGGTGTTCTGAGGGCTCTATGGTGTTGTAATGATGTGGGGGTTCAGTAGTAGTGTTAGTGCTTTGTGGTGTTGCTTTGTAGTACTTTATGTGGATCGGGGGGGCTCTGCAGTGATGTGGTGGTGTGGGAGGTATGTTTTAGTGGTGTGGAGTGCTTTGTAATAGTGCTTTGTGGTGCTTTATGCTGTTATGGGGGCTCTCTAGTGATGTGGTGATGTGGAGTGCTTTGTGGTGGTGTGGAGTGCTTTGTGGTGGTGCATTGTGGTGGTCTGGAAGCTCTGTAGTGATGTGATGTGGAAGTACTTTGTGGTTGTGTAGAGGGCTTTGTAATTGTGCTTTGTGGTGCTTTATGGTAATCTGCGGTCTCTGCAGTAATGTGGTGATGTGAGGGTATAATTGCAGTGGTGAGGAGTGCTTTGTAGTGGTGCTTTGTGGAACTTTATGGTGTTCTGAGGGCTCTGTGGTGATATGGTGATATGGGGGTTCTTTATGGTGGTGCAGAGATGCAATATGGTGCTTTGTAGCTATGTAATGTTGGGGTGGGGTGGGTTGCTTTGTGGTGCTTTATGGTGGTCTTGGGGTCTTTGTAGTGATGTAGTGATGCGAGAGTGCTTTGTGGAGGTATGGGGGTGTCTTGTGGTGCTGTTTTGCAGTGGTGTTTTGTGGTGGTGCTTTATAGTGGTATGGTGTGCAGTGGTGTTGCAGTGGTGGTTTGTGATAGTATGAGGTGCTCTGCAGTGATGTAGGGGTGCTTTGTGGTGTTGTGGAGTACTTTGATGTGGTGTTAGTGTGCTTTATGGTGGTGTAGGGGGCTCTGTAGTGGTGTGGAAGTACCTTGTGGTGGTGTGAGGTGCTTTGTGGTGATATGGGGTACATTTTACTGATATGAGATGCTTTTGAAGGGTATCACATAAACCTAGAGGTTTTCACACCTGGTAACCCACACACTTCTTCCACTGGTGTTGCAGTACTTGGATCCCATTGGCCAAGGGTAAGTCCCCATAGTGCAATGGCTAAAGTGCTGAACTGTGTCCTTGAAATAAGTTAGTCTGAACTCCAGTGAAACTATTACTTTCACTTTCGAAATAAATTCCCTTGGGAAAAATTGAGAGCCACCTTATTCCTCCAACTTTGGGTTAAATTGTTTTACTGCTGTTCTTCTATGATGGCTTTAGCATTAAATAACCCATGAAGGTTGATATGCCATTAAATAAAGAAACCAAACCAAACCTATAAGCCATATGACATCATCAAATGAAGTTTTCAGTTCACTCTCATATATGTGTATGTGTGTAGATGCATGTGTGTGTGTGGTTGTGAGTCAGGTTGTGTATGTATGTCTGTCTGAGTGTAAATGTGTGGATGTGCAGGGATGTGTGTGTGGGTGAGTGTTTATGTATGTCTATGAGTGTGAATGTGTGTATGAATGTATGTGTGTATGTGCATAGATGCATGTGTGTGTGTGTGTGTGTGTGTGTGTGTGTGATTGTGTGTATATTTGTGTGAGTGTGTGTAGATGTGTCTGTGTGTCTGTATGAGTGTGAATGTGTGTGTGTGCGCGTGTGTAATTGTGTGTGTCTGCATACCTATATATATCACATTATATATTTATTTACCCTAACTCTTCCTACTAAATGCAGGATGTGACACAAGGTCAAATTTTAAACAGAATTTTTCACAATTGTAAATGCACAGTTAAGTAACAGTTAAATAAAACAAGATTATAAAACTCATCATTTTACCAAATAATATTTCGAATTGTTGACTGTGAATAAATAAAAACTGAAATATATTGTGATCATTTCATTATTTAATTTTGTTTCTTCTTTATCGAAAAGACTTGAACTCATTCATTGGATGAAAGCCAAATTCAGCAGAAATGCACATCTTGACCAGCACAGCCATTTCAGAGGCCAAGAAATTTGATCCGACTTTAATTCCTATGGCTGAGTGAACGTTTTTGGGAAAGCTCCAAATTTCTCCGCAGGAAGATAAATCCAGAAATAAGAACATAAAATGGGGTCTGAATCTGTTTGGGCAGCTGGCCAAACTGATTGTGCTGACCAATCACTGACCACATTTAGCCAGATAGCCATTTTAGCAGTTGGCCTTTTTTAAAAAAATCTTTTCAACAACAATTATGTTGGCTTAATTGCCTGTTAAATGTAAATGTTTTGTATAGTCTCATAGATATTACTATCATCATGTCATGCTGCTTCTACGGATTTCCCTGACACTCACTCATCATTCATTATCGCTTCCAGCAGGTCTTCCAGGCTACATCCTGTGTCCATACAGAGCTGTTGTAGATAAGTTTTATTGGTCATCTAACACTTGTTTATTTGTGTGATGGTGTCCATGGAACATTGCTTTGGAGTTTGTCTTTATTTCTCCAACAGTGTCCCACATATCTTGTTCATCTAATTTAGATGGTTTTCAAGATGGGTGGTAGTGACTGTACAGCCATTGTTTTGTGAGATGTTGCCTCCAGGGTATGTTCAATATAGCTTGTAGCATTCTTGTGCAATTACCATCAAGTTTTTTCTCCATACACTTAGTCAGCATCCATGTGGTGCATCCATATAGTAGAATTGACACCATCACTGCTTGGAAAAAATTGCATTCTATTTTATCTCAAATGAAATTATTTTATTCTACTGTCAATCTCAGGGTATGAGAGTCCAACAGTTCAGTTAAAGATTTGAATTGTTGGACAACTTACACGAGTGATTTGTTTATAATGGTTTGTGTAGAACCAGCCACACTTCTTCAATAAGGTGATAACAGAAGATTAGTGCACCAATGTGCCACAGATTTTCCAGAACAACATTCCTCTGGTTTTGAATTTAGAGTTTTTCCTTCTAGGCCAGTGTAGAACGCAACAATATACAACAGCAATAATAGTGACAATAATAACAGCAACACTTACCTGAGGTCCAGCATAGTCAAAATATTTATTGTATTTAAAAAAAAATACAAATTTGGCACGAGGCCGAAAAATGGGGGGGGAAGGCTGGTCTACACTATCCTAATCTCTAACTTAACTAGACTCATTCACTGACCAATACATATCTCCAAGTTAAAAAAACACCAAAATACCTCAATTGAACATATCACTATCAAACTGCATCCACCAAAAACAACAATCACCAAAACAACACTGCTGCTCTATGAACTTCTAAGCTTAATCCCATATTTACAAAGTGAGGGGGAGGGGAACAATTTAAAAAACTAAAAGGAACACTATATACATCTTTATTTAAAATTTCCCCTAAAAACGAAAATGAACAAAACATATATACATTATGATAGTTAGTATGGGGTCCCCCCCACGTACTAAAACATGGCAGAAAAAGGGGTTAACCAGTCGAAAATAGTGTCGAAGGAGGAAAAATAATCAAATAAGATAAATAAATGGAGAAAATATAAATAAACAATAAACATAAAATAAAATAAGCCCTCCCTCGCACTCCTGGAGAACTCCAATTCCTGTCATCTAACAGAGGAGAAGGGAAGGGAGAGTAAAACAAAAGAAGGGGACAAAAAAGGGGGGGGCCGATGACCTTGCATACTCTAGCTAAGTTAACTCAATTAGGAACAAACTAAATCAAAATGGCCTAAAAAATTCTAACTTACCTGGGCTGGGTGGTCATGTCCTTCCGGTAACTCAATATCCTTAAGTCCCTGGAACGTCCAAAGTGAAAATAAGGTTGGCTCCTACCACGCGACACAAGCGCGCAACAGTCACCCACCTTTCGCCAAACTCCAGTGAAGAGAGTCTTTTTCTCTCAGACCGGATTTTGACTTTGATTTGGTGTTTGTAAAATGCCACCAGGGTCTGAGAAGAAAAAGACTCACCCTCACAGAGTTCCTTCTTTCTTGTCGTCCAAATCACGACACGCATAACGCCGAGTAAGCAGAGAAACACATAATGTTCCTGTCTGTTCAACCTCGGCACCACATTGCTGCACACAGAACTGGCTTCCAGGACAAAAAACTTTCCATTGAGGATGCGGACCATGTAGCCTTCAAGAAGCTTGCACAGCGGCCGTACAACCGGGCAGTGAAAGAAGGCGTGACTAATAGTCTCCTCCAAATCACCGCACCGGCCGCACTCAGGCGAAATGGCCTGTTGCGCTGCAAACAATCTCTTGCCGACCCAGAGGGCATTCCGAATGACCAGCCAGGTGAGGGAAGCCTCGTCATTATTGAGACACCTCAACCTGGGGGCCCAAGGCCACAGTAAGCGACCCTCCACCTCCGTCACACCGAGCTCGCCAATCAGACCATCGCTAGCGGCCCCCCTCACTAAACATCGATATAATGCCCTACTCAACAACGGCCGGCTGTCAGAGAGACCTGTCTGCAGCCGAGAGAGCACTTTCAAGGCATGCCGACACTCGCGATAGAAGGGGCATTCGCATCTGGGCAACCGATGGGTCTCCCCATCAGCAAAATGCACACTTCTTAGCGACGGGAAAGATTGTTTGGCGTCTTCTTTCCAGACGCTTCCCGCCGCCGTGTCTCGTGAACACATCCGGTCTAGGAAAGTAAGACGCAAAGTATGGCGCCGTACCTCGACGTTAGGTACTCCTAGACCGCCTTCAGAAGGGTGAAGGTAACAGATCTCCCGTCGCACCAAAGGATGTCTCTTGGCCCAGAGAAACTGGAAGAGAATCCTTTCCAGCTTGAATAGGATGGTGGCCGGGATAGGAAGTACTGAAAGTCGGTAAACGGCTAGGGAGTAGATGTGCGAATTGCACACCTCTGCCCGACCCTTTAGGGAAAGCCTTCTACGCAGCCACAACTCAGTTGCGGCTACGACCTTATTCAGCACTTCCGACCAATTTTTCTCCAATTGAAGGTCGGGCCCAAACCAGACGCCGAGTATCTTGCACGGACCGTCTTTCCAAATGAAGGGGCCGGGAAGGACACAGCCTTTCCACAAGCCCAACCGCAAGCCGACAGACTTTTCGCGGTTAATCTTGGCCCCCGTTACAGCTTCGTACCTTCCGATTTCTTTGCTCACCTCCTCCACCTCGGCACTGCTCGTTACAAGCACGCTGACGTCGTAAGCGTATGCAGTGTACCTGGCCACCTCACTGGCGCCAGGTAACGTGAGGCCGCGTAGGACCGGGTTCGCCTTTATCCTGCGTAGAAAGGGCTCTAACACCAGGATATATAGCATGGGCGATAACGGGCAACCTTGACGAATCGATTGAGTCAGAGTGAAGGGCTCCGACCTTACTCCATTCACCTCCACCACGACTCCGGGGGACGCATAAAGGAGACGTATCCAGGTGCGAAAATCAACCCCGAAGCCGGCCGAAGACAAGACAGCCACCAGAAAAGCATGGTCAACCCTATCGAAGGCCTTGGACTGATCTAAATTGATCAGCGCGGCATTTCCGTCGACTTTTTCTACGATCGTGCGGACCAGATGAAGACTGTCCTGGATAGTCCTACCCTTCACAGCACAAGTCTGCTCGGGGCAAATCAGACTAGGCAGGACAGTCTGCAAACGGTTTGCCAAGATCTTCGCCAAAATCTTTAAGTCCGTGTTTAACATCGTTAAAGGGCGAAAGTTACTAACCCCATCCCCACCATGTTTGTTCTTACGAAGCAACTTCACTATACCCCTGGTGAAGCGTCTGGGTATAGTACCCTGCCTCATCCAGTTGTTATAGATGGTTGCCAGCAAGGGGACAAACATGTGCGACAACCTCAAGTACACTTCATAGGGCAGACCATCAATTCCGGGGGACTTATCCAGCCCGACCGACTTCAGTGCAACCCGAATCTCCTCCTCCTTTATGAGCCCCTCACACCCAGCCGCTTCAGTCGCCGAAAGGCGAGGGAAGTCGGCAAGATAGGCGTCGAACTGAGCAGAACTCAGTCCGGGCTCCCTGGTGAAAAGCTTCAAGAAATACTGCCGAAACTCCCCACAGATGGCTTCGTTTGTGGTTCGACGGAGCCCCTCCGGCGATGTGACACTGGCGATATGCCGATCTGTAGCATGCCTCAGTTCCTCGGCCCGTAACTCCTGGGCCATATTCGTCGCCTCGCAGGACATTCTCTTTAACCTAGCCCTAACTACTAGAGCTTGGTACTCCATAATTTGCAAGGAGGCCAGCTCAGCCTTAGCTACGTTAACTTGCCCACTATCTCCCGCCAACACCGCCCTATCTAGCTTATCCTTAATCGACCTTTGCTCCGCTACCCTAGCTGACTTGAGTCTCCTACTATAGTCGGCAGCAAAGGATCTAATCCTATCCTTAAGGTTAGCCCACCACCTATTACCCATAATGGCCCCCGTCAATTCCCGCTTTATCGTTAGTTCTAGCTGGTTCCGGAAGTCAGCCTCCACCAAAAGGGAAAGGTTGAACTTCCAGTAACCAGACATCCTACATCTAGCCTTATCTAACCTAATCGACACACATAGAAATTTGTGGTCGGAATTTTTATACGCCTCAAAACTTGGACCACCTAAATAGTCTAAGTCGACTCGCTTAACTAACACTCGGTCCAAATAGCTATACAGCTGGGCCGAGGCGCCCCTACCGGTCCAAGTCCAAACTATCTTATTTGGATGCCTTTCGCGAAATTTGTCCACCAGATCAAATTTCTGGACAAACTCACGAAAATATCTGGCATCCAAGGGGTTAGTACCCACACTAGTAGCCCCTCTATCTAAGTTGGGATCAAGGACGGCGTTCCAATCTCCCACTAAAATTACCCGCTTTGACGGAACGACGTACGGCTCGATGCGCCGGAAAAAGGCAGGAAGCTCACTGGTGGTATTGGGTCCATAAACCCCAATCAAACGAAACGCCTTGTCCTTTATGGTAACATCCAGAACACAAAGTCTGCCCGCCGGATCTGAAAGAACAAGAGCACACGAAGCGTCCAGACGTCTACTTACCAGCCAGGTGACACCTCTAGAACAACTATCAAAGCATGCTGAGAAGGACAAATAGTCCCTCGCCAGAATACCTTCATAGAAGTTGGAGTCGAAGTGAGTCTCCTGTAAACAACAAATATCAATGCCGCGACGCTGGAGGTATAACAATAGTTGGGATCGCTTAGAATCCGACCTCAGGCCGCGGCCATTTAAACTAGCCAACCTTAGATCCATCATGAAAATTACAGGGGTTGAGTGCCCGGACTGAACATGGCTGGGGTCAGGACTCCGACGGTCTGGCTCATGGATCCCGTGGCCATCTCATTATCGATGGCTCCGTCATGAGCGAGACCCCCGACGTCCCGCGGAAAAGTTAGTTTCAAAGCCCTATAGAGGGAGGGGTGTAGAACAACAGGGACCCTCCCAACAAGACCCTTACATGATGCTAAATCGTCCTTAAGGAATGATATAGGGCCGAGGGCCTCGTTAGCCTCGCCGAGCATTTTCATCACACCTTCCGACCCTCGGCCCTTCCGAATGACGGTGGTGATCCATGAATCGGGGAAATTTTTAGGGTCCTCCACGTTGCAACCGTTGACTTCTTTGAAGTTGTGGAGGACCCTTAAGTCTTTCAACAGCTGCGGCTGGACCTTATGAAGACGATCCAGAGCCCCCTCATCCACCCGGCAGATGTTTGTTCCGGTATGATGACGTGGTTTTTCCCTTTTTTTTATATGTTTGGGGACCTCATCCCCCGAGCTGTCGATTGACGAGCTCCGCTGCCGTTTCTTGGGCGTGGTAGATGGAGATGATGCGGTTGCTGTTGCTGGTGGTGCTGGTTTCGTTGGTGGTGATTCCAGTGGTTTTTCCCCGGACTAGCACAGACATGAGAGGTGGAGGCATGGATCTATGGGGTGGTGTGGATGGTGGTGGACGAATGGTTCTGGGGTGTCTTGGTGATGATGGTGTGGAATGAGAGGGCCCTGGTCGTGGAGCCGATTTTCTCTCCTGGTCCAGCCGCTTTTTGAATTCCAGGAGTTGTTCAAATTTCTCCCGGCCTGGGCTGAAAGATCTGACCCTGGGAGGTGTACGCTGTTTAGGAGGGGTTTTGGGTAGGGCTTTGTTTTTTGGGGGGGATGACTTCTGGGCATATGTGGGGGGTGGACTGTTGGACTTTTTAGAGGGGGGTAAACTGTCGGTGCCTACCTGGGCCGACTTTTGGGAGCGAGGATCCTCAGGTTGGAGCTTCCTCCCACCTTTTCCCACAGTCAGCCACTCAGCCTTCGCCTCTTCGGAATTAACCGTAGGGGACGAAGGGGGAGTGGGGTTTTTTTTACCCGCTGGTGTGGGCGAGACTACGGGAGCCTCCTTTTCCGTGTTTATTTTAACCACAGGTGAGAGGGTATCCTGTTTGTGGTCGGGCTTCTTCGGGGCCTTCTTCCCCGGGCAAACTGCGGAGAGGTGACCAATCTCGCCACAGTGCCAGCAGGCGGGTTTCCTTCCCGATACTATTACGGGAAGCCTGCGCCCTTCCACCTCCAACCAGTTGGGAATGGAGTAGAAGGTTTTCATATCCAACATGATATCGAACCTCCATTCCCCACGCATTCCATCGTGTGTTGCTGAGACGATGTCACCAAACTGAAGCATATAGGCGGCTAAGTTTGCGTCTCGAAGGAAGCTAGGGACCTCGTATATTGAAACCGTGGTCCGCCGTCGCCCCATATATTCTGTTCTGAAAAAAAATTCCTTATTTTCCAGAGGTTTTTTTGTGAGGGCGACGGCATCTTCTATAGTCGGTAGCAATATATCCCAGAAAGCGTAAGAAGCACCAGCGATTATCGCTTGTGCCTCTACGCCCAGGCTGGAAATTTGACGAAGGACCATGTCTTTTGCGGGCTTAACGATTTTTCTGGATCGTTTGTCCACTAAAAAGACAGACACCGTTCTTTTTTTCTGGTCTTGTCTTACCTCCTCCAAATTGAACATAAGGCCATGCTCCTGTACTTCACTGGAGATGGCCTTTGCTCGCTGGAGCAGGTCGTCGACATCGACCTGTATTTTCGGGGGGGCTGTCCAACTATTTTCTTTTTCTTTTTTATCCCCCCCTTTTTGGGGAGATAATTTTTCTTCCTTTTCCGGAGAGGGTAATTTTTTGGGGGGCGTTTTTTCTTTCTGGTCAGGGGAAGGGGCATTTTTCGGGGTAAGTGATGTGTTTTTCTTCTTTTTCACCTGGGGGGGAGGGTCACCCTTAGTAGGGGAAAAAAGGGCCTTTATGGCCGAGCCTTCTGCCCGGCCGGCCATAAATGATATGCTGGATTAAAGAATGAGATGTAGAAATGACGAGGAGAAAAAAAACAAAAAAAACAACAACAAAAAAATGGGAGAAAAAGAACTTAGCTTTTGTTTTTCCAACCGGGTCAGAAAATTTCAGCCCAGCCGGGAGAAGTTGTCGTGATGAGATGGTAAAATCCGATCCGATGATTTACTGCAAATAAAAATTTTTCCTTTTTTTTTTTTTTTTTTTAAAAAAAACGGGCAAAATTACGACCGAACTAGACAAAGAGGTCCAGCATAGTCAAGACTAATGCTTACTGACAGGGTTGGTATTTATGAACAAACATATCCAATTAGATGTTCTAGCCAATCACAATCCAAGGAATGGACCGGCCAATGTGTGCACATTGGAATCTCCCAATGTGCCATAAATAGCTCTTTCTTTGAGGACTGATTTACTTTAGTTTTAGCCTTGCTAAAGACGTTGCTCTTAGCCTAGCTACTGACTACAAGTGTGTTTCGTGATTCAACAGCCAGTCACCCAACTAAAATTAGAGAGCCCAATCTACCCTATTGTTTTACTCATAGCTGGGATATATATATATATATATATATATATATATACTGAGTGCAGCAGAAATACCTCCTGCATTTTAAACACACAGAACATGGACGAATGATAATAGTATGTCCATCTTGCTAATGTCTTAGCATTTTTTCTGATACAATCAGTTACATGGAAATTTTATCGGTAAATGGGTTTATTGAATGGAGCGCCGACATTTCTGGGTCAATTTGGGGCCTATTTTGTATTGTCTTTCTTTTACTGCTGGTTAGCTTTTGTGTTCAGTGAAAATCTGTGTGTGGCAGAGGAGCTTTGATCTGATTGGCTGGAGTCTCTGGATGGGGGTGCTGCTGCCCCTGGTGTTACCTGCCAAAATCAACCATAGTCAGTTGGAAACAGCAGGACTTAGAATTAGGCCGCATTTTTATTCCTCAACTCAAATGGAGTTGAGTAACAAGAACTAAGTCCATTTCAAGGATTTAGTGTTTCATTAAGAATTCCAGAAGGGGATTTAAAGAAGGCTTGAAAGCCAAAAAGAAAAGAAAAGAAATGAGAAGAATTTAAATCCACCTGAAGGATTTTATATTACATTCAGAATTCCAGTAGGGAATTCGAAGTTAGCACAAACCAAAAAAGAAGATAAAAGAAAGAAACTGAAGAAAATAGGTTTCTACTGTTCAAACCAAAAAGAAGTGAAAAAAGAAGAGAAGCCGAAAAAAGTAGTTTTCTACAACATAAATTTATATTTTAGAAGAATTGTTTCTCTAAGAAAAAGAATTAACGACTTCAGTCAACTTTACCAACTAAACAAGTCTCAGATGCCATTACTTGCTCTATCAAGAGGGAAGATGACTGAAAAAGAAAGAGAAAAAGAAAAAGAAAAAGAAGATTATTAGAGACATTGTCTCACAGACGGAAGAAAGATAGAGAGTGGCTTTTTATTAAAAAATAAAATAGAACCTTTTTAGGGACTTGGTCTCTAAAAAAAAAAAAGGAGAAAAAAAAGGACATTTTTAGGGACTTGGTCACTTAGAAAAAAAGTAAAGATACACGTGTGAACCCTTGTTTAGATGGAGGGAAGAAGTAGAGGCTTCTTTCTCTGTTTTGTAAGTGTATCAGTAGGTGAAAGATTTTTTATAATTTCTTTACTTCTTTTTTGTATTTATGAGTTACTTGTTATATTTGCATTGGGACACATATACAACTAACTGAAGTGACTTTCCTTTTGTCATAATAAACTACTTTGAATTGTAAACAAGGATCTCTCTCCCCCTTATTTTATTTTATCTTATTTTTTTTTGCCTTCATATTTTTTTGTAATATTATTATTATTGTTACCAGTGTTCAATTTTATTGACTAAATAAAAATGTGATAGTTATGATCATGGCTTGGACTAGCCATTTTTTGAAAAAATAGGTTAATTCTTCATGGTGAATTTCTTTTAATTGATGAACCAGTTGTTCTGGAATTTTCAACCCATAGCAGTATTGAGTTTCTATCTGGAATAACATCATTCCAACCAAACTTTAAATGACATGAAAGGCTTTCTGTATAACAATTACAGATTCACCAGTTTTAAAACCATTTCAACAGCAAATGTGTGTACTGATCCCAACTATGATTATAATTGATTGTATCTGAAAAAAATACTAACACTATCAATGTAGCTACCATTACTGTTTACCTAAGTTCACAGGCACTTCACAGGTGACAGTTTAAAATATTCCACACCTTGTATATATATATATATATATATATGTGTGTGTGTGTGTGTGTGTGTGTGTGTGTGTATGCCACATATACACATATATATATGTATATATTTATATATGCCACACATTGTACATATATATATATATATATATATATATATATATATATATATATATATGAATACATGTATGTATGTAGATAATTAACTACATAGCCAAATCATTAAAAAAATCATTTATATTATACAACAAATATCTATATTTCCAACAAAATATCAATGCACTTTGTATAAATCTTCTCCATTAGTCTTATGTATCTTATACAGTAAAAATTACAAGAAAAAAACAAATAAAAACTGTGTAATATAATGGATTTATTTATTCATTCTCAATATATGAGATTCATTCAATATATTAACGTGAATTTTACTTAAGGATTTGGCAATAGGAAACACTGTTTACAGTTGCAACATTTTTAAGGAAATCTATTGTGATGGGTTCTTTCATGTCTCAGAAGACTGTCAACATAATGTACTTAACTGTCATTCCTAGAACTTTTTCTTTACTAGATAGCCAGTGTGTTTCCACTTCATAGATTGTCCTTTCAACTCAGGTAATATATATATATATATATATATATATATATATATATATATATATATATATATATATAAAAGCCACTCTGAATAAATATAAAACTCACAATTTTTAAGACAACAAACAATTTAACACAACCCCCGAAGATGACCAATGAAATGGTTGAAAGTGCTTAGGCTAATATAGGGTTTTTTCTCCCTCTCGACCCGGAAATACGAAGAATAGTAAGAAGACTTGAATGTTTTTACTTGAAGATCATAAAAAAAGAGGCAGTCCGTGATATTTAACAGAACTTGTCTAGATAACAACTTGCTGCCTAAACATACAATATACAATATATATATATATATATATATATATATATATATATATATTTTTTTTTTAAATATATATATATATATATATACGTATATATAAAATATTCAAAGAAGATAAGTTGGGAATGATCCTGTTTGAGAATATATAAGAGGATTTTTATAAATCTCCAGGATAATTCATATAACAATTCATAAATTTCATACTAAGCAAATTCATATAATTCATATAATTGGAAAAATTCAACCAATCATCATTTGGCTATTATGAATTTATTTCAGCTGGCAAATCCATAAGAGAAACCAATGTTTTCAGATAGCCATCACACAATGGAGAAAAAAGATTTTTTTTTTAATTATAAAAATATTCTTTCAATGGCTTCTTAGATGTTTAAGAAAAAAAAAGGGGAGGAGAAACAAAAAAATATCGGTTAGAAGTTCGTGTCAAAACCAGATGTAATGTCATCATCTTGTGTCATGTATCTTTATGTATCAAAAAAATTTTTTAACATGGCTCATTAAACTTTCCAGAACTAAAATATTGTCTTTGAATTAATCTTGTTTTAAGAAAAAACTTGTCTATTTATCCATCTATTAAGGAAAACATAGTAAGCCACACTATTACTAATATCAAACTTATCTTATTTAGTTAAAAAAGATTTATAGATTTTATTTTATTTTCATTTAAGATAAAAATTTAGTCTATTTAGTTTCTTAATATTTTGACATATTTTTATTCCGTATACTGCCAATCTAATTACCATTAAAATCATTGATATCATTATAATAATTATTAATCATTAATAATTATATTGCTAAAATAATATGTACCTATTATTACAATTATTGCTGAATTATTACTATTATTATTATTATTATTACATTAACCAATAATATCAATATTAATACAGATACCAGTAATTTTATACTTCTATTGTTATCACTATCATTTTTTCTATTTTTAACCTTTTTCATATGAGTTTAAATCTATTTTTATGGTGGCATTTAAAAATTAGTTCATTAGGTTTATTTAATAGTTGGCTAGTAAATTTATATCTTATTTTTTCCTCCAGGCAAAGGTTACATTTACCATTGAAGCTTCCAAGAGTCAAAGATTTCTTAATAAATCTCCACTTAATTTATGGAGTTAGGCCCCTATTTCTCAAACTCCAAAATCACCTATATAGGGCAATTTGGTTTCTCAGTTAAAGGTTGGAAAAAAAGTGTCTATCATTTCCATTTTCCTGCAGAGAATCCAATATAAAGTCTCTCCTCCGTACTATTTTCCATGGGGAAAATATTTACTTGATAGACCACTTTCTCGCAATTACGCATTCTTCCAATGGGATAATCTTCTACATTTCTACAATTACAAAGCAACTGATTTATTTGCCGATTATCTATTAGCGATTTGTCTATTAGATTTGTGTTATGTTTATAAATTATTTTAGATAGATTATTCATGCTAGAGTAACTAATTTTTAGTGTGTTACTATTAAAATTTTATTCAATAGGTGTCCTGGTTGAAATGTCTGTTAACTTAAAGAAGTATTTGCCTCTCATTACATGGTATTGCAGTGTTCAGTAACTTTATTGTTTTTACACCAATAACAATAATGGTAGTAACGATAGTTGTAATCATAGACTTGAAAATATTAATTCTAATAATAAAACTAAGGAGAGGAAAAGAAAAGTAATCTAGTTTAACCCTCTTTTCTGTAAACTTTTTAATTGTTTTTAAGTTGATCTAGATTCTTTGTTATTTCTGTGAATAGCTCTGGGTTGCGTTTGTTGTATATTAATACATGTGCTTTGTGTTGTTTGTTACTATGTTTTTTGGGTGTTTATAGTTCTTTTAATGGTATTTTTTCTGCTAATTCCAATCCCTTATTTATTAGTGTTGCCGGATATGCCCTCTGGTGGAGGGTTACATGTAATTCTTTCAGGCTAGTTTGTCGGAGGTTTTTATTATTGACTACGGTGCAGATCCTATGTGTTAGGGTGTAAGGGATGGATTTTACACAGTTTTTGGGTTGGTGACTCTTGAAATGAAGGTATTGTTGGGTATTTTGTTAATTAGCATTTGTAAAAAAAATTTAAATCTCTGACATCACCAGGTTCTTCTACTTGTATTAAAATTTTGGTTTATTTTAGTAATTCTTCATTAAAAATGTCTAGGTGAACATTAAAAAACTGATTCATTTTACACTTTTTCCCAATGGGCCAGTCCCATAGGACAAAGTGTATCTAGTTCTCTGGAAGTTATGTGTTCTATTTTTAGACAGAGTAAAAATAAAGTAAAGTTGGCGACGTTAGTCGAGGGTGACCCAAAAGCTCCCTTTTCGAAAGCTACTACCAAGGTGTGTGGGGGGGGCTCTACTCGTTTCCCTGGATTGTTCCACTTTACCCTTGATCTGTACCTTATAATGCTGAGTGTTAAGCAAGGAGGCATCAAGTACCATTTTTGAGTCTTTGGTATGACTTGACCTGAGATTGAACCCATGTCTCCTGGACCATTGGTGAACATGCCAATGTCCGACAAAGTCATGAATGAAATATTGTCTATTCTGGCTCAGTGGAAATGATAAATCAACATCTCAAGAACTACTCAATTATGAACAACTAACTGATATAGGATAATCTTCTAAGAAATGGAATGAAAACAATTTATTCCCATGAACTGAATGATAAAAGCTTAAGCTTAAAAGTCTCTAAAAGTTACCAACTAATACTTGGGTAAGTCAAAAGCTTTGTAATATTTTGGTACATGTTAGTTCATGGCACATATATCACATGACCAGAGTAGTTCAAACCATGGAAGATACTCACTGTGGTTATTAGTATTGTTTCTTATAGTTGGACCTTAGCTGTTTTAGCTGAATATGCAGTATAGAACTTTGAAGTTTGGCTTTGATATGGCTACACTTTCATCATCCCTCAGATATGCAAACTTTACAACCCTAAATACAGTTGTTGAAAATATGAAAAATGATCCATGTTGATATATCTTTTTCACATTACCCACAATTCACAACTTAGATTCTTTTACATTTGTTTCCTTTTTACAAATGTGAGTCAAAAGTTTTGCATATTTTGCTACTTGTTAGATTACAGTGTGTATATCATGTGACCAAAGCAGTTCAAGCTGAAGAAAGTACCTGCTGTGGTTGGTAGTATCTTGGTAGTTGGTGTCCTGTCACATTGTGTGTTACTTGGGCATTGAATGATTTAAAAGCTGCACAGATGAACATATGTTATAGTCTAATTTTGAAACTTATACTTTATGAGTTATAACGCCACAGAAGCAATCGAAAACATTTATTGTGCAGAAAGTGAACGTACAGTTGATGACAGTACAGATGTCAGATTGTTCTAGAAATTTCACTCAGTTTGCAAGAACCTTGATGATTAGGCAAGGTCAGGAAGGCCTAAAGCCATGGGTTACTGAGGCTGTGCTTCAAGCCAGAGAGGCAAATACAGCTAGATTGCAGCACATATATCATGTGATAGAAGCAGTTCAGGCCATGAAAGATACCTGCTGTGCTTTGAAGTATCTTGGTAGTTGGTGTACTAGACATTGTGCATTGCTTCATTCTGTGTGTGATTTGAAAGCTGCACAAATGAACATGCAATGTAGTCTAATTTGGTAACTTACACTTTATGCGTTCAAACTGGATTATAAGGCTAAAGAAGCAACCAAAAACATTTGTTATACAAAAAAGTGAAGGTACAGCTGATCACAGTACAGAAGCAAAATGATTACAAGAAGTTTAATGATCAGGCAAGGTAGATTTAAAACTGCGGTTTCTGAGGCCATACTCCAAACCATAGAGGCAAATACAGTAAGTAGCATTCAGAGAAGAGTATCAGGCGAGATCAGCATCTCACAGTCCAATGTGGTTTGTCATCCTCGTGACCTTAGTAAAAGCATCTGGAGCTGCTAAATTAGGCCTCATGTTACCAAAATATTGTAAAACTTTTGACTTGCTCTAATATGTTGAAGAAATTGGATCATTTTGGAGAATATCAGGTTTGGTTTGGTTTGGTTTGGTTGGGTTTTATGGAATATCAACCATTGTAGGTTATTTAATGCCAAATCCTCCTTATACATATATATTAGATATTTAAGATCTGGTTTGGTTTGGTTTTATGGCATATCAACCATTGTAGGTTATTTAATGCCAAATCCTCCTTATACATATATATTAGATATTTAAGATTTGGTTTGGTTGGGTTTAATGGAATATCAACCATTGTAGGTTATTTAATGCCAAATCCTGTTTATACATATATATCAAATATATATGATTTGTAAATACATTTTGTAGATAATATTCTTAAAAAAGCCTGATATCTTTTTTGCATGCAGTTAAATGGTTTTAAGTATATATAACAGTCACAATCTAACATCAGTCATTTGTTTGCACACATAGTTAGTTTTATATGACCCATAAATAGGACCCTATTAGGTGCTACCGCTCTGAGTCAGAGTGGATCTGGGAGCAATGGTAATAAAGGGGTACTCCACATTCCCCAAATCTCCAAGGTTGGAGCCTCACCATCAGATGTCTTACTGTTATATCCAGCATACTTGTTGGGGGTGGGTCTAACCCCTCTGCAGAAATGCAATTTGTGTATTCTACAGCCCCAGTCAACTGGGCTGGAGAATATCAGGATTTTGTAAGTTTAGCTTCTCTCTTCAATAAAAGGAAAAAGATTTTCCAATACATTTGTAGAACTTCAAGAGTATCAGGTGAGCTTGGCATATCACACTCCTATGTGGTTTGTCATTTTCATGATCATAACAAAAGCATCTGGTACTCATGTTACCAAAATATTGTAAAACTTGACTCATCCTTGTACAAGTTGCTGAAGAAGTCTGGAACTTAAAATAGCCAAAATATTGTGACTATATTAACAACAAAACTATTGTGACTATATCAATAAGCAAAATAAAGTAAAAAAGTTGGCGACCTTAGCTGAGGGTGACGTGAAGGCTCCCTTTTCAATAGCTACTACACCAAGGTGTATAGGTGGGCGCATCTCTATTCCCAGGATTGCTCCACTTTACCCTTGATCCTTACTTTATTGTGATGAGGGCTTAGCATGGCAGCATCAAGTATCATTTTTTGAGTCTTTGGTATGACTCAACCTGGAATTAAACCCCAGTCTCCCGGACAATTTACGAACTCTCTACTCATTAGGCACTATATTAACAAGCAAACTATGGTGACTATATTAATAAGCAAAATATTGTGACTATATTAACAAACAAAATATTGTGACTATATTAATAAGCAAAATATTGTGACTATATTAACAAACAAAATATTGTGACTATATTAATAAGCAAAATATTGTGACT
Organism: Sepioteuthis lessoniana; assembly: GCA_963585895.1. Classification (NCBI taxonomy): domain Eukaryota; kingdom Metazoa; phylum Mollusca; class Cephalopoda; order Myopsida; family Loliginidae; genus Sepioteuthis; species Sepioteuthis lessoniana. Next base: position 58,058,663 of record OY757933.1, on the reverse strand, counting down.
ATATTAACAAACAAAATATAATGACTATATCATCATCATCATCATCATGTCGTGCCACAGGCATGGATATCCCTGACCCTCTCTCGCTACTTCTCCCTATCATTCATCACCTCTGGCAGTTCTTCAGGGCTACATCCCATATCCTCACATAGCTGCTGTATGTATGCTCAAGCTGGTCATCCTGCTTTTGCCTGCCCATGTGTGGGGTCCATAGGAGTACATCACTTATGAGCTCATCCCTTGTGACTATATTAACAAACAAAATAATGGAGGTACCCGTGGTGTAATGGATAGCATCGTAGGAAATGGACACAGCGACACGAGTTCAAATCCTGGACGAGACTGATTGCATTTCACATAGCACTAATACCCTTGGGAAAGGTATGAATCCAATTATTCTCCCTCCAGCTGTGGATAAATAGTAGGGCAGACTGGGTTCTTCAGCCTCGGTGAGGCAACTAGTCTAGGAGAAGGAAAACTCTGAATTCAAACCTGTTAAACTCCGCTTAAAAACTGACCTTGCGTCACATCCTGCCTGAGCGGAGGGGTTGGTAAATATGACTATATTAATAACCAAAATATTGTGACTATATTAACAACCAAAATGGGAACACAAACCTCCATCAGTGAATAATAATGATAATGGTTAGGGAACAGGGCTAGCAGAACATTGATTGTTAGCTTGATTCTAACTGGTTATCTTATAATTCAAGCTTTGTACTAAACTAGGCTAAACTATATAAATGTGGGTGAGAATCTTTTGCTCACTCAGCTACCATATTGATAAATATGCATACGTATATATTTCCAAGAATATCTCACCGCCACAAAACCATAAAGTAGTATCCCACTTCTTGTCAAAAGAAAGCTTCCTGGTGGCTAAAGGGAACTCAGAAAGAAATGAGAGTGGCAGATTCCTAAAGGCTAACTTCTGAAAAAAACTTTAAATTCAATCATCACCATTATCATCTTCAAGGCATGCTGACAGCATGGATTCCCTTGACTTACTCTCACCATCCATTCTTATCATCCATTGCTATTGATTAGTCCTCTCAATGGTGTTCAGTGTTCACTCAGAGCTGTTAAATGTAATTTTTTGCTGGTAGGTAAACGCTGGTGTGTCCATAAATAGTAATCCATTGAAGAACATTACTTTTGAGTTTGTTCTTTCTTCTCCAGGAGTGCTTAGTATGTCTTGTTCATCTTACTTGGATGGTTTGTGAGATGGGGGTTAGTGGCAATACAGCTGCTGTTTTGTAAGATGCTGCTTTATTTAAAACCACATGCTGCATCTTTATGTTGTTCCCAGCTAGCTTTTTCTCCTGGTGTTTTGTTAAAATCTAAGAGGTGCAACCATTCATTACCAATGGTTTATCACTTCCAAAACCTGAAATTAGATGTTCTAAGTTGACAACATGGAGAGCAATGATCCCCAAAGAGTTGACATGCACACTGTCAATTGATTTAGAAACATTGATTTTCTTTTCTCTTTTTTTTTTTTTTTGCCTTGCTTTATTACCACTTCATTCTGCTTGACATTTGTTGTATGCGCTGAAATTTGATACAAAAATCAGACAAAGTAGACACCTGTCTGTTGATATTGGAGCTAACCCTAGTTGTTAAATAAGATGAGAGATCAGGGCAGTCAAGATATTCAGGTTTGGGTGTTATAAATAGAAATTCATTCCATATTCAATTGGATATGCATATTTTTTGAAGAGGGTTCTACTTATGTTGTATTTGTTTTAGATTCAAAAGTCAGGGACAAATAAGTAATCTGAGCATCTATCAAATTTTCATTTGAATGAAAGGCAGATATCAAATTATAATTTAAAAAGATAGATATGCAAGTGTAATGTTTTGACCTTCGACCCGGCCCAAAATGCCATTCAAGGTGATGCACCGAAAGGAAGTGACACATTCCAATAGCAGTCAGGAGAGGAAATCACGTGGGCGGAAATTGGCTAACAAAATGGGACAAGCTAAAAAATCCCATGATACTCTCATAGACTGACGCACCAGAAGAAAGTGACCTCTGAACTGCGTGACAGTTATTTCCGTTTGATGACGATTAAACATGCGATTTAAAAGATCAAGTGGGCGATCAAGTGGGCGTTGAACAATTATATAGCTCAGTCAAGACAGAAGTCAAGGCAGTAGAGTTCGAGTTCCAGTCGGAGTTAGACAAAATGTGGTAGGGAAAGCCACACCCGGCCGAGGGAGCCCTCGGGAACCCTGATGGAGTTTGGAGACCAGAGAAATTGCTGATAAGATGCAGTAAAAGAAGCCAGCACCCAGCAGAGTGGACCCCCAGGGCCTCTGGTTAAGCATCAGAAGAACGAGAAAGATACAACGTTGACGGCCATAAGTTTGGGGTCAAAATATTGCAGTTTCCGTTCAGTCTCCAGCTCCCTCTCACGCGCAAACCTTGAGTAACCCTTTTTGAATCCTTGCAATAACGTGAGAGGTAAATATTGTTAAAGAAGTCTTCCTGCATGTTTATTATTGTATCTGTCTTTATCATTGCATCTGTATGTATCCAGTATATATATGTATATTTCAGTATGAATCAGCAGATGACAATATAACACAAGTATGTATTTACCAAACCCCTCAACCACAGGCAAGATTTGACATAAGGTCAATTTTTAAATAGAGTTAAGCTGGTTTGAATTAGGTTTTCTTTCTCCTAGACTTGTTGCCTCACCAAGGCTAAAGAAATCAGTTTATTCTCAGAAGTATGTAAATATATATTTATCCCACCCCTTCACCATGAACAGGATGTGACACTTGGTTAAATTTTAGTGGAGTGAAGCTGACTTGAATTCAGAATTTTTCTTCTCCTAGATTGGTTGCCTAAAGAAGGCTAAAGAACTCAGTCTGCCCTCATGAATATGTGAGTCGATCAAGAAGTCTGTAACTTGATGATTAAAGATGCATTTATCTTATACCACATAATTTATGACTATGAGGCATTCACTGGTACTAAAAACTTATAAAAAGAATAATACTTTTCTTTAAAAGTCAGGAAACTGTATTTTTCTTGTATAAAAATATAAGAATACAGACTTATTCACATTGTGTGTAAACAAAGAAATTCAAAAATCAATTTAAAAGGTCAGTGAAAACTTGCACTTTGTACACCTGCAAGTTGTCAAAATAATCAAAGGAAGTAGGCAGAAAGAATGTTATTTGGGGTCTGTTGGTGCATTAACACATATAAACTCATAATATCCCATATTAACCTTTGTCCACCTGCTGAAATTAAAAGGTCAAATCTGGGCTGATAGATTAATCAGCTCTTTGATTTTGTTTCTTTTAAAACTGGTTGATATGAAAAGGTGTGGGCTAGGACCCTTAATAGCCCAATATTGTGGCTTGATCGGATGATCAATTAAAATCTGATGCATAAAAGGGATACTATTCTCACAGATGTAAATCAGAACTTTTGATTGGCTGTCTAATCATGAAATAGTAGGAAAACATGAAATGATCTGTGATTGATTAACCAATTGGAAATGTTTATTCCCAAGGAAATTCTCTTTAAAAATACCTCTTAAAGGGTTAAAAGAGGGGAGAAAATTCTAAGACCATAAATGAAAACAGGAGAATAAGAAAAGAAATCTCTCCAAGCTCTAAAGCCTCTTCAGTGAAAACCAAAATCTCTGAAAAATTACCTCACTGATTTACATAGGAAGACAGCACTAGCCAAATTCCTCAACTTTTCTTTCAACACAAAAAAGTGTTACAATTTCTTTACATATACTTGTTTTATTGTTACACAATTGTGTTTCAATTGATATGTGTTATCTGTGAACAGAGAGTCTTTCTTATTTTTGCATTGTTAACACCAAGGCAACTTGTTCCAACTGACCACTCTGACCATCAAAAAGTTCTGGATAGATTGTGTCATCTCTCTTCAGTGAATCTTTCAAACACAACATGAGCACAGGAATTGATAAAACAACTATCCGGAAAGGCATGTCGCAGTCACATAACTAAGGCCACGTTAAATACTGTGACTAGCATAAGACCACAGATTTACTTTACAATATAATTTTCTTGTTTGTTAATGCACTTAATGTAACACTTCTGTATCGATCAAACAGATTGAACATTATACCTTGAGAAATACAGATCAAAATTCAAATAATGAATTTATTGACCTACCCTAATAAATAGAATGAAGGTTTTATTGAACAAAATAAAACAAAGGTCATTCTCTCTTTCACTTATATATACATACATATACATATGTTAGGGCCAGTATGTACTTTCCCTGAACCCCTTAAGTGGGATGGGGGAGCCTGCTTAGGAAACCCAGAAGGTCAGGTTTCGTATATTTTCTTTGAATACTACTTTATAAAATTCTACATATAGTAGAATGAGGACCCTGTGTCATAGATTTGGGGTGAGGGCATGAGATCCTTGCTCCAGCTTTGACATACATGCACACATGCTTGTGGTGTAATGTGGTGTAATTGTAAGAAATGGACATAGCAATCCAATTTCAAATCCTGGATGAGGCTGTTGGCATTTCCCATAATGCTAATACTCTTGGAAAAGGTATGAATCCAATTATTCTCCCTCCGGCTGTGGATAAACAGTAGGACAGACTGGGCTCTTTAACCTTGGTGTGGCAACTGGTCTAGGTGAAGGAAAACTGTGAATTCAAACTTATTGAACTCAGTTTAAAAATTGACCTTGTGTTGCATCCTGCTTGTACAGAGAGATTGGGTAAATACGTAGATGCACACATTCATACACACATATATATGTATATGTGCTTAAATAGATAGATAGATAGATAGATAGAAGGAGAGAGAATTACAATATAAATAGTTGAAATAACAACTCATCATGGGAGTTAGAATTAGGGTTAGGGGTAAGGACTGTTTTTAAAACTTTTGATTTTAATAAGAGGGCCATTCAATAAATAAAGGTTCATATACCATAAAACCCAAACAACTAACCAACCATTCAATAAATAAGGAGAATTTTTCCTAAGGAGTTGGTAATAGGAAGTACTGTTTACAGTAGCACCTTTTTCAAGGAAATCAAATCTATGTTCCAGAAGACTATCAACATGATCTTCTTTACTGACTGTTACATCTGGAACTTTTTCTTTACCAAAACTGTCTATGTATTTCCACTCCATGTTCTGTCTTTTAGACTCAGAATTGTAGTTTGAAACCTTTGTTTAGTCCATTTGTAAACTTCTGTAAATTTCACATGATTTGCACTTCTCAGTCACCAAATACTTGATGACAGAACTCAGTTCAAGCCTGGAGCACTCTGTTTGTATTTCCACCATTTCAAAAGAAATAATTTTGAGGGATTAAAATGATTTTTACTATAAACCAATTCCAAACAATGCAGAATTTACATTTGAGGAAAAAACTCGGAGAAAAAACTTTGTTTTGCTTTTTTCAAAAACATTCCCTTCATTTATTGAATGACCCTTCTAGATAGATAGATAGATAGATAGATAGATAGATAGATAGATAGATTTCCCTGAATTATTGAATGTCCTTTGTAGCCAGCTAGCTAGCTAGATAGATAGATTTCCCTTGATTATTTAATGTCCCTTGTAGATAGATAGATAGATAGATAGATAGATAGATAGATAGATTTCCCTGAATTATTGAATGTCCTTTGTAGCTAGCTAGCTAGCTAGCTAGATAGATTTCCCTTGATTATTTAATGTCCCTTGTAGATAGATAGATAGATAGATAGATAGATAGATAGAATCCCCTTATTTATTGAATGACCCTCATATTAATGAGGAGGGCCATTAAAAGGCATATGAACACACCCCACATTCACAGAAGTGGCATCAAAGGAGCCATTAAAATTTTTAAAAAAATTATAATTACTGATAATTGTCTAAAGGTACCCATTAGATAATTATTAGGAAATTAATAGAAGATATACTAGGTAATACATGATATACAAGGTAATTCAAGATATCCATAATTTTGATGAAATAATAAATTAATTTTGGAGTCCCTGCCCCTCTCATCACCTACCTAATACTCTTCTACTTTACCCGCTATTGATGTTGGTAGCCAGATTTTATATTTCTTTTTAGTAAATTTTTCTTTGGCTTATTTTATTAAATCATTATATTGTCTTTCCAAAGTTTGTAAAATTTATTTCTTCAGATTTTTGCCATGAAAATTTGGTGGGTCTGGGACCAGCTATCCTTCATCCTACACAGTAAAAGGCTGATATTCAAAGAGGACTACAATTTGCATTGGCTGCCAAATTTTATATCTATTTTTAATGTGTATATTTTTTTGCCATGAAAATCTAGTGGGTCTGGAACCAGCTATCCTCCAGCCGTCACAGTAGAAGGCTGACATTCAAAAAGAACAACAATTTGCATTGGCTGCCAAATTTTATATCTATTTTTAATGTGTATTTTTTGGCTTATTTTATTAAATTATTGTTTTGTTTTTCCAAAGTTTGTAAAAATATATTTCTTCAGATTAAAGATTGCATTTATGCATTTTTTGAGGGAGATGAGATCCTATAAAATAATTATTCGTAGGGCACCTAGATAGTTAGCTGAGGGATCATCATCAAAAGTGGGTGAGTACTTTTGCAGGTTCATATTTGGAATCAAATATTCCTACCAACCCCAAAACAGACTGGAGTCCAGTTCCTCACTGGAGCTTAAATCAATTTCAATTTTAGATATATTACTTTTCCTATGATTATCTGCATGCGTGTGTATGTGGAGAGAGAGAGAGAGAGAGAGAGAGAGAGAGTGAGAGAGAGAGAGTTGGTTGGTAGGTTGGTTGATTGAGTTTTATGGTATGTCAACTTTTGTAGGTTATTTAATGCCAAATCCATTTTTATACAAATAATCATTTTAGCGTGAGTACACAGTTTAATGGTCAAAAACATTTCTATTTCAAGCTATTCAGTTTGGTCAAATAGTTCTAATTCAAACAATTCAGTTTGGTATAAGTATAGATTTTGTTTACACACAGTTAAATGTCAAAACAGTTCTACTTCAAATAATTCAGTTTAGTGTAAGTACAGTTTCAATGTCAAAAACAGTTCCATTTCAAGCAATTCAGTTTAGCATAAGTATGCAGTTTAGTTCAATTTGACCCATAGATAGGACCCTATCAGGTGTTATCATTTTGAGCCAGAGTGGACCTGGTAGGGGTCCTCCGCATTCCCCAAAGCTCTAGCATAAATGGAACCTCACCATCAGATTGTTTAGTGTCATATCCGGGGCATTTATTGGAGAGGGTCTTACCCCTCTGCAGAGGTAGAGTCAGTGTATTCTACAGTCCTAGCCGACAGGGCAATGGAGAGAGAGAGAGAAAGAGAGAGAGAGAGAGAGAGAGAGAGAGAGAGAGAGAGAGAGAGAGAGATCTGTAAAGAAATAAATTTAAAGAAATAAAACAAATAAAAAATTAGAAAGCATGAAAATCAAACCTAATAATTGTATTTTTCAACATGAAGTTTACGTTAAATAATTTGCTATAGAAAACAACTAGATGTATTATTTTTCCACTTGACTGAGAGGAGAATTCATTTTTATAGATATTCGTCAAAAGGAGCTACTTGATTAACTCAAAAACAAAGAAAAAACCTCAAAAAAAAATAGGTGAAGACTAAATCATCAAGTGATCTGTCGACTTTGTAGTTAATCAGATTTTACATGTTAGGTGTTAATGAACAGTAAGTAAGAGGTGAACATGAAATATGGAATAATGAGCTTAACAACGAGATTGATCCAACATGAGGTGACTGGGTTGGGGTTAGGGAATTAGACATATATATTAGTTAGGAGAAGGGAAGTTGGGATGGGGAAGTAAGTTTCAGGCAATGAGTTTGTATCTGACAAGAACTATTTTTATTTTTGATGTCTCTCAAATGGAAACTTCCATTAACTGTTAAGGTTCAAATGAAAAGATAAGAAAAGGAAATTCATTAAAAAATCTAAATGAATTTCCTGCAAACTTCAAGTGTATCTTTGCAATTGACTTAAAGAGAACAAAGTAATCTACTAATATATAAAGCACAATGTGAAATGTGTGTGTGAGTATATATATATATATATATATATATATATATATATATCAGTAATAGTCAGTCGACGTCCAAAGACCATGAGTGTGGACTGTTCGTATGTTTGCAATTGACTTAAAGAGGACAAAGTAATCTACTAATATATAAAGCACAATGTGAAATATGTGTGTGTGTGTGTGTGTGTATATATATATATATATATATATATATATATATATATATATATATACACACACACACATTTCGAAGTTAGGCTTCCTGATGATCCAATAAGGTGAAACTTTAGTAGAAGATTTTCGACTCACAATTTAAGTTAATTTTATATATATATATATATATATATATATATATATATATATATATATATATATATCAGTAATATTCAGTCGACGTCAAAAGACTATGAGTGTGGACTGTTCGTATGTAGAATATATGAAGGATTTCATATAAATCTATGGGAGTGCTCAATGTATGGCTATTGTTATATATATATTTTTTCAGGTTTATATCAGAAAACTTGCATACAGAGCATATACAATGTAACTGGAAGAAAACTCAACCATGGTTAAATAGTCATAAAATTATTTCAGCAAAGAATATAATCTTCATCATTGAAATGAATTTATAATGACAATTTAACTGTGGTTGAGTTTTCTTCCAGTTACATTATATATATATATATATATATATATATATATATATATATATATATATATATATAATAATTATATATTAGTTTTTATACATATTTAATAGCATTGATGCTTATCTCTGCCCACTAGTTTCACTCTCCTAATTATATTGCATTTGGTCTACAACTAACCCACCGAGTGAGATAGTGACAACAATAAACTGTTGTAAAAGTTATATATATGTACAGGATTGGTGCTAGGAAGTGCAGGGCCCAATTAAAAAAAATGTTAGTAGGGTCCTCTACCCAACAAAGTCATTTAAAAGTCAATAGTTTTGTAATGTCATTTTCTTACTTGTGAAATTGTTGACTACAATGTTTTAACTAGTTTTACTTTTGAAAAACTTCTTTCACATGTGAATGGTGCTATATTTGAACTATTCTGTTTAAATTGCTTAAAACTGGTCTTTTATATATGTGTATATTTTTTCTTCCATGTTGTTCTTTGCTTGACTCAATCACTTCAACTCTTATACTTCACAATATTAGAGATATAAGGAAAAAAAAGTGAAGTAGTTAAAAGCTGGTTGTGGACATTCGGTTTGAAATAAAACCAAATTTCACAGGTCATAAAATTTTCACTTTTTTTAAAATTCTCAAATAATTGTAGGAGTATATAATATTCAGTTTGCTTCAAATATATTGAATGATTATTTAACTTCTATAAACTGTTGAACTTTAAAAAATTTCTTTTGGTGGTTAGGTACCTAGAGTGGTGTTATGGTTATTAAGCTAGACTAGCAAACCGGTCCTTTACAAGTGGGTTTGAGTTTTATTGGGCACCCCATTCATACAATCATGTGACACATCTAATCAAAAAACTTAGTAAATTACTAATTCTTTTAATGGTTTCATCAAACTGGAAAGGTTTAGCATACAAATATCCTCAAACTCTTGTATGAAACAATACCCATCCTCTTCTTTTATTTACATGTTCACTTTTTCTCCTCTCAATATAGATTTCTTCCCTACTGATTTATAAAAATTATCTAATGATTTTATTAGTGCAGATTTTTGTTCATTAGTTGAATTAAACATTCAATTTCTGTGAAATGAATCAATTCATCAAGTTATTAAACAATCTTAAGCCCTATTAAAAGAAATTTAATTATAAAAGGTATTGATAGTTCTATTTTTGAGACAGGCTTATATTGCTTTTTAGGGTTTATTTGAGATTATGAGTTATCTAGTAATAGTAATTTTCATTCGATATTTTAAACTAATCTGTGGAAGTAAAGTATAAATCTGTTAAAAAATATGTTTTTATTTCAATATTTTAAAAAATTTCCATATTTAACATCAGAAACGGAAACGAATATGAGTTCAAGGGAAATAATCCAATTCAGGGTCAGTAACTTTTATCGTCTTATGGTCGAAATGTTATCCGAATTGTTTCTAGCCTGAGAAAACCCGGCAAAGTGTCTTGGAGTTCTTCATTTCATCTTTGTTGCTGATAAAAAGACAGTAAGTCATTATTATATTTTAACACAAACACACACACACATTTTATTTACATTTGATTTTTTTAGAACTTCATTCAAAAGAAATTTTTCTTATTGAACCATTCAGTTTCTTTTGCTTTTCATTTTTTTCTTGACATTGTTTTTCTATTTTTTAAGAGAAAAAAGAAATTACTTTTATTAAGTTAAATTTTGGGGAATAGACCATTGTCTATGTTCCAAAAAATATTTCGAATGTATTGAAACTTAATTTTTATCCCCTATCACATAAAGTTCAAAGTTTTTAATTTTAGTATAAGAATATTTTCAAGTTTTTAGGTGTGTAAAAAAAAGAATAGATAAATAAATAAAACAAAAAAACGTTTTCAAAGAAAAAAAAATTAACAATTTTCATCTGTGTATTTCTTTTATTTTTAAAAAATAAAAAGAAGAGCGACGAGAATTTTTGGCACATGAATAAAAAAAAATATATATATAATCTTTTCAGCTTTTCTTACTTACCTTTTTTTTTTTTTTTTTTTTTTTTTTTAATTCCTACTTGCTTTTTTATGAATAAATAAAACATTTCGTTGAACACTTAGAAACATTAAAAGATAAAGAATATAAAAAATCATTTTCACATTAAAATAATGTAATTAAAAAATGACATAAAAATACATGAAGAAAATTGTTGTCAGCAACAATATTCCTTATTTTTTTTATGTTTTTAAGTGTTCAACGAAATGTTTTATTTATTCATAAAAGAAAAAAAGAAAAAAGACGAAATTTAAATCAGAAAACTAAAAAATATATATGATATTTGTCCTTTTTGTCGGCTGGAATTTAAGTACAGACACAGACTGTGAGCAAAGCTGTAAAGAACTGTAAAAAAGGAGTGTGGTATTTATTTGGCCCCCCTTCGAAGATAAAATGTGACATAAGGTCGGTTTAATGTAGAGGTACCTCGCAGGAATCGAAATTCCCACAGAGCTTCAGCAAAAATTGCTTAGTTCCGTCGGCATTTCCCTTCAGGAGCGACTCAAGTGCCGGGCAATAAACCTACCCCTTACCTCTTTTAGGTGAGAGGAAAGGAATGCTTGGGGATGAGGACTGTTATTAATTCTCACCCATTCGGTTCAAAAGCCTGGTTCGTCTAGATAAAAAGGTAAGAAGATATTTGAACGAAAAAAAATTCGAAATGTATAGCGTTTTTGTCAAAAGTTGAAAAAATATTTCGAAAAAATGCAAGACTAAGAAAAAAGTTGAAGAGAAGGAAAAATTCTTAAATTAGAAAAAGCCAACAGAAAGATTCAGCATTAATTTCTAAAAATCTTTATTTTTCTTCCTCCGCCTGAATTTTTCAAATTGTTAAACTTGAAAGTTTAAAAACATTTTTCAAGAAATATATGAATTACTTCCCTTCTACTGTTCGACAACCAAACAAATCATTTATTTATTTTACTCCTCGCGAATTTTTCCTATTAGTATTAGCTGGTGATATTTTACTGGAGTCTGAATGACAACAAGTCTCCTCAAGTCTCCACGACTCTTCCGAGTATTATGACCGATTTTTGTAATGCTGTGTTCTGGATCTCCTCCATTCTTTCTCTGATTTCCAATTCTTCTTGTCTTTTTCCCAAAACTTTTGGGACTGTTCCAAGTGCACCTACTACAATTGGTCATTTTCTTGTTCCACAGTTTTGTTATTTGTTCTCTAGCAAGTATTTGTCTATCTTTTATTTTCACTCTGTGTTCACTGGAATATCAAAAACCCTTAGATGACTAGGTGTGGTCTTCTGTCTGGGATGAGGTGATACATTTGTATCTCAAAATCCCAAAGAATTTTTTGCATCTCATTTTCTAGTACAGATTCTGGTTTGTACATATACTATTTGATTGTTGATCAAATTTTAATCTTTTGCTCAATTCCCAGTGGATCACCTTTCCCACCCAGTCATGCCTTGTACTCTTTTTGTGCTAGTTTTCCTGCATTTATTGATTATGTGATTAATCATATCATCTCCCCAATGAGTTTCCTGGAAATTACATTAAACAATCTGATGGTGAGGCTCCAGTCCTGGAGCTTCGGGGAATGTGGAGTACTCTTTAATTCCATTACTCCCAGGTCCCCTCTGGCCCAGAGTGGTACTATCTGTTAGAGTCCTATCTATAGATTAGATAGAACTGTTTAACTATTTAACAGTGTGCAAACAAATTACTGACATTAAATTAAATTGTTAGTGTTACATAGCTATGCTTGAAACCATTTAACTGTGTGCTAATAAAACTATTAGTCTTAGATAACCATTTAAGCATGTGCAAACTGATGATTGATACTAAATAAAATTATGTGTTTGATAAGAAAGTTTGAAAGTATTCAACTGTGTGCAAAAACTGAATAATTGGTATTACATAGCAATACTTGGAACTATTCAACTGTGTGCAAATGAATGAATAGTGTTGAAAAGAATTGTTAATGTTAGCAATAGTTGAAACCATTAAACTATGTGCAAATAAAACTTGTAGCAGAAAGAATTTTGTATTTTTGTTTGGTGCGTAATTCAATTCGATCGTTAGGGTCAATGTATAATTTCACCCAATCAGGATGACTTATCCTATTCAGCTCGAACCATCTTTCCGGGCAGCAGAAATTGGGGAAGCTGCCAAAACACTTTCTTTTTCTCAGAACTTCTTTGTTCAGAACAGACGTCTTACTGTCTGCTCTTCAATAGCAGCAGCATTGACACAATGAGGGAAGCCATTAAATTTATGGACCCTTTGCATCTATTCTCTTAGACCAAGGGTTCCCAGTTGAATATGAATAAGATGAATTCAATACGCCACACACAGGAACAACTTTATGTCACCCCCAAAAATGGCTATGTTGACTGCGATGCAAAATTCCACTTCAACACCTAGCTACTTTATCTCTGGGCAACATTTTCTGGAGACATTCACGCTTCTCCCCGAAACAGCCAGAACCACAAACTCGCAGTGACTACAACTCTTTCTGTCCTCAAACAGCAAACACGACTTTTGCTACACTATGGCGAACATATCTCCCTCTCACATCCAACAATGCCTTAACCTAACGATGCACTTTTTTCTCAGGCATTTAGCTGCTAAAATGCTTTCTCAACTCTATCATAACTTCGTTTCGTTACTTCTTTACTTACTACGAGACTTGCAGCATAAACGTAAACCCCTTTATTCCATGGTGCCATTAAAAACCTTCATATAAAACCTAACGTTATCATCATCTTCTTTTATTTTCCAACAGCACTTAGCGAGGGAATAACAACAAGTGCAAGAATACATTTTCTTTGCTAAAGACAATAACAACATTCTATTCGCTAAAGACTACTAGTGTGAGCAATACTTCAAACCACTTCACTGTGTGCAAATAAAGGATTAATATTATTACGATTAGATAGCAATACTTGAAACCATTTAACTGCATGCAAACAAATGAGCTCTAACTTGTAATCTACAAAATATGCATTTACAAATCATTTACATTATTATTGTTTATAAATGTTATCAAAAAATGTGCCTTTACAAATCATATATATATTTGGTATATATGAGGATCATTAAATAAGTTTTCAGACTTTTTTTTTTGTATGGGCACTTTTATTGATAGTACACACATGAAACTCTAGTCCCCTTCAAAGTAATCTCCTCTGGCTTCAATGCACTTGTTGTACACTTCCAACAACTTCTGGAAAGCCCCATGGAAGTCCGCTTGTGTGAGCATGTCAATGACCTTCGTCCCAGCCTCTTTCATCTCAATTCTCTCATAATGACAGCCTCTGAGCTTAGGGAATAACCAAAAGTCACAGGGAGCAAGGTCTGGACTATAGGGAGGGTGAGGAACTGTGTTGATGCCCATCTTGGTCAAATAGTCTGTGACAAGGATGGAGTTGTGGACTTGTGCATTGTCCTGCTGGAAATGCCACTGACCCAATTTTAAGAGTGCTGGCCTCTTCCCAAGGAATCTCTTCCTGAACTCCCTTAAAACCTTAACATAGTAACCCTAACCCTAACCCTTTGGCCAATCAACTCTGGTCTATTGACTTTCTTACTCCTTCCACAACTCTCATCATCCCTCACAGACTCCTTGCCTTCCTTGAATCTCTTATGCCACTCAAAAACTGATGCTCAATTCATGCAAGATGCTCCAAAAGCAGTCTGAAGCATTCCATATGTTTCTGTGGCATTTTTCCAAGTTTAAAACAAAATTTTATTGCATATTGTTCTTCTAAAGTGTCCTCACGTCCAGATTGCATTTTTGAAATTCACCAGCTGTGACAATCAGGCTTTAGTAGGGTGTATTCCAATTGCTGCTGTAGCTGTTCATTTGAACTTGAAATCATAAAAATTGGTGAGTCATCTCATAAGATGTATAGCAATAACATATTGAATTTTCAAGAGTCTACACCAATTTTAAATGCCTGTACAAAAAGTCTGGAAACGTATTGAAGGCACCACTTAAGTATAATCAAGATTTGGCATTAACCTACAAGGGTTGATATACCATAAAAACCAACTAACCAAACTAGTTCAACTAAACAATCTGATGGTGAGGCAATGTGATGTACTCTTTCATTACTATTACCCCCAGGTCCCCCTGACCCAGAGTGGTAGTACCTTTTTGGGTCCCATCTAGAGATCAAATAGAACTATTTAACCATTTAACTGTGTGCAAATGATTGATTTTGACTTGTTATATTAGTGTTACATAGCAATTTCATCATGAATGCTGTGAGCTGTATTGAACAAGTTCTGGAGGCAACACGTTACAAAACTGCAGCTGTACGGCCTCCTACCACCCATCACAAAAACTATCCAAGTTAGATGAACCAGACATGTGGAACATTGCTTGAGAAGTAAGGAGGAACTCATAAGCAATGTACTACAGTGAACCCTTTCACATGGTTGAGCAAAGGTTGGATGACTAGCTAGAACCTATATACAACATCGCTGTGCTAATACAGTATGTAGCCTGGAAGATCTCCCAGGAGTGATAGACAATTGTGACGGTAGCTATTTTGCTTTTTTTGAATTTTGACACCAGCGTTAGATGGTGGTCTTTTATTGCAGTCTGAGTGATTGCAAGTCTTCTCCAGTCCCCAGGACTCTTCTGAGTATTCTGGCCAATCTCAACAATATTGTTGTCCGGATAGTCTTTATTCTTTCTCTGATTTCCAATTCCTCCAGTCTTTTTTCCAATCCTTTGGGAACCATTCCAAGTGCACTAACTACTATTGGTATCACCATCAACCTCATGTTCCACTGATTTTTTAGTTCTAAACTGAATTGTTTGAAATTTAATTCAGTGTTAAGTAAGTAAAGTTGGCGCCTGTAGTTGAGGGCAATCAGAAGGCTCCCTTTTCAATAGCTACTACACCAAGGTGTACGGGAGGGCACTACTCCTTTCTCTGGATTGCTCCACTTTATATTGTTGAGTGTTGTCTATCTTTTTGCTTTCTTTAATTTTCTCTGTGATCTTCCAGAATGGCAAAATCCACTCTACAGCAAGTTCTCTTTTATTCTTTTTTTAATTAGTTCTTGGCCTGTTTTCCTGGCCAGGATTAGATGATTTGTCTGTATCTCAAACTCCCTGAGAATCTTATGCATCTCATTCTCTAATACAGATTCTGGTTTGTGCATATACCATTAGGTAGTTGGGTTAAATTTCAAATTTTTGCACTATTCCCACTGGAACACCTTTTCCACCCAATCATGCCTTGTCTTGTGCTCATTTTGTGGTTGTTTGCTGCATTTGTTTACTCTCTGTATGGACACAGGGTGTTGTCTAAAAGACCGGTCGGAAGCGATAGATGCTAGAGATGAATGGCAAGAGAGAGTCAGGGAAATCCATGCTAGCAGTGCGACATTATCATTAATACTGTATTAGTAGTAGTATTTATTAATATTATTATTGTTATTATTTTAAAATTTATTTGTTTTTTCAGTTTTACATTCAGTTTCTTACAATCCTTCACCATGACTTTACCCAAGATCTAAGCTGAGGGAAGGTAGTGATTATATGTATTCCATCTGTACTTTCAGGTTTTACTTTTCCAATTATGTTGATAGTACTCTCCTAAGGTGATGAGTAGTTTCACAAAGAGCAATTTTTTGTATTTCATATAGGACTGCCTTGTATTTTGTACAAGTGTTTATCTGTCTCTTTCTTGATAATACCTTGGGCTCCAACAATTACAGACATGATGGTAGTTTTAAGGTGCCACATTTTTTCTGTTTCTATTTCCTGGTCTTTGTATTTACTAATTTTATTGTACTCTTTGACTGATATGTTATCATCTGTTGCCACTGACATATCAATTAGAAGGCATATTGTTCTTTCATAGTCCTTAACCATTATATCTTGTTTATTGCTCTTTATTTTTCTATTAGTTTAGATAGCAAAGTCTCAGAGAATAGTAGCTCTTTTAGTTTCTATTATTTATTCTAGATTATACCATTTTTCAGATTTCACTATTTGCATATTTTCCAGTGAATATAATTTCTATTTTATTGTGCCTTTCTTTATATCCTATTGGTGTTAGGGTTGGGCAATCAGATACTAAGTGATCAATTGAATCAGTTTTTTGTTCACACAATCTACCTATTGAGCTCGATCCATTTTTTTATAATGTTTGCTTGATTGCTTGTTTTTCATACCATCATTAGCTGGTGGACTTTCACTGGAGTCTGAGTGACAACAAGTTTCTTCAGGTCTCCAGGACTCTTCTGAGTATTCTAGTTGATCTTAAAAGTGTTGTGGTCTATATGGTTTTGATTCTTTTACTGATCTCTGATTCCTCCAGTCTCTTTGCTAATCCTTTGGAAACTGTTCCGAGCACACAAATTACAATTGGTATTACAGTCACCTTCATGTTCCGCATGAAGGTACTGGTGATACCAATTGTAATTGATAAACTTATTATTATCATTATAAATACATCTATTGTTATCTTTTGACTCTAATCCTATTTGTCTATCAATTCTTTTTTATTTATTTATTTATTTTGTTGCTAGAAAGTTTGTTTATCTATTAAAATTCTGGTATTTGTACAATTAGATATTTAAGCCAACCCATTAGCAAGTCTGCATTAAATATAAAACCATTTGATAATTTTCATTAATCTCTTGGGAAGAAATCTATATTTAGAGGAGAAAGAGTGAATTTGTAAGTGAAGGAAGAGGCTGTGTATTAGATATATTGTCAGCAGCAATGTATGTTGGTTATTATCACATGGTGTGGATTGTGCTACGTGTTGTACCTACTACTTTGATCTATCTATTACCCAAAGATGATATATCTTTATAAAAAAATGTTAATATTCAAGTAATATCTTATAGAGATTTTCTAAAATTGAATTGCCTAGTCGGTTGGGACTGTAGAATACACCGACTGCTTCTCTGCAGAGGTGTAAGACCTCCACAAACAAAGTAATATGTGACAGGTTTTACCAGGTTACAATGTACTGGTAATTAGGAACAATCCTTGGCTTTGCTTCTACTACTAGCTAAATCTGAAAGCAATCCAGCATTATTTTTTTTTCTGTTGATGGAGATAGATACTATCTGAAAGTGTTTACATTTTGAAAATTCTAGTACTGAGTTTCAAAATTTCTTTTAAATTTAAATACCCCTACTTTTTGTGTCATTTGTCATCAAGTGACCTTGGCATAATTTATTATTATTTCAATACTCTTGTTTACCTATTCTTAGGTGTCAGCCACATTACATCATAACATAGCATTCTGGGAAAGCTGAACTTTGGCAGCTTTTAAAGTATTTTATTATTTATGTTTTTCTGTGAGAAAAATTGATAGGAATAATCAAGGATAGAGGAAGGTTTGGAATCAAAACCCAAAGATGGGGGGAAAAAGCAGGAAGTGAAAGAGAGGACCCGGTGTAGGTAAACTGGCTACATATAAAAGAGAGGAGACCGACTGAACCCAGAAATCCTCTTGCAACTTCGCTTCACCTGCTCTTACCTCCCTTTCAGTCGTCAGCTATTTTGAGCACTCAACCTTCATTACAGAGAATTTTCTTATTTTGTTTTTTTTTTTGTCAAGTTTATTTTTCCATTTGTATTTGGAAAGTTTTATTGTCTCCAAGATATGACAAGTGTCTTGTAGCAGTTGGTGTGGTCAGTGCCTTGGACTCACTCTGTATATGAAATTAATAATACTGATATACATTGGCAGAAAAACCATTTGTTTTTTATGTATTATAATTATTGTTTGTTTGTTATACTTGCTGCCTATGAAATTGAAAAGGAATTTCTATCAAACAATTTCATACAGTTTGCTTTGCTGATTCGTAAGTGTGGTCCACCAAAGAGTTTTCACAAGGAGTTTAGTGGGAAATGTTGTATAGCCATGAACACTATACATACACATATACAGATGCATGCAGAATCATAACAACGACACAATAAAGACGAGCGAAACAGGTCTTTAGAAAAATCTACCTCTCACTTTATTGAAAGGGTTGTGTGTGAGAGGGAGTTGGAGACCGAACAGAACTGCAACATATTGACCCCCACTCTTATGTCCATAACAGCGTTTCTTTCCCATTCTCCTGGGCTGCTCAACTGGGCGCCTGGGGGCCCAGCCTCTCTGGGACACGGTCTTCATTCCAGCATCTTCTCTCCAACTCATCTGATCTCCAACTGCCTGACTTCCTGTCTTCACATGGGTTATATAATAATTTGACGCCCACTCTTCTTCCTGCAAGCGTCACAGTTTCGCACTCATTCAACCTGTTCACGGTCAAGGTTATATCCTGATATTCCTTGACCGGATGCACCTTTTATTTACACAGGTGCATTTCCTATTTTGACAGCTTGACCGGGGTCAATATATTACAGAAAGAATTTTAAAAAAAAACAGGAATGGAAGGAATGGAAAAGTCAGAATTTCATCTATGTTGTCTTTATTGGGAATCCTTTTGAGATGAGGCTTCTTAATCTGAGAATTATTTTTTTTTTTTATTTATTGCAGACTTTTTTTCTTTTTTTTTTTGTCCTCATCTTGGTAGTTTTTTTTATTGTTTCTTCTCACTACGTTTCAGCCAAATTTCACCTCTGGCCTTCTTCGGTGCACATGGGACAGTGGATAGAGGCGTTGAGTCTCTATGGTTCCAGGTGAGCATTGTCAGAAGATAGCGGTTTCAATTTCTACCCAAGCCTGCCAGAGGTTTACTTGGTCAAAAACGTGGTGCGATAGACAACAACTATGGAAGGCAGTAATTACTGGGGATATGGTTACAAGACTCAGCATTCCTATCCGAGGTTGCAGTTAATCATCTGAAGAAGGCCAAAGGTGAAATTTGGCCAAAACATAGTGAGAAGAAACAACAAAAAAACTACCAAGATGAGGACAAAAAAAAAGGTCCGCAATAAATTTAAAAAAAAAAAAATTAATTCTCAGATTCATCTATGCTATTTTGGTTTGTTTTGTTTTTAATGGCATATCAACTTTCATAGGTTATTTGATGCCAAAGCCATCCTTGTAGAAGAATAGTAATGGTACAATTTAACCCATAACTGAAGGGGCGGGATTAGGGATTCCATGCCTTTTCCAAGGGTATTAGTCCTAAAGTGGATATAATAGCATGACTGGAGTTCAAACACTCTTACTACAATGTCACTGTCCAGCATATTGGCCATATGTATTGCCCCTCCCCTTATGCCATTTTAAATGAACTCCTACTCTGTTAAAAGTCATCTGAACTGAATCAGGAATGAATGGACCTGGGGTGGGACTATGAGCATAGTTGACCATTTACATTTTATTCCTGTAAATGGTTGTGTAGACAGAGAGACCTGTTAAAACAGCCTTGTCTGTGTATAGGAAGGTCACTTTGGCAACATATAGAAAGTAACATTTGTCCAAATTTCTGTGAAGAGGAGTTTTTGTCTATATTATTTACAAGGGTGAAATCATTAAAAAGGCAAATCAACTGATATGAGATAAACCAATATAAAGCAAAATGAGGATAGTCTACCCCTATGAATTCAATCAAGAGTTACTATAATAAAAGACATCTGAAGAAGGCTGGTGGGTTATATCCACCCAACCCCTCCACCATGAGCAGGGTGTGACTCGAAGTCAATTTTTAAGTGGAGTGCAAAAAGTTAACAGGTTTAATAACAGGCCATTGGCCTAATGAGTAGAGTGTTCACCAATAGTCTGGGAGACTGGGGTTCAATCCCAGGTCGAGTCATACCAATGACTCAGAAAATGGTACTTGATGCCGCCCTTGCTTAACACTCAGCATCATAAATTATGGATCAAGGGTAAAGTGGAGCAATCCAGGGAAAGGAGTAGCACCCTTCCCTACACCATGGTGTTGTAGCTATTGAAAAGGGAGCCTGTGGGTTACCCTTGACTAAGGTCGCCAACCTTACTTACTTACTTACAACAGGTTTGAATTCAGAGTTACCACACCAAAGTTAAAGAGCCCAGTCTGCCCTACTATTTACCTCTAGCTGGAGAGGAGAATAGCTGGATTCATATTTTTCTCAGGGGTATTAGCACTATGTGAAATGCAAACAGTTTTGTCGAGGATTTGACCTCTTTTGCTGGGTCCATTTTTATTGACAACAACTGTTACACCATGAGTGCCTCCAACAAAGCTGGAGGATACAGCAGTTGAAACATTGTTGATTTAGTAACCAAGATGAGAGCAATAATCCAAAATGTGTAAATAGTATAAATGTAGGATGTATTATGTACTTCAGTAATTTTAAAACTTTTTAGAGCCAGAGCCCCTTTTTATAATGTAGACTCTCATATAAATAAAAATGAAATCTCATGAACTTCTATATGAATAAAAATGAATTTGCTAAAAAAATATTTTACAAAAATCATGTCCAATATTTGCACTGAATAATGAAATATAGTGAGAGAGATGTGCTTGGCTTGCTTGGTACAAATTTTCAATTTTTGATGATATTTTTGACAAAGATACATTCAATTCACTGGCCCAGTTGGCTGGGGCTGCTGAATACACTGACTGCATCTCTGCAGAGAGGTAAGACTCCCCCCACCAATAAGTGTCCTGGATGTGACACTAAACAATTTGATGGTAAGGCTTCAGTAATGCTGAGCTTTGGGGAATGCGGATTAACCGTTTATTGCCATTGCTCCCAGGTCCACTCGGGCCCAGAGTGGTATCAGCTGATAGGGGTCAAATATCTATGGGTCAAATAGAACTAAACTGTGTACTTAAGCAAAACTGAATTGTTTGAAATAGAACAGTTTTGACATTCAACTATGTAAACAAAAAGCTATACTAAACTGAATTGTTTGAAATAGAACTGTTTATATGTATAAAAATGGATTTTCAAATCCTCTGATTTTAAAAATAAAAGCTATGTTTGATCTCGGGGCTGACTAACAGAATTGTATTTGCCATTGATTTAGAGAGATTTTAGAATTTGGGATTAAAAAATTAATAAAAGATAAAGAAAAATAGGTTGTCTTATATATTCTCTCCTTCCCAATCATTGTGGATAATTAGATATGAAGTTGGAAGGCTTGTGTAGATTTTTCATTCATCAAAATTTCAGAGATTTGATTAAGTTAATGCTTCCTTGGATTTTGTTGATAATTTATCACTGCTTTTTCTTAAGCAATATTATTTAAACTAATAGAGCTAAATAGAGAGGGTATAAGGAGAGAAAAATAAAGAAAGAGAAAGAGTCTAACTCATATATACATACAGACACATAGAATAATGGAGAAAAAATGAGAAACAGTGAAGGGTAAAATAGTGTTAGAAAAAAGAACAAATATGGGAAATGATTGATTAATTGATTGATTTTAATGGCATATCAACCCATCTAAGGTTATTTTATACCAAGAATCATGCTCATTGTGTGTTGATATTTAAATTTTTTGAGCAGTTTATTAAGTTTTTTTTTTTCTCAAATATGAATAATTTTTAAATATCTATTTGATCTATTGATGGGATCCTAATAACAGGTACTGCAATTCCAGGTCAAAGTGGGCTTGGGAATAATGGCAATGAAGGAGCACTCCACACCCTCCAGATCTCCAGAACTTGAGTCTCACCATCAGATGTAATTTAGTGTCATAGGATACAAATGTGGAAGAGAGAGAAGGGGAGAGAAAGAAGAAAGAATAAAAGAGAGACAGATGGAGAGGTGCTAAATGATAAAGAAAAGGAGACAAGGAGAGAAAAGGCTAACATAGAGAGGAGAGGTGAAGAAATAGAGAGAGGCAGAGAAGAAATGTCTAAAGATAGATATTGAAACCCTTCACATATACACACACTCTAAATCCATTGCCCTATCAAGTTAGGATTTCAAACAATAATTAACATTTTTGTAAATCCTTTGGTGGAAACAATGGTTTCTTTTCTGCCATTGATGTCAATTCAGCCTGTCACATGTGAATCAGTTGTTTTGTTGCTCACGCCCTCAACAAGCGTCCAAGTAGTGATGACGACACTAATTCTTATTTTCTTCAGTTCCAGACTGTCTACCAAATTGTGACTCTTTTGGAGAAATGGCCTACACAAAGGAATAAGATGTGGGTGGAGGTTTATAAAAAGAAATTATTCAGAATCCAGAATGGAATTTTTTTAAATTACTTCTGTTCATTTAGCTGATCAATTGTGTTTAATTCTGTGCTCCTATGTCATCCAAAACAATTGGATGTTGAAACTTTGTATCAAAAGAAACAAATTAATATTCATATACTCTATGTATTTACCCAACCCCTCCTCCATGGGCAGTATGTGGCACAAGGTCAATTTTTAAGTAGTTGTTTTTGTTTGGTTATTTGGTTTCATGGCATATCAACCCTTGATGGTTATTTAATGCCAAATCTTGTTTATACATATGATTTTCAAGTGAATGCTTTGTAGGTAACTTTTTAAAAAAGTTTGTTCCTTTGTTGGTTTTATTTTATGGCATATCAACCCTTGTGTGTTATTTAATGTCAGATCCTGTTTATACATCTATATTATATATATGATTTGTAAGCCAATAGTTGATAAAATTTTTAAATGAACCAGAGCTCATTTATTTGCACACAGTTATATTGTTTCAAGTATTGATCTCTAACACTAATTATTCTATTTAATATTAATCATTAGTTCACACACAATTAAATGGCTGAAAGTATTGCTATCTAACACTAACAATTCAATTTCACATGTCATTTCTTTACACACAGTAAAATGGTTATACAATTCTATTAAAGGCATAGGTGAGACCTCTCCAAGTTTGAGTTGACCTGAGAGTAATGGCAATGAAGGTGTACTCCATTCCCCAAAGCTCCAGGACTGAAGCCTCACTATTAAGATGCAATTTAGCATCATATGCAGGACACTCATGGACAGGGGTACCCCTCTGCATAGATAAAGTTGGTGTATTCAACAGCCCAGCTAACTTGACTGTTTTTAAGTGGAGTAAAACTAGTTTGAATTCAGAGTTTTCCTTTTAGACTTGTTGCTTAAGCTAGACTAAAGAACCCCATCTACCCTACAATTTACTCATGTGTTGTGAGTGAAAAAATAACTTGAGACTCCTACATGGAAATTGGTTTGGTTTGTATGAATTTTGTCAGAAAATAAATATCAGCACATGAACTGATTCAGTGAATGAATAAAAAAAAAAACTAGTTTCATTTGTAAATGTTGAACCAATATTGTTTCACTGATAGAGCAGAATGGGTCATCTTCATCATAGCATGCCAACAGTACAGATTCCCTTGACTCTCTCTTGCAATCCATCCCAAACAACCATCACTCTTGGTAAATCCTCTAGATGGTATTTAGTGTCTGCACAGAGCTGATGAATGTAATTTTTTTACTGGTTGGCCAATACTAGTGTGTCTTTATATATAAGAGTCCATATGAGAATATCACTTATAAGTGCATCCTTACTTTTCCAGCAGTGCCCAGCGTGTTTTGCTCATCTTACTTGGATGGTTTGTGAGATGGGAGATAAGTGGTCTTACAGCTGTTTCTTTGTAAGGTGTTGCTTCCAGGATTTGTGCAAAACAGCATATAGCATCTTTGTGTAGTTCCCATCTAGCTTTTTCTCCGAATGTGTTGTTAGAGTTCAAGTGGTGCAACCATATGACAGTACTGACATAGCTGTTTTATTTTATCATAGAGATCAGATTTCCATATGGTCTATAATCTGTCAATAGCAGTCGATGGTGAGGTTCCAGTGATGCTGAGGCTTTTGGGAATGTGGAGCACCGCTTCATTGCCATTTCTCCCAGGTCCACTCTGGCCTAGAATGGTAGCACCTGATAGGGTCCTATCTATGGGTTGAATAGAACTAACTGCATACTTATCCTAAACTGAATTGTTTGAATTAGAACTGATTTAACAGAATAGCTTGAAATTGACATATTTTTGACAATTAAACTGTACTTACATTTAAACTGTGTGCTTATGCTAAACTGAATTGTTTGAAATGGAACTGTTTTTGACATTGAAACTGTACTAAAATGACACTAAACTGAATAGTTTAATATAGAACTGTTTTGACATTAGACTGTGTGTAAACAAAATCTGTACTTATACTAAACTGAATTAGCTGAATTAGAACTATTTAAATAAACTGAAAGCTTGAAAGAGAAATATTTTTAATAACTAAACTGTGTACTCGTGCTAAACTGAATTGTTTGAAATAGAACTATTTGCATAAAAATGGATCTGGCATTAAATAACCTACAAAGGTTGATATGCCATAAAACCCAAACAATCTACCAACAACCTTTTGTTATATTTTGACCTTCGGCCCGGCCAAACTTGCCATTCTAAAGTGATTCACCGGAAGGAAGTGACACATTCCGATGGCACTTATGAGGAAAAATCGCGTAGGTGGACCTGGCTAACAAAATGGGACAAGGAAAAAATCCCATGATACACTCATAGACTGATGCACCAGAAGAGAGTAACCTCTGAACTGCATGACAGTTATTTCCGCTTGATGACGATCAAACATGCCATTCTAAGGATTGAGTGGGCGATGAACTATTATATAACTCAGTCAAGACAGAGATGAGTTGGAGAAGTTAGAGGCGAGATGTGGTAGGGAAAGCCACATCAGGCCGAAGGGGCCCTTGGGGCCCCCGATTGAGTTGAGGTCCAGAGAAGTTGCTGATAAGATGTAGTAGAGAAAGCTAGCAGAGTGGGCCTCTGGGCCTCCGGTTGAGCATCTAGAGAACGAGAAAGACACAATGCTGATGGCCATAAGAGTGGGGTCAATATATTGCAGTTCTGCTCCCTCTCACACGCAAACGTTACAAATAAAGTGAGAGGTATATTTTGTTAAAGAAGACTTCCTCGTCTGTTATTCATTGCGTCAGTATGTATACAGCATATATATGTATTTTTGTGCATGAATCTGCCTATGACTATATAACACTTTCTGATATGTTGACATTTCTTTCTATAGTTGAGATATTGCTACCAAGGTATGTGAACTAGTTTACTAATTTACCTCTATCTAAAATGGATAGAAAAAATAATACATAGCATATAGGACTTATGTGTTTTATGTTTTTTTACTTTTTAAAAAAAATCTCAACAACTAATTAGTTGAACTCAAACAGTGAAATCATTCTTCACCATTAGAATTGTTGTATATTGACCTATGACCCGGCTGGGTTGTCAAAATAGGAAATGCACCTTTGTAAATAACAGGTTCATCCGGTCGATCAGGATATTATAACATTGACCGTGGATGGGTTGAATGAGTGCAATTTGTGACGCCCACAAGAAGGTGGGCATTGAACTATTATATAAGTCGGTGAAGACAGGAATCAGAGTTTTGAGGATCAGACCCATTGGTGACAAGATGCGATAGAGAAAGCCAGCACCCAGAGAGAGCTGGGCCCCCAGGCCTCTGGTTGAGCAGCCCAGAAGAACAGGAAAGAAACGCGGTTATGGCCAATAGAGTGGGGGTCAATATGTTGCAGTTCTGTTTGGTCTCCAACTCCCTCTCACACACAACCCTTTCAAATAAAGTGAGAGGTATATATTACTAAAAGACTGTGTCACTCGTTATTATTGTGTCATCATGATGATTCTGCATGCATATGTAGATGTGTATATGTGTTTGTATAGTTGGTCATGGCTTAGGTTGTTTTGAAAATATATTTTATATATACATATTACGTTGTTTTGAAAATAATTATTGTTTTTGCACTTTTGATTTTATTGAGATAGCGTTTATATCAACATGCATATATATATATATATATATATATAAGGTTATTTTGAAAATAATGAAATGCCATCAAAATAAATCAATCAATCAACTCAGAAACAACATTAACAATTCTTTAAATAAAAAGTCTTTTATTATTGCTGCTTATTTTTGTTTTATTTTTTAAAAAAACTTTTCCTTTTTTTAAGGGACAAAAATTTAATGTAAATTCATTGTATTGTAAATTTCCCACAGGTAAATTCATCGCATCAGATTAATTACACTTAGAATATAGTGTATCCCTAACCTTAAAGCTATTTTAATTGAATTCTTAAAAGCAATGATTGAATTCTCAATTTAACCACAAATAATTCACCTGCAATAAATTTATTGTACGTTGAATTTACTGGACATGAAATTTGATTTTGATTTTTTTTTTTTTTTTTTTTTTTTTTTTTTTTTGTGATGAAAAAATCAGAAGTGAATGTTGCTTTTCTTTTCATGTTTGTGATTTTTTGCCGCAACATTTCTGCCGTGAAGGAAATTCTCAAATTAACAAATATTTTTGGTGTAAATAAAATATTACTTATAAGTTAAAAAAATAAAATATCACCCATAAATAAATACACCATCACCAATTGTTAATACAATTTCAATTTTTTTTCTAAAAAAAGAAATGTCAAGATTTGTCATTTTTAGTGGAACATTATACAATCAAAACAGATATTATTAGGTATTATTTATTATCAAAGTCTACAGCATTGAAACTAACCAAAAATAAAATTGCAAATATGAGGGTCATTAAATAAGGTGGGTTTTTTTTTTTTTTTTTTTTTTAAATATTTTTTTCAGAATATTCTCATAAATGTAAACTCTGCATTATTTCAAATTGGTCTCTAGCAAAATTATTTCTTTTGAGACTCTTCAAAATGGTAGCAAATCAAATAGTGCTCCAGAGTTGAACAGAGTCCTCCCATCAAATTTTTAGTGGCTGAGAAGTGCAAACCATATGACATTTACAGAAGAATGTGTGATGTGTATAAAGAAGCATATTTAAGTCAAAAAGACGTTTACAAATGAGCTAAATCTGGGTTTGTCACAAGTCTGAATCGAAAAGACAGTCCTTTGAGTGAAAACACATTGATTCTCTTGTAAAGAAGTTCTGGGTGCTGCAGTCAGTAAATAAGGTCTTACTCACTGTTCTTTTGGGATATGAAAAGAGCAAACACTATTGATTTCCTTGAAAAATGTATAACCATAAACAGTGCTTCCTACTGATAACTGTAACTCTTACCCTGCTAGCATGACTAAGATTATTTTATTGTATTGTATGAATAGGTCAGTGATTGTGGCTAGCTAGAGTCCCTCAGGTTTGTACATGCTTACAAAGACTGTTCCTTTCCTCCTCCCCCATTTATTTTTTTGGGCTCTATGTTCTGTTAACAATCATATAAATATTTTATTTTTTTTATGATTGATTGTTTTCAAATAATACCTAATATAATCCTGTGTGGCTACTTGCCTCTCATCTCACAAAACATTTAAGTAATATGAATAAGATTTGCTGGGGACTGCTTGAGAAGCAGGGATAAACTCATAAGCAAGGTTCTCTTTTGGGCTCCCACACATAGACACACCAGTGTTGGCTGACCAGCTAAGACTGACACTCATCATCTCTATGCAAACACTGGAGACCATCTAGAGGACCTGATTGGTTGGTTGTTTGGGTTCTAAGGCATATCAACCTTTGTAAGTTATTTAATGCCAAATCCATTTTTATACAAAATGCGACTGGGCAATACACAGAGTTAATGTCAAAACAGTTTTATTTCAGATAATTCAATTTGGCATAAGTCCACAGTTTAGATGTTAAAACAGCTCTATTTTGAGCAATTCAGTTTAGCATAAATATGCAGTTTAAATGCAAAAAACAGTAAACTCAAGAAACTACGGTTTAGCTCTATTTAACCCATAGATAGGACCCTTATCAGGTGCTACCACGTTAGGCCAGTGTGGACCTGAGAGCGATGGCAATAATGGGGTACTCTGCATTCCCCAATACTCCATCATTACTGGAACCTCACCATCAGATTGTTTAGTGTCACATCCAGAACACTCTGTAGAGAAGTAGTCAGTGTATTCTACAGTCCCAGCTAACTGGGCAATCTAGAGGACCTGCCAAGAGCAATGGACAATGGTTACAGATGGTGAGAGAGAGTCAAAGGAATCTGTGTTATCTGTATGACTTGATGATAATTATCCATTTTGATTGTATAATGTTCCACTGAAAATGATAAAATCTGGTATCTTTAGTTAAAAATTAGCTTTCTGAGCTTGATTAATTATTGGATCCTCCTGTACTTCTGGCCTTGTGCTTAGAGAGGGTCTCTTTTACCTGTTAGGGTTGAGTAAAATGAAATCTCTTTTGACACAGTATACTTGAAGACAATAGAATGGAACAGCTAGAATATTATGTTGACTATTGTATTAGGTTTGTTTTCTTTCTTTAAGGGCATATAAAACTTAATGGGTGATTTTTATGCCAAAGTCATCCTTGTAGAAGAACAGTAGTGATACTATTTAATCTATTATGGTGGAGGATTAGGGAGTTCATACCATTCCCAAGGGTATTAGTCTGTAAGTGAATGTGATATCATGACTGGAGTCTTGTAAGACTCACAATAGAAAAACATTTAATTTTCAAGAGGAAAACACATAATAAAAAAGAGGGAATTTTATTTTACACTTCTAAATCATCTTGATTTTCTGTCATGAAAACAAAATTCTTATCATTTCTAAAATCTGAAAAATGAATCTATCAAACATGGAGAAGTTTAAGGAAATGTATGCAGATCTTGCAAGCCAATAATGTTTTTTTTAACCTTTTATGATGTGCAAGAATTAGCTTAGTCAGGATAAATCTCTACTGAAAATTTTCACCATTTATAAAGAAAACTAAATACTTTTTTACATTAGAGAATTTATCAAGATTTCAAACAGTAATGGACAATGTATGTATGTATGTATTGATATTTCTATGTAACTTTGGAATGCCTTGGTTGCAGGATTTACATGTTGCCGATTTTTGCGAGAGTTCCAAAGAGATTCATATATTTGCAGAAAGGAAACAACAAAAGACAAAACAAGTGTATATGGATATTTGTTGGCTGATCCAACTCCCCCCCAGCAAAACTTAAAATATTCCAAAAAACACTGTAGAGGAGTAAGACATCCCCTCCCCAAAAAGGAGTGTCCTGGGTAAATTGCATCCGATGGTGAGGCTTCAGTTCTGGAGTTCTAGTTGGTGGTTTGTAATGTTTTATGCTGTCATTTTTGGGTCATTTAACACTGAATTGAATTTTAAACAATTCAGTTTAGTATAAATATAGTTTTTTGTTTACAAACAGTTAAATGTCAAAACAGTTCTATTTTAAACAATTCAGTTTAGCATAAGTATGCAGTTTAGTTCTATTTGACCCATTGATAAGACCCTATCAGGTGCTTCCACACCAGGCCAGAGTGGACCTGGGAGTGATGGCAATGAAGGAGTACTCCACATTCCCCAAAACTCCAGCATTACTGGAACCTCATGATCAAATTGTTCAGTGTCATATCCAGGACACTTGTTGGAGGGGGGGTCTTACCCATCTGCAGAGAAGCAGTTGGTGTATTTTATATCCCCAGCTGACAGGGCAATGGTTCTGGGAAATGTGGGATACCGTTTCATTACCATTACTCCCAGGTCGACTCTGTCCCAGAGTGGTAGTACCTGTTAGGATCCCATCTATGGATCAAGTAGATTTGTTTGAAATTAATTAGTATTAGATAGGAAATGCTTGAAAGTATATAAATGTGTAGAATACACCGACTGTACCACTTCACAGGAGTAAGACCCCCCCCCAATGAGTGTCTTGGATATGACACTGAACAATCTGATGGTGAGGTTGCAGTGATGCTGGAGCTTTGGGGAATGTGAAGCACCCCTTCATTACCATCACTCCCATGTTCACTCTGGCCCAGCATGGTAACACCTGACAGGGTTTAACCTATGGGTTAAATAGAACTAATCTGCATACTTTTGCTAAACTTATTACTTGAAATAGCACTGTTTTGATATTTAAACTGTGTACTTGTGCTAAACTGAATTGCTTGAAATAGAACTGTTTTGACATTAAAACTGTACTATGATAAATTGAATTATTCGAAAGAACTGTTTTGACATTTAACTGTGTGGACAAAAACTATACTTATACTAAACTGAATTGTGTGAATTAGAACTTTTTGACTAAACTGAAAAGCTTGAAATAGAAATGATTTTGACAATTAAACTTTGTACTCATGCTCAACTAGATTGTTTGAAATAGAGCTGATTATTTGTATAAAAATGCATTTGGTATTAAATAACCTACAAAGGTTATTAAAACCCAAACAACCAACCAGCCACAAATGATTATAGACAAATAAAAAAAATGCAATGAAATATTGAAAATATAGTTATGATTACAGTCAAACATTCACAAAGGAATCAAGAGCCTGGGTGGGAGGACGCCCTCCCCTCTTCTCGCCTGAGGTCCAAAAAGTTGTTGGTCTTGTCTGCAAGATGGGAATGCTGAGCATCGACTGCCACCAAGACCAAGACACAACTGAACCACAAACAAACAACATGGTCAGTTGAAATGTGGATCAGGTTTGGTTTAATTGTGTATAGATTATTTGCATTAGATGGAAATATTTGAAACCGTATAACTGTGTGCAAACAAATGATTATAGACAAATAAGAAAAATGCAATGAAATACTGAAAATATAGTTATGATTACAATGATTCACAAATGAATCTAGAGCCTGGGTGGACAGCCCCTTGAGACCTAAGGAATTGTTGGTCTTGTCTGCGAGACGTGAATGCTGGGCAACTCCAGTACCCACGTCAGGCAGCCTCGATTGACTACCACCAAGACACACCCGCACTGAACCACAACCAAATAACACGGTCAGTTGAAATGTTGATTAGGTTTGGTTTGTGTATAGATTATTTGTATTAGATGGGAATATATTTGAAACCACATAACTCTGTGCAAACAAATGATGATAGACTGTAGCAGAAAGAAACTTGTATTTTTGTTTGGCGTGTAATTTAATTTGACCGTTAGAGTCGCCAAACATAACCTGTCTTATTCAGCCCGAACCATATTTCCTAGCAGCACCAAAAATTGAAGAAAGCCCGCGTAACTCTCTCCTTCAGAAATCCTCAATGGGAACGGACGTCTTAACGTCTGCTCCTGAATAGCAGTAGCAGCATCAACCATTATGAGGAGAGCCATCCAGTTTATGGATCCCTTGGGTCTATTCTTCTAGACCAAGGGATTCTAGTTAAAAACAAATTAGATGATACACTCTAACAACTTCCTACCTTCTTTCCTTACTACGAGACCTCGCAGCATACCAGCGTAAACCCCTTACTTCATGCTGCTATTAAAACCTTCATTTAAAACCTAACGACGTCTTCATTCTTCTCCACTATCTTTATTTTCCATCAACATTTAGCGAGGGGATAACAACCAACGAAATACCAACGCAACCAATGTAATACCAACATAACCAACGCAAAACCAACTTAAACCTTAAACCAAAAACCCAGTAATAATAATATCCCCATCGCTACAAGACAAATAAAAAAAAGTGCAATGAAACATTGAAAATATAGTTATGATTACAATCAAGCATTTCCAAAAGGGAATCCTAGGAGTGTAGTGGCTAACGTGCTGGACTGTGACATCTTAGTGAGTTCAAACTCCAGTCACGCTGTTTGAGTTAAATAGTATCACTGCAGCTCTTCTACAAGGATGGCTTTGACATTAAATAACCCATGAAGGTTGATATGCCATTAAAACAAAGAAATTTAACCATCCATCAATTATTATATCCACTTGGCCACTGTTCTGAAGATGGTGTAATTTTAGAACCTATAAATCCAATATCAGATAGTTTAATACTTGTTATGCTGGGTTTGTACTGTTCTCAGTACCTGCAAGAACTTATTTACATCAGCTCTGTGCAGACACAGGATGTAGTTTAGGACAACTGCTGGGGGCAATGGATGATGGGGATGGAGAGAGGGTGGGAAATCTATGCTGTCAACACAACATGATGATGATACTGACTGTTTGATTTTTAAGACAAAATTCAACGTGTGTATCAATTTTTGGTTAATCTACTCAGGTATTGGCTTTCATCAATGTGGTGGTCAAGTTTTCCTTCTGCTAGACTGGTTGTCATAGCAGGGTTAGAGACCAGTCTACCCGTCTATTTACCCATAATTGGAAAGAGAACAGTTGGATTTATACCTTAACCAAAGATATTAGCATTGAGTAAAAGGCTAACAGCCTCGTCCAAGATTTGAACTCTGGTCACCGTGTCCATTTCCAACACTGATAACCGTTAAACCACTAGCGCCTCCACAATGTAATGATTTATGACAAAGGATATATTTTTTAACCTCAAGTTTTATTTCTTCATCAGTCGAAGCAAGAAAACGTGGTTTAGTGTCTAATTTTCGTTTAAATAGTCAATGTATTGATGTAGTTGTAGACCTGAAAATATTCGAACTTTTTAACAAGTGGCAATTGTCACTAAAGTTAACAACTTTAAAATCATCATCATCATCATGTCGTGCTGGTAGCACGGATATCCCTGACCCTCTCTCGCCACTCCTCCCTATCGTTCATCGCCTCAGGCAGGTCTTCTGGACAACATCCTGTATCCTCACATAGTTGCTGAATGTATGTTCGTGCTGGTCGTCCTGCTTTTGCACGGCCATGTGTGGGGGTCCGTAAGAGTACATCACCTATGAGTTCGTTCCTGCTTCTCCAGCTGTGTCCTGCATGTCTGGTTCGTCTAACTTGAATAGTTTTCGTGATAGGAGGCAGGTGGCCGTACAGTTGGTGTCTTGTGGGGTGTTGCCGCCAGGACTTGTTCAAGATTGCTCGCAGCATTCTTGTGTAATTGCCGTCTAGCTTCTTCTCCAGCCGTTTTGTTAGAGTTCATGTAGTGCATCCACATACCAGTATCGATGCGACCGCTGCCTGGAAGAAACTGCGTTTCATTTTATCGGTTAGGTCTGATTTCCATATAATCGATAGCCTATTGATAGCTGTCCATGCTTTCGTTAACCTCGTCAAAAAGTAAAAAAATTAGTTGTTTTTAGGTTCCCACCAAAACTGATAACATCACCAGACACTATATAAGCTCGTACGTTCGTGCCTGTTCACCTGAGCTTCCGGTTCAAGACGGACGCCATATGCCATCCTCACAGGGGTGCCCTGAATAGGTGGTATTAAGTGTTTTGTCGAATCCATTTGTTCTCGGGGTGGGGTGTTCCCCCAGCCAGTACCTGCTTTGTAAGGTTTAGTTCGTGGCTTGGAGCCTGAGGCACTCAAATAGGAGAATGCCAACAGGATCAAGCATTTTTTCGTCTGGTGCGCGTGGATTTCGATCAATACATGACTCCCCACCTTAAAATAGCCTTGTGCCGCATACTGACTGGGGGCAAAGTCAGTTAAATATCAGTTAAGTGTCTTTGGTGATATAATAATTAGTAAGCTTCGCTGGCAAACTATTAATAGTGAAGGCGTTTCTCACAAAGTGGCTCATTTCTGACTGCCGCGACCGGCCGATAAACCTAAAACATATCAAATTACACGCCCGAGTTAGGACGATAATATCCGAGTACGACCGGAACTGACTAAGCCCTTTTTTCTTGCTAACGACCTTGACATCTAGTTATAGCTAAAAGAAAAGGGAGAATTAAAATTAATAACATTCACAAAACACTTCGGCCAAAAATTACCTGATAAGACTTGAACTAATAGTCGTCGCCAGCCTATAGCAGGTTAGGAAAATACTTTACGGCTACACTCATTTTTTATCAAAGAATTTTATATCCACGCGGCTGGAGCTGTGTGTCACAGCACCTTCGTAATATCAGCAAGCCCTTTTCAACCCTCGTTGGCACGCTCCTAGCGAAGCTCATTAAGGAGGAATCCTGCATTCTGTGCGGTCGCATTCACCTTAACTTCCGACGTTGATCCCACTTCTCGTGGTAGATCCCCTTTTTTTTCCCACCTACATAGGTATGCACAAAGGTCCTTTTTAGGACCATAAGAGGTCTCTGTCTGCGGGTCAGAGCATCTCTGACTGGTCAGTAATGATCAGTCGAAGTAGACGGCCAGGCGGCAAACACGAAGACGGATTCTAAGACCAACCGGTCTTAACTCTCAGTCGGTTCCGATAGTCCGATAAGCTGCGCAGCGCTAATGGCACGGTCCAGCCTTTAGCTACTCCTTCGCTATCTGCGCAGCGCTAAGATAACGCCCATCTTAGCCTCGGCCTTCTGGCCTGTCCGCTCGACAGCTCGGCTTTGACCCGACAAAGCCTTCGCTGCTGTCCGCTCGTCCGCACGGCTTTGACCCGACAAAGCCTTCGTTCCCGTCAGCTCGCCCGCACGGCTTTGACCCGACAAAGCTTTCGCTCTCGTCCGCTCGTTCGCACGGCTTTAACCCGACAAAGCCTTCGCTCCCGTCCGATACGTCCGCACGGCTGGGGGGCCCAGCAAGGCCCTAGCCTTTCCTCGACCTCGACGCTCTTGCAAGGTACAACGCAGTCCACGTAACGACTCGCTGTTACGGACGGTTCTACCACTGCAACACCTGACTCACGTACGACCCGTCGTACGAGTCAACAACCCGATCGACACACCCTTGGTTAACCACAACCTACCGTCACAACCAGGGATATCGATCTATCAACCTCGATCGACCATCTAGCTGTACTCAACGACCAGCACCGACCACCAGCTGTACCCAACGACCAGCACCGACCACCAGCTGTATCCAACGGCTAGCTGAACTCAACGACTCGACCGACCTCAGCTTACCAGCATCCAACATCTAGCTGTACTCAACGACTCGACCTACGCCAGCGACCCTCGTCGAACGCCCAGCTGCGAACACATACAACCGCCACGGACATTTACATTCACGCTTGTAAATACGACGAAATAAATTGTCATTTGTAATTATCATCATCTCACCTTTGTTCCTTCCTATTGCTTTGGCTGTTCTCATTCA
This sequence comes from Sepioteuthis lessoniana, assembly GCA_963585895.1. Taxonomy (NCBI): domain Eukaryota; kingdom Metazoa; phylum Mollusca; class Cephalopoda; order Myopsida; family Loliginidae; genus Sepioteuthis; species Sepioteuthis lessoniana. The sequence goes on along the minus strand of OY757933.1, from coordinate 58,023,136 downwards.
CATAAATTCATTTGCGGGGTCGACATACTTATAGGCCCCGCAACATGACCCTGTGCTACATTTAAGCTCAGTCGGTTAACGGTATAATTGTTTCCATACGTACAAAAATAGTACTATTTGGTTGGGATAGTGAAAATATTATTACCGATGTGAATCCTGCTGCTAAGCCGCCTTTGAAAGCTACACTGCTTACTGAGTTTCAAAGACAAGCACTGATTATAGTAACGGCCGAATTGTGTAGCTAAAAACTGGGCAGGCAAAATTAAGAGCGGCAACAACTACACGAAGACCAGATATATCAGGTTTAAGAAAAAGAAGGAAAGAAACATCCCTTTCTTTATTGAATAAGTGGATAAGTCCTTCCTCCAGTAGCAAAAATTCGAAACTAAAGCTAACACAGGAATCGTGTAAACACACAGGTAAAGAGTTCAGAAGAAAAACATGGTTCTTAAAGAAAGAAAAAAGAAAAATAAACACTAACAACGTTCAGTAATACACAACAAAAAGTGGACACTTCCTCAGGTCTTAAATATACTTGTTTATATAGAGTCGTCTTTTCTGCGTACTGTCACTAAAACGCGTGCTTTTCCGGTATTTCTCAGTGGACCCTCCTCTTTCTTTCAGATGGCTGGTGTCACTCAAATGGCTCTTCCCCATAGTAGTTTACGCCAATGTCAGAAAACGGCTCTTCCCCATCGTAGTTCTTGCCAATGTCAGAAAAGGGAAAAGAAAAACTCGCATTCGTCGCAATTTACATCTTCCAAGCTAACAAGTTATTAAAGAATAAATACGTTTCTTTAGGCACTTTTTATTTTCTACTTATCACAGAAGAAACATTAGAGATTATACTTCGTTTAAACATCTACATACAACTCGTAATTATGTTTATTAAAATGTTTATTATAAACTGAGGTAACAAAACATTAGAGTCAGCTATCTAATAAATATGTATTGGATCAGAATATTGTCACTTAGTTTTTATCGAGTTTTATTATTTATTTATAAATACTGTTTGGAAAGTATCCATCAATGTACATCAGTAAACATATATTCTCCCTTGTGGTTACTCAATCAGCAGTGATACGCCATTGAGTAAACTTATGTTCTCTAAGACCGTCGCATTCACAATGATCAGACGAGAACATTCCTTGGGACATCTTTTGTAAGTTTTCAAAATGTCGCATCATCAACCCAGCAACTCCTATAGTTCACGTTTGTTTTCTAGCAACTTTGACTAATCTGTTAAAAAGTTGTTTTTTTTAAAATCACAGATAAAACGAACTGGTCGAGATTAAGAAGAACGTGATTAAACAGCTGAAAGCGATGCCGAAATAGGAGTTTTCAGACGGTTCTGAAAAGTGGGGGTTATTACAGGATAAATGTGTGGGGTTCTAAGATCCTTATTTTGAAGTGAACTATGGTAGATTTGCCCAAGTTCATCATCATCAAGTCGTGCTGCTAGCACAGATTTCCCTGACTCTCTCTTTTTATCCGTCTCTATCATCCATCGTTCCCAGCATGTCTTCCAGCTTACATCTTGTGTCAGTGTAGAGCTGTTGTAGGTAAGTTCTTGCTGGTCAGCCAACATTAGCATGACTTTGTGAAGGGGTTCATAGGAGAACGTCACTTATGAGTTCGTCCTTGCTTCTCCAGCATGTCTTGTTCGTCTTAGACTATTATTTTTCGCTAATATTAAGAGGCTGAATATATTCCAAACAAACCTATTTCGAATAATATTTACAGTATTAAAAGAGTGTCATTTCACCGACCGAAACTATTTGAACAATTATCAGGTACAAATCGTTCGATTAACGACCACAACGTGACGTAGGCTGGAGTCTATAAATTTCTCCATTGGTACAGCTATCCAGGAAGGTTCCTGGGATGTTCATAACTGAGATGTATTTATTGGGTGTGGCTGCAGGGAATTTAGTGAATCTATAAGATATTTTAATACAATAGGTTTCAGATCTGGCGAGAGTGTTCTTAGAACCAGTTTCATGTCACCTGCACGCATACAATGGAGGCTAGATCATATTGCTTTCCTAACTACTTTGTGGCTGGCTGAATTTATTGCCTCAAACGATCTCCTCGACTGCCTGCTCTATAGTTTTGGACACAAGTGATATGACGTCAATGTTCCATGATCCAATGGCGATATTTTGTCGGATTCAGTTGAGGTAACCGATACTCTAGGGATACAATAAATAATTATCTTAGATAATTCTTATGTCTGTTTAGTTCTCGAAATGGATCACATGACCGTCCTGAAAACTCATTCTCGATATCTTTTCGGTTCTGGGCTTTGAACATCAGTGACGTCTGAAAAGGTGCCATTGAACGGTGAAGCCACGTGCTTATCTTATCTTCTCTCATCAAGTAAGGCTATTTCTCTTTTGTACCCCACTTTTACATACTGGTTATTCATGGAACAATATGTGTATAATTCTACTTGTTGATACATGTTTATGTATTTCTTTTTAATACCATTTGTATGTATCTTTTTCATTGTTCCTGTAACTTGGTTTGGTCCTTGAGGTTCAATTCCTATAGCGTGTTTTTGGACAGGAAAAGCCTGGCAAAGCCAATCTCTTTCTAGGTCTACAGGTCTACAAATGGTTTAAATTCAGCGTTCCTTCTCCTAGACCGGCGGCCACACTAAAGCTGAAAAATAGTTTACTCTACCATTTACTCTTAGCTGGAGTTTGATTCATATCTTTCCCAAGGGTATAAGCACTATGTGAAATGCAAATAGCTTCGTTCAGGATTTGAACTCGAGTAACCGTGTTCACTTGCCATGACGATAACCGTTACGCCAAAAAAGGTTAAATGTTCTTGTACGTACAAATGAGTTTATCTTATCTTCAGTTGTGATGTGTTCAATGTTATTATATCACAGATATAAAAATGCTAATATTGGTCCTTGGTTAGTGGGGATTCGACCAAGATAAATATAAGTGTTAGATAGCAATAATTAAAACTATTTAACTATGTAGAAACAGTAGCAATACGAGTGTGCAAACAAATTAGTTATGATTCAGAAATGAAATTACCGACAAACTAAAAAAATCATATATTTATTTAAATATTTGCAAATAAGTGACTGGTGTTAAATTGTAACTGTTACATAGCAATACTTGAAAACCCTTTAGCTGTGTATAACAAAATGCTCAGGCTCGTTTAAAAATGTTTTCAATAAAATCTGTTTATAAATCATATATATTTAATATATATGTATAAACAGGATTTGGCATTATATAACCTACAACAGTTGATATGCCATAAAACCAAACCAAAAACTTTGTTGAGTGGTTACCATCCGTATCAGTCTTCAACGATCTCGTTTTTGTTATATATTAACGCTCCCCAGACCAGGGTTCATATATTTCTGGTGCTATCCCTTGCTGCTGGTGCCTAAATAAAAAAAAAACTTTGAGCAGATGCCATCTAAACGATTAAGTTCCATCTTTCTGGACCTAACAAACATTTCGTGTCCCATGTTTTCTACAACTATTCTGCCAGAGTCACACACTCTTTACCTGGGTGCCCCGGGTGGTGTAATGGTTAGCAAGCTAGACTAGAAAATTTTATTCCTTTGAAAAAATACAAGGAAGGCACAAGGCCTTAAGTTTTTTTGTGGGGAACGGAAGGGAGTGGTCTTGCATTGGCTATGTAATCAAAGGGGAACCTAGCTAGCCACATTCGTCGACCCATTCAACAATACAATATATAATCACTCGTCCATCGTCATGCGCGCAGCTACCACAAAAATGCCACATTTGCTCTATGAAAATTATTACGAGGCAGTTCGAGTTCCATTTGGGTGCCCCATTCATGCGACCTTGTGTCACATCTGAGTAAAAAGCTTTGTAAATTCCGACATACTCTTTACCTATTACATAATCCATTTACCAATTACATAAACCATTTCTACAAGTAGGAGTTGTGGAAACCACCCAACGTACTGTTGTTTATAATTTTTTGACACTTCCATTTATTTGTTAAACGTTTTTTTTTCTTTTTTAATTTCCAAACAACTATGTTTTCAAAGTTCTAACGACTTGTCTATTGAAGTCACAATAAATCGCGTTATTCGCATCAGTTACTTCGCTAAAAACACAAAAGTTAGATTATTTAAAATAAGCATAGAAACAAATCAAATCAGATGTTGCTACCATAACAATCTCATTAATTTCATACCGTGTCATTCGTTGTAACATGTGTTTATTGTATTTATTTAGCAAATTTTTATAGTTTTATAGATAGTCGAAAAATGTTTATTGTTTTCCATTAAATCTTCTTTATATTTAGTGCACGACTTGAATAATGTCCGTAATGTTTGGCATTTAGACTTAAGTCAGAAAAAGTTTTTTTTTAAATGTACAAGTCAAACTCCTTTCTCTATTTCTACTGGGGCTGTAGAATATGCCAACTGCATCACTGCAGTGGGTAAAATATCCTTCCAGCGAGTGTCCTCGTTATAACATTAAACTGATCTTATGGTGAAGCTCCAATCCTAGAGCTTTAGGGAATATGGAGTGACCTTTCATTGCCATTACTCCCAGGTCCATTTTGGCTTGAATTGGTTGTAACTGTTAGTCCCATTTATGGGTCAAATAGAACTATTCAATCATTTACTTGGGATTTTTTATTAGTTATTTAAAACCATACAGCTATATGCAATTTATCTATTCCTTTATTATTATTTAATATAAATTATTTATATTTCGCAGGAATACTAGATTTCAAGTATTGCTATCTAGTAGTAAAGTTGGCGACCGTAGTCGAGGGCGACCCAAAAGCTCCCTTTTCCATAGCTACTACACCAAGATGTAGGGAAGGGCGCTACTCCTTTCCCTGGATTGCTCCACTTTACCCTTGATACGTACCTTATACTGCTGAGTGTTAAGTAAGGAGGTATCAAGTACCATTTTGAAAGTCTTTGGTATGACGTGACCTGGGATTGAACCCAGGTCTCCCGGACCATTGGCGAACACTCTATTCCATTTAGAATTAGTAATGTTAAATGACAATACCTGAAACCATTAAAGTGTGTACAAAAAAGAAGAAATGATTAATATTAAATAGAATTATTCATGTTGAATAGGAATGCTCAAAACCATTTAACTGTGTGCAAATAAATGAATTCTTCTCAACTCGCTTAGAAATAAAGTTATCTACAGACAATTCACTAGTATGCGAGTTCGAACTCCAGTCGTGCTATTACGTTAACTTTCGGTTTAATACCCTTGGAAAGGCATGAATCTCTTTATGCCCCTCTCTATGGGTTATATAGGACCACTACTCTTCTTCTACAAGGATTACTTAGGCATTAAGTAACCCTCCAAGTTTGATACACCGTTAAAAACAAAGAAACGAAGCGAAACTATTCGCTTACAAATCATTTATATATAAAAATAGGATTTGGTATAAAACAATCCACAAGGATTGGTACGCCATAAAATACCCACCAACCAACCACTCTCTCTCTCTCTCCCTCTTATATAATGGCAATAAAGAGACTAAAATTTTTATTTATAATGAAAATTAAAGCTTAATAATGGAAGACTAGCTAACCGAAAGAGGAATTCTTCTTTACTGCCCAGACAAGACAAAAAAGGTACTATATTTTCGTGAGGAAGGATTATTACAGCCAAAGAAAGGAATCTTCATTTTTGGAAACATTTTAAACATTTACAGTTGGAAGTTATAAAGTTTAAGTTTAATCAGTGAGCAAAATTTAAAATTTCACTCGTTTATTATTTAAAACTTCACTTTTTCTTATCAAGAAAATTGATATCAGAAGGCGTGCAGTGGTTCAAATGTTGTAAAAAAAAAAATTTTGGGAGAAAGACTTGTTCGCTGAAATAACAACAATTTGCTATTCTAACTACAGAATAATGGATTTTAAAGTATTTTTTGTTCACCCTCTCGTAAAGTGGCAGAAAGGAATTGGGGTGTTCTTGCTGCTGTTATTGTGGTGGGAGAAGAGTGAAGGGTTCTTTTCTGGAAGTGGAGAAGAAAGTAAAATTTGGTCTCATCGTAGGGAGATGTACCGGGGATAGCTCGTGGCAGAAGTTTTTTTAATGGTCTAGCAGAGAAACAGAGAGTTTCTGAGAGTTGCCCAGTCAGCTGGGGCTGTAGAATACACTGACTGCACCTCTGCAGAGGGGTAACACCCCCCCTAACGAGTGTCCTGGATATAACACTAAACAGTCTGATGGTGAGGTTCCAGCAATGCTGGAGCTTTGGGGAATGCGGAGTACCCCTTCATTGCCATCGCTCCCAGGTCCACTCTGGCCTGGAGTGGTAGCACCTGATAGGGTCCTATCTATGGGTTAAATAGAACTAACGGCATACTTATGCTAAACTGAATTGTTTGAGTAAACTGAATATCTTGAAATAGAAATGTTTTTGACTATTAAACCGTACTTACATTTAAACTGCGTGCTTATGCTTAACTGAATTATTTGAAATAGAACTCTTTTTCGACATTAAAACTGTATTTACACTTAACTAAATTGTTACATATAACTGCTTGAATAGTTTGAAATGGAAATGTTTTTGACTATTAAACTGTACTTATGCTAAACTGAATTGTTTTAAATAGAACAGATTATTTACATAAAAATGGATTTGGCGTTAAATAACCTACAAAGGTTGATATGCCATCATCATCATCATGTGCCGCCAGCACGGATATCCCTGACCCTCTCTCGCCACTTCTCCCTATCATTCATCGCCTCCGGCAGGTCTTCAGGGTTACATCCTGTGTCCTCACATAGTTGCTGTATGTAAGTTCGAGCTGGTCGTCCTGCTTTTGCACGGTCATATGTGGGGGTCCGTAGGAGTACATCACTTATGAGCTCGTCCTTGCTTCTCCAGCAGTGTCCCGCGTGTCTGGTTCGTCTAACTTGTATAGTTTTCGTGATGGGGGGGCAAGTGTCCGTATAGTTGGTGTCTCGTGGGGTGTTGTCGCCAGGACTTGTTCAATACTGCTCTCAGCATTAAACCCAACAAACCAAACCAAACGTTTCTGAGAAATGCAAGCCTGGAAATTTTTGAGTTGAAACTCACTTTTATGGTCGAGCTAAGAGATCAGTAATTATCTGAAACTAGCGGACTAGAAGTTGCCATTTTGTTTGTTAGCTATCTCGAGGGAAAACAAACCAGAATAATTCAGGTCTAATGGACTTATAGATTCCGAACAGAACGAAAGAAAGACAGACAACAAGAAAATAAAGAAAGAAAATAACAAACTTTTCCCTCAGACAAAGAAAGAAAGGAAAGAAAGAAAGAAAAAAAAAAGAAACTAAAGAAAAGAGAAGTCTCCGAAAAAAAATAACAGACAACATGCATTTAGAAGTTTTGACTTTCTCCTTCGAGGAGAGAAAGAAAGAAAAAGAAAAAAGGAATCGGTTTCAGCTGCTTGTAGGGAAGTAAGTTACTCGTAATTTTAGATGCTATTATTAATGTTACCTTAGTTTTGTTTTGTCAATGAATGTAAGAGATATGTAATTTTTGCTTTTGTTTTTTGTTTTGTTGATGAATTAATTCCCGCAGAGAGACTGATATGCAACCCACTAGCGGTAGTCTGTTTTAGTCCATTTTATAGAATTTGTAACTTGTGTAATAAGTGTCTTGTTTGTTTTTAGCTTTGACTTATTTATTTTTTGCATTGGGACATTTGCATCTAGCAGTTTTTTGTTAATTTGTTTTAAAGTCGGTTTTTGGTAACGACCTCCAAAATTTCTACAATGTACCTTGTATAACTTTTACGGTGTTCAAAAACGACTTTCTCTGTATCACACACATACATATGTAATAACAGATTGGAAAAATCCGACAAAATGTAAAAATGTAAGTGCAAAAGTGGATAAAACCGAACACAGACACCGGATTCAATTAATATTTCGACTTTATTCTTCGAAATATTAATTGAATCCATTGTCCGTGTTCGTATATATATATAGTCGAGGGCGACCCAAAGGTTCCCATTTCAATAGCTGTTACACTGATGTGTAGGTGAGGGCGCTTCTCCTATATATATATATATATATATATATATATATATATATATATAGTTTGCTATGCTTATAAATAAAGCGTGCTCAATATCAGTGATAGAGCATATATATCAAAGTTGGGATAGAGTAAAACATATTTAACGGTGCCTTGGGAAAGATATGAACCCCCATATCCTCCCAGCTATGGGTTATATAGTACCACTACTGCTCTTCACCAAGGGTCATTTTGGCATTGAATAACCTACAAAGGTTGATATGCCATTAAGAACAAAGAAACCAAACTACCTCCAAATTACCGAAATAGATCCATTAAGATGAAAGAAAGGATATTTGAGAAACCTTGCATCTTCTTCCAGGAAAATTTTGTAATAAAAAAAGTTAAACAACCGTGGAAAAAAAGAGGGATTATTGGTGGATATGTATAAGATTATTTCTTAAGATACATCTCTATTTTAATGAAACGCATTTCAACATTAACAAATTAATACAAATACATGAAATAAGAACCTATAATACCAAATTCAAATTCATTTGCGGACCTATTTATTTGAATATATATATATATATATATATATATATATATATATTATGGGGATTTTTATATGTCCCGAAAAGCCCGGCTTGTTCCTACGTTTTGTAAAAGAATAAACCGTACTTCAACAGTAGTAGGGAATTGATGACAGCTTTTGAAGAAAGGAAGACGAACAACTTTTAAGTGCAACAAAATTTATATACAACAAAAACAATAAACAGGGTTTTACACCACATGGAACAAACAACGAATGTGTAAGTGTTCAAAAAAGAGTTCAAGGTTCCGATAGATGGTAGGGTTTTGTAAGGTTTAGTTGTAAGGTAAAGGTGTAAGATAAAGTAAGGTTAGGTTAGGTTAGGTTAGGTTATGTGAAGGTTGTAAGGTTTTGTGAAGGTTTTCAGATAAAATGCCTGCTGGAACTTAACTGTGTGTCCTGTTCCTTTTAACTCAGCACGTGCGTTCGTCGCTCTTGGCTCCTGGCTGGTGGAAGAAGGTACCAAATACGTTTGCCGTCAAGGGCTGCTACAAATGGAACTGTTGTTAACAGCGGTGGGAGTGGAAAATAGAGGAAGAATCTCCAGTGGAGTTCTTTTTTATAATGGACGCCACGTGACCCCAAGGGGCTGCTGCTGTTCGGTGAAACAGGATCACCAGTTCCTTAACAAAATTTCTACAATATATATATATAAGCATGTTCAAGCACTTCAGCATTGGCACCACATATGTACTCTCGTATCTAGAAAAGACAGTTTTTTAAGAATAAACTGATCTTCCAGACTGTTTTATTCTCATCTTCACCTGAAACGTTAGCCTTCTTTTCGGTCCCGCGTGTGTGTGGGGGTGCTAGACTTGTGTAATGACTGGTGAACCACTCTAACTGACCATTGCTAATAAGTTTGATTTTCACTGGGTGCCACGTACGTCTCGTACCGTGTGACAACTAACCTGAGTGAATGACTTCTATTCATGGTCGTGACTTTAAAAAAAGTTGTTGCTATTGAAGAAATGAATTAGAAAAACTATAAGTATATTCTGGATGTAATGTATGAAAAGCTTGGGAGCTACAGTCTTTGGGTAGCACCGGAAACTTCCAGCGGCGACCCCTAAAGGCGAGTTTGGAATGAATTAACTGGCTTATGACGCCCACGAATGTTTTTGTTGTTGACAACTCTCGAAGTTATTTTACATGGCGACGGAGGATGAGATGAAACTTCATCGTTGAGTATTTTTTTTTTTCTCTTTTATTTAAATGCGGAAAACATTTTTGTTTATGTAAGCAGTTGTGGAGGTGGAATGTATTTAGTTATTTCGGTGGATATGCGTCCGTATTTTACGGGTATTGCTCTCAATAATATTTCCACCACAAATACAACACAAAACTTTACAATCGCGTAAAAGAAATGGAATAGGACACAACGAACATAAAACAACAATTTAATATTCATAAAACAGAATGTGAAAACAAATAAAAAACATGATGTGTAAATGGCCTTTCGGAAAATAAAGTTAGACAAGTTAGAAGAAAATAAATTTGTTTACATGTGTGTGTGTATGTTTAGATATTAACAGAGTCTGTAAATAAGTAGTTCTTACTTACATTAAGTTCATATCGTTTTTTATGATTGTGGCGACAGCGTGTCGCGTTGATGAAAGAAGATTTGTCGGTTTTTTCTTTTGAACGTGATTCGTGACCATCTGTAGCTAGGTCATGAACTTTAGCTGTGGAAGAAAAGGAATTTGCCGGACAGAATATCGGCTACTGCTTTACTGATTTCGTGGCTTAGTGAATGACTCGCTGACATGTGTGTTACTTAAACCCTACTAGTGGATCACAGAATCGTCCTAAAATTTTGGCGCGTAGACATTTATTGACTAATCAGATTTGTATTTTACTATTTTATTTTAGAGCCTAAATATTTTCTGTTGACTTCCGATCCTATTTTTCTAAAATGTTCTTATTCTATGTTTTATCAGATTGGTTGAAAAATATAAAAATGTAACTTAAATGCTAATGTTGTTTTGATCCTAAATTTCTAGAATGTTCTTAAGTATGTTTTTATTGCTTGTCTTAAGACTAGAAAAAATGTATATCCCATACAGTCTCTTTTCGGACGAAATATCCACCGGCTGGATACACGATGTGTATGCAGTATGGTTTCATATGGACGAATGGAAGAGTTTTTGCCAGCACAGTGTTATTGGATCACCTATGCTGAGAGACTATCATGCTGTTTCGAAGCTAACAGTATTACAGACGCAAATAGAAAAAAAAGGCAGTGCTGCTCTCAGTGTATGGAACGGAAATATTCTCCTTATTTAAAGACCTCATCACACCCGATAGCTTACGAGACAAAACGTTTGACGAGCTATCACAGGCATTAGAGGAACACTGCAACCCAGCGCCGTCCGTTATTGTCTAACGGTTCAACTTTTATATGTGCCGACAACAATCAAACAAAACCATCACAGACTTTATTGCCCACTTAAAAAAAAACAAAGTTCTGCGAATTTGGTCCCACTATTAAGGATATGTTAAGGCACTTGCTGGTTGTAGGTCTCGCGGACGACTGTATCCGCAGACATTTATTGTCGGAAAAAAAAAGTTGAATTTCGAACAGGCTCACAAAAATATTCACGATATAGCAGCCTGCTCCAACACCACTACACTCACACAGCCAAATATAAGCCGCACCGACAGAGGAAATTCCGGTCGAGGAAAAAGGGAAAAACCATGTTTTCGATGTGACGGCAAGCACTCATCGGATTATTGTCGCTTCTGGGATGCAACTTGCAACTTCTACCAAAAAACTGGCCACATTTCAGCAGCCTGTCTGAAAAGGAAAGGTATTAAAAGCACCATAAATCGCCGGACACATAAGGGCCACAGAGATGAGTATGACAACGACACACACTCTGTTACTTCGGGAGACTCTGCCTCACTGCACAAACTTTTCTGCATCTCACGAAAAAAAAAAAAAAAATTGACCCTTTAATGGTATTGGTGGGCATCAATGACAGATTGGTAGAGATGGATATTGACACAGGTGCTGCAATATTACTTATCAGCCGAACCATTTTTGACAGACACTGGCAGGGGCCCAATAAACCAAAACTGAGTCACATGGAACAAAAACTTGTCACCTACATAAGAGGAAACATAACCCCATGCGGTACCTATGAGGTTACTGTAACATATGACAACCAGAAGTATCACCTATCTTTGGCGGTTGTACCAGGATCAGGACCTACACTGTCAGGAAAGAACTGACTGGATGTAATCCAGCTTAGCTGGAATAGGATTTATCAGCTCAAGACAGTTAATGCTATCCCGGCTGTCGAGGCCATCATACAGAGGTACCCGGACGTTTTCAAAGACGAGCTGGGTGAATTAAGAAATTACACAGCATCACTGAGAGTCGACCCAAGCACAAAACCAATCTTCTGTAAAGCACGTCATGTGCCTTATGCTTTGCGAGAAAAGGTGGACAAAGAGCTGGGCAGGCTAGAATCTTTGGAGATAATCGAATCCATACAGTATTCGAAATGAACAGAACCAGACGTTGCAGTACTTAAAATGAACTAATCAATTCGTCTATGTGGGGACTACAAGATGACCGTGAATAAGTGTACCAACCTGGACTCGTACCCTATGCCAAAGATATAAACGAAACTGAGCTAGGGAAGAAAACTCACAAAACTAGATTTGAGATTTGCATTTCTACAGGTCCCGCTACACAAAGACTAAGAAATTCCTTACAATCAACAGCCTTCAAAGCCTATACCAGTTTAACTGCCTCAGTTTTAAGGTCAAGTCTCTCCCTGGTATATATCAACGCTGCAAGGACAACCTTTTCGCGAAGGAACCTCATGTTGTAAGTTATCACGATGACATTCTGAGAACAGGATCTTCAGACGCAGAACATCTAGACAACTTAGACAGTCTTGAAGAAACTCTCAGCCTCCGACCTCCGAGTCAAACTTGATAAATGCAAATTCATAGCTCCATCAGTTACTTACCTTGGTCACCAGATAGATTCGGAAGGTCTACATCCCATTGAGGACAAAATACGAGCTATCAGAGATGCACCTACACCGCGTAATGTGACAGAACTGAAAGCCTTCCTGAGATTGTTCCAGTTTTACTCTAGGTACGTTCCCAACGTAGCAGACAAGCTGCCCCCCCCCATACCGCCTGTTGTCGAAGGGCGTTTCTTGGAGATGGGAAGCAGATCTCTCTTTTGCGTTTTAATAAGCGAAAGAGTCATTACAGATGAATCGTTTCCTGGTTCACTATGATCCCATGAAAGAACTTATCTTCACTTGTGATGCCAGTCAGTACGGCGTGGGAGCAGTTCTATCTCATATCATGCTAAATAGTAGTGAGAGAACAGTTACCTGTGTTTCTTGGAAGCTTTCAGCTGCCGAAAAAAATTACAGCCAGCTAGATAAGGAAGGACTCGGCATCATATTTGAAGTAAAAAATCTCACTAGTACCTGCTTGAACGGACTTTCCGGATCGTTACGGATCACAAGCCATTCGTCAGTTTTTCAGACCAAGCCCTATCCTCGATAGCCTACCATCAAGAGTTATCAGGTGGTCCCTGTTGTTGAATTCATATGATTATAGCATCATGTTCAAACCGGAAACAAACATTGTTACTGCTGACGCAATGAGACGTCTATCTCTACAAGAAAATCTACAAGTCCCGACGCCGAGATGCATCATTCACCTAATGGACCAAATGGATGACACTACAGTGGATTCTGCCGATATTCGCAGACGTACCTCAAAGGATCCAATTCTTTCAAATGTCTACTAAGCTGTGCGATCAGGAACAAATCTACCAGAGGGGCTCCTCTATTTAGCATTTCATACAAAGAGATACGAACTAAACGTCGAAAATGGATGCCTGCTCAGGAGATCTCGAGTGATAATGCCACACACCCTTAGACAACAAGTCCTGAAGGAGCTCCGCCAATGCCACCCGGGTATGGTAAAAATGAAGGCCCTGGCTCGAAACTACGTGTGGTAGCCAGGGATGGATGTGGATATTGAGGAAAAAGTTCACCGTTGCTATACATGCCTGAGCTCTAGAACCTCTCCTGCAAGGGCACCACTAGATCCCTGGGAATGGATCCACGTGGACTATGCCGACTACAACGGCAGAAATTTGTTCATAGTCACCGATGCTCTCTCAAAATGGATAGGGGTCTATCTTACAGGGGCCACAAACTAAACCACCACAATTGAAAAATTAAAGTGTTGTTTTGCCACGAACGGTCTTCCAAATCTCCTTGTCAGTGACAATGGCCCATGCTTCACCAGTTTAGAGTTTACTGAATTTACCAGGAAGAATGGTATTAAGCATAAATTGGTCAGCCCCTACCATCAAGCCTCAAATGGTCTGGCTGAAAGTGCAGTTAAAATTGTTAAAAGTGGACTGAGAAGGATTCCGGTAGAATACTAGAAACAAAGCTTTGACGATTCCTACTCTGTTGCAGGACAACACCCCATACCACAACACCAGCAGAAATGCTGATGAAAAGGAAGTTACAGACAAATCTGGACTGGTTGAGGCCATCCAACCCTACCACTATACTCCTCAGCCAAGATCGTCAGAAATTCAATCATAACAGACCTGCCAAGATGCGGATGTTTCATAAAGGCCAGAAGATTTTTGCCTAGAACTTTAACAGTAGCCCCGGATGGCTGGCCAGTCATGTTTTTTTGGGGTGGGGTATTGATGCCCTATCTTTCTTGATGAGATGGACGAGTTATTCGACGTCATCAAGACCACATGAGGACTCGCCTCTGTTCTTCTGAGCCAATGTCACCTACTCCAGTGAATAACCTGGGACCAGAACAAAATGAATCAAAATTACCACCACAACCGGACCCAGCACCCGGGTTCCTATTCACACTCCAGACACAGTAATGCCAGAGAATCCTCCAGTCTTGAAATCAACTGTTGAGATGTCAACTCCACTGCGACAGTCTTCCTGGGAAGTCGAAGTACCACAATCAACTGTTGCGACGATTCACTCGAGAATTCAGGGCACCCGAAGGTTTCAGTCCGGGATAACGTTTGGATCTGAAACAAAGACTCGTAAATAAGGGCGGGGGAGATGTAATGTATGAAAAGCTTGGGAGCAACAGTCTTTGGAGTAGCACCGGGAACTTCCGGCGGCGACCCCTGAAGGCGATTTTGGAATGAATAAACAGGCTTATGACGCCCACGAATGGTTTTTGTTGATAATTCCCGAGGTTATCTTTTACTGGAGACCACAAGATACAACATACACATGTGGAAAGCTGGGAATATACCAGGCAAATAGTGTTACATATTAATCATTGTTTAAGAGAGATGCACTTTGTCGTTTGGAATCGGCAACCCAAGTTCAATTCCTGGACCAGACTGTTTGTGTTTCTCTTCACGCTAATGCCATTGAGAAAGGCATTTATGCATATCTTCTTTCCCCAGCTATGGGTAAATAGTAGAGCAGACTGGATTATTTAGAACTGGTAAGGTAACTAGCATAGGAGAAGGAAAACTGAATTCAAACCACCCTTACTCCTCTTAAAAATGACCTTGTGTCACTTTCTACTCGTGGTAGGGGGATTTGGATAAATGCATACTAATCTTTGTTTAGTCTGGCACACAGGTCTCAGATTGCTTGCATAATCTGTTGTTACTTATTAATTGGTCCTTCTCCTTCCATCTAATTCTTGAATAGGCTCATAGTTGCTTAATATCGTTGATCAAGCGGGAACCGGTGTTTTCAGCGTGACTTGACCCGTAAATCCAAATGATGAGTTTAAAATTAAGTGAATATATATTCTGCCAAATCTAAAAGAAGTTATTAAGATTTATATTAGATTTATTCTAAATGTAATTTGATGGGCATGTCTAATTCTTATTGTTCCACCCCTTTTCCTATTTGTAGTTATTTCATTGGTGCACTTGTAAAATCTTTGATTCCTGAAATAGGTAAATAAAATTAATTCTCCACCAATGAGAAAAACTGAATTCTTTAAATCCTAGTCGTTGAGAAGATTTCGTTAAAATCTGCTATGATTGACAGGTTAGTTCCGCCTCTCTCACGTGTTTGAATTGTCATTTTTTGAAGTTCTTTTTTTCTTGCCGGAGGCGTTTTTTTTCTTCATGATATAAAAATATCTACTTAAGCTTCTTTTCTTTGTCAACAAACGACAGACGGTTTTTTGTCTTGTTGGAAGTTTCTATTTCGTATTTACTGCTGTTTTTTTTTAAAAAAAAGATGGAGACTAATAATAGAAAACACGTTGCTATCATAGGAGGTGGATTAGTAAGTATTATTTACTTTTTTTTTCCCCGACTTGTTTTTACATTTTCATATTTCTGCAAATTTGACGAAATAATCTCGTTGCGAATCTACAACCTTCTTTGCATTGGAACCAGAAACTTCACTTCATTACCTGGATGGATATAATATATTATATGTGTATGCGTGAGAGAGAGAGAGAGAGAGATTAATTTCAAGATTAGAAGAGGCATTTATAAATAATCCTTTCTTATATCACATCCAAATCAAAAATGACTTTTTCTTAAATTTTAGATATCTTTTTCTACTTTCGTTTTTCTCCCTCCCACTTTATTTTTTCTTTAAGGACAGAAAACTTGCAGAATGGGAGTGTTTTTCTTTAAATCAGGTAGACAAATAACAATCAAAATATTTTTCATTCGAATTTTCTTTTTCGTATTCAATTCGACTCTCATTTTGTAAAATGTGGATCAGTGAAAATCCGATTAATTTGTACTCACCTCTCTACAAAAACAACTAATAATGATTGTTTTACGTTTTCATATTGACTGTGTGCCGGAATTTTTGTATCTGTTTGACCCACCCCCTCTCCCGAGAAATCAATGGCAAAAATTGACCCACTCTTGAAAATATCGTTTTAAAAATAAACAAAAGTAATAGACCGAAGAAGAAAAAAGTAATGGGGTAAAAAAAAAAAAAACAATGAGTATATTTTTACTCTTTACAATTTTTTCTTTCTTTCTTTCTGTTGAAGAACTTTTTCTTTTTTTTACATTTTTGTTGGTTGTATTAATACTCAGTAATAAAGGAAAATTTATGGATATAAAATGAATCAGTTCATTGATTCGAACCTCTTGGAAATGATTTTGCGTTAAAAGTCGCTTGTGGCATGTCATTTGAGTAGTTCTGTTTTCTTAAAGATGAGAAATGACAAAATCTATACTATTTAAAAATTTTTTTATAACAGACACTAAATTTATTAATTGTAAGGAAAACTTATTTAATGCATCATTTTTTTAAGTTTCTTAGTGCTGGGAAAACTTTTCTTTTTGCTGTTTACTAGTGGTGACTTCTCGGAGCAAAAGGCGAAAATGTTGATCACAAAAAATTTTAGAAAAAGTGATGAACAATATCCCCACATTCCTAAAAAAAACAAACAAAAACCCCCCAACCCACCCTTAATTTTTGCCTGAATCCAAATAATGGTATCGATTAAAATTAAATCCATCTTTTAAAACAATTGAAATAACTAGGTTGTGTTATATAACTTCTTAATTCCTTAATAACCTTTCTATCCAAATTGTAGAATTTTTTTTTAATTTACAAAAAGTGTGTGTGGGGGTGCAATTTCGTTTACCCCGTCTTAAGGCAAGGTTTTATAACAAAAAATGTCTTCTCGGATGTTAATTAAACAGCTCTGTTTATATAAAATAGACAGGTCTGTATTTGATCAACAAACTGTGCAAGTCTCGTTGTTCTCTACACTTATAGGAAAAAGTATAAAGTATCCATTATTGAACGCTGTGAAAGTTATGTAACAACTACATTTGAGTTACTACGTGTTTTCAGATATTAATTTACTTAATAAGAAAAAAAAAGTGAAGTTTCAAATTACAGATGCGCGAAACTTTAGCTTAAACTTTATTACTTCCTGTGATTGTTTAAAATATTTCCGAGTTAAATTCATTTGGCTGTAATAATCGTTTTCGTCGTGTGTACACACACATACACACACACTTCTTTCAATAAAGACTTGCCTCTTTCTAAGCTTGATCTTAAAATTAAAACTGTCATTAATATATTTAATCTAAACTTGAACATTAACTTCTGCTTAAATGTCCTGCAATTAGTAAAAGGCTTTTTAAAAAAAAAATTCAATGTGTTCCTTTATGAATATGATGGTCAGTCTTAATACTCATCAAATCTTTGCTTTTTCAAATAAAGAAACCAAAACTGGAATGATTTCTCTTAATTTTTGTCTGGCAAAAAAAAACAAAAAAAAAAAAATTTTTAGGAGTTTGGCATCTAACATCCGAATTTTTCTCCGCCCACCTGACATTTTATTGTGGAGAGTCTAAGTTAGAATTAAATAATTCGTGTATTTGGTTGATTTTTAACGGCTCGTCAAATCGTCTAGGACTATTTTATATCTAAAGGTTACGGAATTGTATTCATTGTACATTCATATTTACATTTTTTATATAGCTGTTTCTTTGAGTTTTTTTTGCTTGCACATGGTCCTATTAAATACAAATAATTTTCAAACCCATCTTTTTGATCCAGAGATCCTAACAGGTTTGGGTCAGTGGACATTGGAGTAATGGTTATGTTGGGTACTCCACATTCCCTAGAACTCCTGAACGGTATCCTCACCATCAGATGCAATTTAGTGTCATATCCCGGACCCCCCCCCCACCTTGTGGGTATCAGGTTCTTAATCCTCTGCAAGGAATGCAGTCAGCATATTTTAAGCCATGCAGACAGATCATGTATAAGAATAATGAAACAAGAAATATTATTATTTTTTAAGCTCAGGTTATTAGTGGATAGATAAATTTCTAGTATTATCAAAAATGAATTATTAAAAAAGAAAATTTCTTCCCAGTAGAATAAGTTATTGTAAACATTCATTTTTTTTTTCTATTATTCTCTGCTCAAGTTTATTTTTCTCCATAAAATTTTAATAGAAACATTATTTAACCTGTAAGAAATTGTCAATTTTTAGTGAAAATTAAGAACATTAATTCCAATGGAGGTGAAAAGTTATGAGCAGCCATATTAAATCAAAACAATAAAAACAAAAAACAAACAAAAAAACCTTCAGGTACTTAATGGAGCATTTAGACCATTAGACATACCGTTAGTGATTTGAGCCTAGTTCCTAAATTTGAAAATAAGATTCTTTTTTTGTCTTTTTTGCAATTAAAAAAAATTTTTTTTTAGATAAATTAATGTGTTTATATTAAATCTTGAAGACAACAAATAAAAAGACAGGTACATAGTCATATTTATTTTAACTGTTTTTCTTTCATATCTTAATTTTTAGTCACTTTTTTCAATCACTAGGTATGGTTTCTTTGATGGCATATCAACCTTTGTAGGTTATTTAATACCATTCTCCTAGAAGAACAGTAGTGTTACTATTTAACCCATAGCTGGGAGGATAAGGAGGTTCATACCTTTCCCAAGGGTATTTGCCCAAAAGTGAACATAATAGGCCGACTGGAGCACGAACTTGCTTACAACAATTCCACAGTCCATCGCTTTAACCATTACACCACGAGGACAACCCCCTTTAATCACTAGGGTCATCATTTATGTGACAGGACATTGCAGATCAGAGACAATAAATCCATCTCTAATGGGTTTAAATTTAAGTTACTGCACACTAACAGCTCTTGCAGCTTAATTGATAAAGCAGCTGGTGAGATTAACCAGGCTTCCTAAAAGGTGATGGAGGGAGGAGGAAAAGGACATGAGTTTTAAGATTCACTGAGAGCTTATCCTTTACTGTTGTCTTCACTACATGCAATTCCTTTTCATAGAAATGATGATAATCAGAATGAATTGCAATTTTTAAAAAAAAAGGTAACTACAATGAAAAAAAATACTAATCATAATCAATAATAGTAATGATTATCAATACTTCATATAAAATTACATAAAAATATATTGTCTATAAGACAATATATTTTTATGTAAAATCAAATTTGATGCGCACAAAAAAAAAATCATTATCTAAGATTAAACCAGGCTTAGATGAGCATGTTTGAAAGGAAAGATGGAAAATGGTATCCTTCCTGAAATGAGTTCAAATTAATGGATGAAAAGATAGTGAATTTTAAGATTAAATGGAAATCAGTGCTCAGAAAAAAACAAATTGTAGAAGACAAATTCTTTTATCTGAGGAGTGAATGAAATATTATTTGAAGCAAATTCTAATTTGGCCTGTTCTCTCAAAAGATTCAATATATATTAGTTAGCACAAAACTATAGCACTGTTTTAGCATTTATTTTTAAATGAAATATATTCAATAATGTTAATTTTTTTTTTTTTTTTTTACTCTCTTTGAATAGATAAGGATAAATAGTATTCTGAACTGTCTCTAAAAATAATTGTATGCTCTATGCTTTGGTTAATGTGCTATGTGTATAAGAATAAAAACATACACCATAATTTATCATATAGTGATCGACATAGACACCTTAATATTTAGTGGTATTTCACCAGCTCCAGACAGCCCAGTTGGCTGGGCTGTAAAATACACCGACTACATCTCTGCAGGGGAGTAAGAGTGTCCTGATTATGGCATTAAACAATCTAGTGGCAAAGCTCCAGTCTTCGAGCTTTGGGGAATGTGGAGTACTCCTTCATTGCCATTGTTCCCTGTTTCACTTTGACCCAGAGTGGTAACACTTGATAGGGTCATATCTATGGGTCAAATAGAACAAACTGTGTGCAAACAAATGACTGTTAAATTGTGACTGTATATAGCAATACTTGAAACTATTTAGCTGTGTGTAAAAAGAGCTCAGGCTCATTTAAAAATGTGATCTACAAAATGTGTTTAGAAATCATATATATGTATTGAGAGGATTTGGCATTAAATAACCTACAATTGTTGATATGCCATAAAATGAATCCAAATCTACATTGATAATTATATACTAATATATAAGAAATGCTGACTTACACTCCAGCATCTTTGGCAGGGGTAGTCCCCATGACACAGTGGTTAAAGTGGTCAACTGTCACATTGTAGTGAGTTCAAACTCCAGTTACACTATGTTCACTCTCAGACTAATACCCTTGGGAAAGGTATGTGTCCTCTTATTGTCCCAGCTATGGATTCAATAATACCACTACTGTTCTTTTACAGGGATGGATTTGGCATTAAGTAATTGAAGGTTGATATGCCATTAAAACAAGAAACCACTTGAGCATCTTGCCACATACATTCCAATTTAAAAAATTTTTTTTTTTTATAAGTTCTCATAGATGAAAGATTGATCTAAAGTTATCAAATATTTGTGGCATATAACATGGTGCTTGTGGTTATCGTCGTAGGAAATGGACACGGCGACACGAGTTCAAACCCTGGACGATACTGATTGCATTTCATATAGCACTAATATCCTTGGGAAAGGTATGAATCTAATTATTCTCCCTCCAGCTATGGGTAAATAGCAGGGCAGACTAGGTTCTTCAGCCTTGGTGAGGCAACTAGTCTAGGAGAAGGAAAACTCTGAATTCAAACCTGTTAAACTCCGCTTAAAAATTGACCTTGTATCATATCCTGCCCAAGCGGAGGGGTTGGGTAAATATGTATAACATGGAATCTTTAGATTTCTCAGTCTTTTCACTATTACTTTCTTAAATATAAGTAAGTTGGTGACTGTAGACGAGGGTGACCCAAAGGCTCCCTTTTCAATAGCTCTCACACTGAGGTGCTGGGGAGGGCGCTACTCCTTTCTCTGGATTGCTCCACTTTACCCTTGATAAGTACCTTTATAATGCTGAGTGTTAAGCAAGTAGGTATCAAGTACTATTTTTAAAGTCTTTGGTATGACCCAACCTGGGATTGAACCCAGGTCACCCGGACCATTGGCAAACACTCTACACACTGGGCCAATGAGCCGGTGAGATTGTATCAATTATAATTATGCCTTTGTAGCACAGCATTTCTTCAGAATGTGTTTAGAGAACTGAGTTATTACTGTACTAAATTTTGTACAAGATTGTTTCCATTTCACATAGCACTAATACCCTTGGAAAAGGTATGAATTCAATTATTCTCCCTTCTGTTATGGGTAAATAGCAAGGTAGACTGAGCCCTTTAACTTCGGCATATCAACCAGCTGAAAAGGAAAACCCTGAATTGAAACCTTTTGTACTTCACAAATAAACCTTGTGCTGTATTCTGCTTGTAGCAGAGGGGTTGGGTAAATACATAAAAGCATTACTAAGTGAAAACTAGACGATTTAGCTCACAGTTGTTATTATACACGAATTACTATAGATGTTATGAGATGATTATATTATATGTATTATATATTAAATATTATATTATAGATGATTATATTATATTATATTATATTATATTAACCGAGCCATTAGCCTAATGAGTAGAGTTTTCACCAATGTTTTGGGAGATGGAGGTTCAATCCCAGGTTGAGTCATACGAAAGACTCAAAAGTGGTACTTGATACCGCCTTGCTTAACACGGCATTATAATGTGGGGATCAAGGGTAAAGTGGAGCAATCCAGAGAAAGGAGTAGCACCCTCCACTACATCTCGGTGTGGTAGCTATTGAAAAGGGACCCTTCAGGTCACCCTTGACTAAGGTTGCCAACTTTGTTTTATTGGTGATATGAGATGATTCTTCCTTATGTTGGATCTTCTGTTTCTCTCTTTGCAATTTTGAACTGAACCCTTTACTCAATCCACAGGAGCGGATTGTTTTTATTTTACTGTCTGTACTTATAGGCTATATCTGTTCAGATATACAGAGTTAAAAATGGTAATGATAAAAGTGTGTATGTGGATATAATGATAAGGTCCTATGCATGTCATGGTACTTGATGTGGTGTTAGTTCCATGATTACCACATGCATTTCTGGCAAGTTGTTTTATCAACTCCTTCTGTGCCCATACTGTCTGAAAGATCCACGGAAGTGGATGATACAATCTATCCAAAATTCCTTGACGGTCAGAGGGGTCGATTGGAACAAGTTGCCTGGGTGTTTGTAACTCAGAAAAGAAAAACACTCTGTTAACAGATGACAAATCTTTATTGAAACACAATTGTGTAACAATAATATATAAGGAAATTGTATCACTGTTTTATTTTTTGTTTTTCTTTCTGTGTGTGTTCAAAAACAAGTTGAGGAATTTAGCTGGTGCCGTCTTCCTATGTTAATCATTTTGGTAATTTTTCACAGTGCAGTTTTTGCTGGAGAGACTTTTTTTTTTCTCCTTCTCCAGTCTTCAGTATTGTCTTTGAATTTTCTCTCCCCTTTGAACCCTTTAATAGGTATTTTTATATAGAATTCTCCTGGTAACAAACATTTCCAATTAGCTCTAACTAATCACAGATCATTTGTTTTTTTTTTCTATTTTATAATTGGTCAAGCAATCAAGTTCTAATCTACATCTGTGGGGAAAGGTATTCCTTATATGTATCAAATTTTAATTGGTCATCTAATCAAGCCTCAATATAGGGGCTTGACTAATTAAGGGGCCAAACCCACACCTTGTGGGGAGAGTATCCCTTTGCTTATTCACCAATAATTTAAAAAAAAAATCAAAGATCTGATTAAAGCCCAGTTTTGACTTTTTAATTTTAATAGGTAAACAAAGGTTAATTTGGGATGTTTATGAGTTTAAATAAGTCTATGTACCAACAGACCCCAAATAGCATTCTTGGTACCAGCTTATTTTGTTTTGACAACTTGTAGGTATACAGAGTACAAGTTTTCACTGACCTTTTTGAATTAATTGATTTTCAAATTTCTTTTGTGTTCCCACAATGTAAATAAGTTTGAATTCGTATATTTTTATATTAAAAAATTACATTTTCCTGACTTTTAAAGAAAAGTATTCTTTCATAAGTTTTTCACACCAGTGTACACATATTGTTATAACAAATTTTCTTTGCTTTGCTATTCTGGACAAGCCCTGCAAAATATCTCAGGAAGTTGGGTATCTTATTTTATTTTATTTTTTTTTTCTGTAGATATATCAATAAAATAAACAATTTTCTCTGTTTTTAGCTTAACTAGTTATCACTGACAATTAGTGACAAAAATATAATCACTATTATATCTACATTGCAGTATATTTTGATTGATAGACTTTTGTGTGTGTGTGTGTGTGTGTGTGTGTGTGTGTGTGTGTGTAACTCTCCTGCATTTTGTGAGTTAATTTGATTCATTTGAAATAGGATACTTCTTAGGATCTTTTTGTATTTTTGATTTGTTGAAAAACCAGAAAGAGTAGCAGTTCCATTTTTCTTAGTCATTTTTCTGGTTTTTACTTTTGAACAACTTAAGGACATCCATTTTTTTTTTTTTTTTTTTTTTTTTTTTTTTGTCTCAGTTGAAAGTGAATGTTTTGGTATGAAAAGTGTAAATTCCTTTCATTACTATCCAAGTTAGACATGCTGGACAAGTAAGGACAAACTCATAAGCGATATACTCCTGTGGACCCCTTCATATGGATGAGCAAAGGCAGGGATGACCAGCTAGAACCTATATACAACAGCTCTGTGCCAATACAGGATGTAGCCTTGAAGACCTCCCAGGAGCAATGGACGATAGAGATGGGTGGCGAGAGACGGTCAGGGAGATCTGTGCTGGCAGTGTGACATGATGATGACGACTAAAATACTTAGAATTTACAGAAAAGTTTTTATTTATCAAAGTTTAGTAACTCTAGTAACATTCTTGAAAATGAATTTTTAGCATATTTTCTTATGAATGAATGCGTTTGATTTCTTTTGTTTAATAGCATATCAGTTTTTGTGAGTTACTTAATACCAAGTGTGTATGTCACTTAATAAATAAGGAGGAATTTTCTTCCCACAAATGTAAACACAGCTTTGTTAGGAATTGATTTATAGTTAGAAATTATTTTCATCTTGCAAAAATATCTTTGAGGCTATTAAAAATGATGGTAAATCAGACTGTGCCCCAGGCTTGAACAGAGGTCTGTCATCAAAGTTTTGGTGGCTTATTTGTGCAAACAGTATTAAATTTACAGAAGAATTTAAGGTGGAGAGGGAGAGATTTTAGTCAAGAAATCTTTACAAATGGGTTGAACATGGATTTGCTACAATGAGCCCAAGTTGAAAAGATAGTGCATGGAGTGGAAATGCACCGACTGCCTGGTAAAGAAAAAATTTCAGGCACAGCTGTCAGTAAAGGTGATGCTGACAATGTTCTGGGATATAAAAGGAC
Organism: Sepioteuthis lessoniana; assembly: GCA_963585895.1. Taxonomy (NCBI): domain Eukaryota; kingdom Metazoa; phylum Mollusca; class Cephalopoda; order Myopsida; family Loliginidae; genus Sepioteuthis; species Sepioteuthis lessoniana. Next base: position 57,998,316 of record OY757933.1, on the reverse strand, counting down.
CCATGACTATTGATTTCCTTTAAATCTGTGTAACTGTAAACAGTACTTAATATTGCCAACTCCTTAGATAAATTCACCTTATTTACTGAATGACTCATGTGTATGTGTGTTGGCCTAGTGGGTAGAGTGTTCACCAATGGTCCGGGAGACTGGGATTCAATCCCAGATCGAGTCATACCAAAGACTCAAAAAAAAATGGTTCTTGATACCGCCTTGCTTAACATTCAGCATTATAAGTTATGGATCAAAGGTAAGTGGAGCAATCCAGGGAAAAGAGTAGCACCCTCCCCTACACCTCAGTGTAGTAACTATTGAAAAGGGAGCTTTCAGGTCACCCTCTTACTTAATTATATACTTTAAAATGAATCGTCTGTAAATGAATTTGAATGTCCTACTTAAAGTTTTCATTTCATATAATTATACTCCACATGGGTTTTGAACTTTGTGGTCCTCTTCAAAAGACTACTGATGTTTTTAACGCTTTGCATTTTTTTTTTTTTTTTTTTTTTTTTTTTTTTTAATAACAAATTATACATAATTTCTTGAATACTATGAAGTCCAAAATATGTGTGGAAAAGCGGATAAACTGAAACACAACGGATTCAGAAATGATATCTCATCTTTATTTCAATAAAACTTCTTTTCTGCTTATTTTTCCACATCTTGTTGGATTTACCAAATCTAGTATTTCTCCATGTGTTGTATAATTATGACATAAAAACCTAAAGAACCACATTAAAATTCATTTTAAAATATTTACTTTTCTCTCATTGGACCAACAAAATTATATATATATATATATATACACACACTCACTCACTCACTATTAGTTCAAAGAATTAATGTAAAATGCATGAATTCAACACTTCCCGTTATCTATCCAATCTGTAATTGTCTTGTTAAGTGCAAAATAAACAAGAAATAAAGAGATAGATACCAAGTAAGTCTTATCTTTTTACAAAGTTCATGGACATTCCGGAAAATGAAATGAATATTGATTTTCATACTCGGGTTTCTCCCTTCATTTTCTTGAAGAATGTCTGTGATTAAAATGTGGTGATGTTCATTTATTCTTCTTGTTGTGTAATGTCAGCTATGCTCAGAAGAGATGAAAAGCAAAAAGATTTTCTAATTACAAGTATAAAACTTATATACACTTTTTTTTTCCATCAAGAGAAGCACATGACTGGAATGAGTGAATGACTCTCGTATATTAAAAAAAATTCTTTGTCCTGGAAAACAAACAAACAAATAAGGATAAAATCTCCATTATGCTCAGTCACATCAGGTGACCAACACACCTTTGAAAGATCTCACATGAGATCATTTCAGTGTGCCATTTCCTTTGTTTGGTTTATATTTTTAATCAGATGACAGTCTATCATTCAGTTCACAGTTCTGCCCACTTAAATTGCAATAAACTTATATTCACTTAAGTGTAATGCAATAATTATGTTTGTTACATAAAAAATCTCAGAAATGACAAATTTTTTTATAAAATTTGGTTATTGGGTGAAACCAATTTTATCACAGAACCAAATTAATCGAGCAACTATGAAAGATAAACTCTTACACAATAGCTTGTGAGATGAGTATCTTAATCCTTACCTTGAAGATGTTTCTAGTTTCAAAAACTTATTCATTCACACTATCACATCAAAGTA